>CM026399.1:50826510-50859501 GCA_014843695.1 Archivesica marissinica | reverse complement strand
TATCCCCAAACTGTACACCCATAGTCTAATAATTATCTACATAACGTATCCCCAAACTGTGCATCCAGAGTCTAATCATTGTCTACATAACGTATCCCCAAACTGTGTAGCCAGAGTCTAATAATTATCTACATAACGTGTCCCCAAACTGTGCATCCAGAGTCTAATCATTGTCTACATAACGTATCCCCAAACTGTGCATCCGAGTCAATCATGTCTACTAACGTACCCCAAACTATGTAGCCAGGTCTAATAATTATCTAATACGTGTCCCCAAACTGTGCATCCATAGTCTAATCAGTGTCTACATAACATATCCACAACGTGTACATCCATAATCTACATAACGTATCCCCAAACTGAGCATCCATAGTCTAATCATTGTCTACATAACGTATCCACAAAGTGTACATCCAGAGTCTACATAGCGTATCCCCAAGCTGTGCATCCATAGTCTAATCATTGTCTACATAACGTATCCCCAAACTGTGCATCTAGAGTCTAATCATTGTCTACATAACGTATCCACAAACTGTGTATCCAGAGTCTAATCAGTATCTACATAACGTATCCTCAAACTGTGCATCCAGAGTCTAATCATTGTCTACATAGCGTATCCACAAAGTGTACTTCCAGAGTCTACATAACGTATCCCTAAACTGTGCATCCAGAGTCTAATCATTTTTAACATAACGTATCACGAAACTGTGCATCCAGAATCTACATTTCCTATCCCCAAACTGTACACCCATGGTCTAATAATTGTCTACATAACGTATCCCCAAACTGTGCATCCAGAGTATAATCATTGTCTACATAACGTATCCCCAAACTGTGTAGCCATAGTCTAATAATTATCTACATAACGTTTCCCCAAACTGTGCATCCAGAGTCTAATCATTGTCTACATAACGTATCCCCAAACTGTGCATCCAGAGTCTAATCATTGTCTACATAACGTATCCCCAAACTGTGTAGCCATAGTCTAATAATTATCTACATAACGTGTCCCCAAACTGTGCATCCAGAATCTAATCATTGTCTAAATAACGTATCCCCAAACTGTGCATCCATAGTCTAATCATTATCTACATAGCGTATCTACAAACTGTGCATCCATAGTCTAATCATTGTCTACATAGCGTATCCACAAAGTGTACTTCCAGAGTCTACATAACGTATCCCTAAACTGTGCATCCAGAGTCTAATCATTGTCTACATAGCGTATCCACAAAGTGTACTTCCAGAGTCTACATAACGTATCCCTAAACTGTGCATCCAGAGTCTAATCATTTTTAACATAACGTATCTCGAAACTGTGCATCCAGAATCTACATTTCCTATCCCCAAACTGTACACCCATGGTCTAATAATTGTCTACATAACGTATCCCCAAACTGTGCATCCAGAGTCTAATCATTGTCTACATAACGTATCCCCAAACTGTGTAGCCATAGTCTAATAATTATCTACATAACGTGTCCCCAAACTGTGCATCCAGAGTCTAATCATTGTCTACATAACGTATCCCCAAATTGTGCATCCAGAGTCTAATCATTGTCTACATAACGTATCCCCAAACTGTGTAGCCAGAGTCTAATAATTATCTACATAACGTGTCCCCAAACTGTGCATCCAGAGTCTAATCATTGTCTACATAACGTGTCCCCAAACTGTGCATCCATAGTCTAATCATTATCTACATAGCGTATCTACAAACTGTGCATCCATAGTCTAATCATTGTCTACATAGCGTATCCACAAAGTGTACTTCCAGAGTCTACATAACGTATCCCTAAACTGTGCATCCAGAGTCTAATCATTTTTAACATAACGTATCTCGAAACTGTGCATCCAGAATCTACATTTCCTATCCCCAAACTGTACACCCATGGTCTAATAATTGTCTACATAACGTATCCCCAAACTGTGCATCCAGAGTCTAATCATTGTCTACATAACGTATCCCCAAACTGTGTAGCCATAGTCTAATAATTATCTACATAACGTGTCCCCAAACTGTGCATCCAGAGTCTAATCATTGTCTACATAACGTATCCCCAAACTGTGCATCCAGAGTCTAATCATTGTCTACATAACGTATCCCCAAACTGTGTAGCCAGAGTCTAATAATTATCTACATACCGTATCCCCAAACTGTGCATCCAGAGTCTAATCATTGTCTACATAACGTGTCCCCAAACTGTGCATCCATAGTCTAATCATTATCTACATAGCGTATCTACAAACTGTGCATCCATAGTCTAATCATTGTCTACATAGCGTATCCACAAAGTGTACTTCCAGAGTCTACATAACGTATCCCTAAACTGTGCATCCAGAGTCTAATCATTTTTAACATAACGTATCTCGAAACTGTGCATCCAGAATCTACATTTCCTATCCCCAAACTGTACACCCATGGTCTAATAATTGTCTACATAACGTATCCCCAAACTGTGCATCCAGAGTCTAATCATTGTCTACATAACGTATCCCCAAACTGTGTAGCCATAGTCTAATAATTATCTACATAACGTGTCCCCAAACTGTGCATCCAGAGTCTAATCATTGTCTACATAACGTATCCCCAAACTGTGCATCCAGAGTCTAATCATTGTCTACATAACGTATCCCCAAACTATGTAGCCAGAGTCTAATAATTATCTACATAACGTGTCCCCAAACTGTGCATCCAGAGTCTAATCATTATCTACATAGCGTATCTACAAACTGTGCATCCAGAGTATAATCATTGTCTACATAACGTATCCCCAAACTGTGCATCCAGAGTCTAATCATTGTCTACATAACGTATCTACAAACTGTGCATCCATAGTCTACATTACGTATCCACAAACTGTGCATCCATAGTCTAATCAGTGTCTACATAACATATCCACAACGTGTACATCCTGAATCTACATAGCGTATCCCCAAGCTGTGCATCCATAGTCTAATCATTGTCTACATAACGTATCCACAAACTGTGTATCCAGAGTCTAATCAGTATCTACATAACGTATCCTCAAACTGTGCATCCAGAGTATAATCATTGTCTACATAACGTATCCCCAAAATGTGCATCCAGAGTCTAATCATTGTCTACTTAACGTATCTCCAAACTGTGCTTCCAGAGTCTAATCATTGTCTACATAACGTTTCCACAAAGTGTACATCCAGAATCTGCATAACGTATCCCCAAACTGTGCATCCAGAGTATAATCATTGTCTACATAGCGTATCCCCAAACTGTGCATCCAGAGTCTAATCATTGTCTACATAACGTATCCACAGAGTGTACATCCAGAGTCTACACAGCGTATCCACAAGCTGTGCATCCAGAGTCTAATCAGTGTCCACATAACATATCCACAACGTGTACATCCAGAATCTACATTACGTACCCCAAACTATGCATCCAGTGTATAATCATTGTCTACATAACGTATCCCCATAGTGTGCATCCAGAGTCTACATTACGTACCCCACACTATGCATCCAGTGTATAATCATTTTCTACATAACGTATCTCCAAACTGTGCATCCAGAGTCTAATCATTGTCTACATAGCGTATCCACAAAGTGTATTTCCAGAGTCTACATAACGTATCCCTAAACTGTGCATCCATTGTCTAATCATTTTTAACATAATGTATCTCGAAACTGTGCATCCAGAATCTACATTTCCTATCCCCAAACTGTACACCTATGGTCTAATAATTGTCTACATAACGTATCCCCAAACTGTGCATCCAGAGTCTAATCATTGTCTACATAACGTATCCCCAAACTGTGTAGCCATAGTCTAATAATTATCTACATAACGTGTCCCCAAACTGTGCATCCAGAGTCTAATCATTGTCTACATAACGTATCTCCAAACTGTGCATCCAGAGTCTAATCATTGTCTACATAACGTATCTACAAACTGTGCATCCAGAGTCTACATTACGTATCCACAATCTGTGCATCCATAGTCTAATCAGTGTCTACATAACATATCCACAACGTGTACATCCATAATCTACATAACGTATCCCCAAACTGAGCATCCATAGTCTAATCATTGTCTACATAACGTATCCACAAAGTGTACATCCAGAGTCTACATAGCGTATCCCCAACCTGTGCATCCAGAGTCTAATCAGTATCTACATAACGTATCCTCAAACTGTGCATCCAGAGTATAATCATTGTCTACATAACGTATCCCCAAAATGTGCATCCAGAGTCTAATCATTGTCTACTTAACGTATCTCCAAACTGTGCTTCCAGAGTCTAATCATTGTCTACATAACGTTTCCACAAAGTGTACATCCAGAATCTGCATAACGTATCCCCAAACTCTGCATCCAGAGTATAATCATTGTCTACATAGCGTATCCCCAAACTGTGCATCCAGAGTCTAATCATTGTCTACATAACGTATCCACAGAGTGTACATCCAGAGTCTACACAGCGTATCCCCAAGCTGTGCATCCAGAGTCTAATCAGTGTCTACATAACGTATCCCCATAGTGTGCATCCAGAGTCTACATTACGTACCCCAAACTGTGCATCCAGAGTCTAATCATTGTCTACATAACGTATCCCCATACTGTGCATCCAGAGTGTACATTACGTACCCCAAACTATGCATCCAGTGTATAATCATTTTCTACATAACGTATCTCCAAACTGTGCATCCAGAGTCTAATCATTGTCTACATAGCGTATCCACAAAGTGTACTTCCAGAGTCTACATAACGTATCCCTAAACTGTGCATCCAGTCTAATCATTTTTAACAAACGTATCTCGAAACTGTGCATCCAGAATCTACATTTCCTATCCCCAAACTGTACACCCTAATTATCTACATAACGTATCCCCAACTGTGCACCAAGTCTAATCATTTCTACATACTATCCCCAAACTGTCATCCAGAGTCTAATCATTGTCTACATAACGTATCCCCAAACTGTGCATCCAGAGTCTAATCATTGTCTACATAACGTATCCCCAAACTGTGCATCCAGAGTCTAATCAATATCTACATAACGTATCCCCAACTGTGCATCCAGAGTCTAATCATTATCTACATAACGTATCCCCAAACTGTGTAGCCAGAGTCTAATCATTATCTACATAACGTGTCCCCAAACTGTGCATCCATAGTCTAATCATTGTCTACATAACGTATCCCCAAACTGTGCATCCAGAGTCTAATCATTGTCTACATAACGTATCCCCAAACTGTGCATCCAGAGTCTAATCATTGTCTACATAACGTATCCCCAAACTGTGCATCCAGAGTCTAATCATTGTCTACATAACGTATCTCCAAACTGTGCATCCAGAGTCTAATCATTGTCTACATAACGTATCACAAACTGTCATCCAGAGTCTACATTACGTATCCACAACTGTGCATCCATAGTCTAATCAGTGTCTACATAACATATCCACAACGTGTACATCCAAATCTACATAACGTATCCCCAAACTGAGCATCCAGAGTCTAATCATTGTCTACATAACGTATCCACAAAGTGTACATCCAGATTACATACGTATCCCCAAACTGTGCATCCAGAGTCTAATCATTGTCTACATAACGTATCCCCAAACTGTGCATCCAGAGTCTAATCATTGTCTACATAACGTATCCCCAAACTGTGCATCCAGAGTCTAATCATTGTCTACATACGTATCCACAAATGTACTCCAGAGTCTACATAACGTATCCCCAAACTGTGCATCCAGAGTCTACATTACGTATCCCCAAACTGTGCATCCTTTGTCTAATCATTGTCTACATAACGTATCTACAAACTGTGCATCCAGAGTCTAATCATTGTCTACATAACGTATCTACAAACTGTTCATCCAGAGTCTACATTACGTATCCACAAACTGTGCATCCATAGTCTAATCAGTGTCTACATAACATATCCACAACGTGTACATCCAGAATCTACATAACGTATCCCCAAACTGAGCATCCAGAGTCTAATAATTGTCTACATAACGTATCCACAAAGTGTACATCCAGAGTGTACATAGCGTATCCCCAAGCTGTGCATCCAGAGTCTAATCATTGTCTACATAACGTATCCCCAAAATGTGCATCCATAGTCTAATCATTGTCTACTTAACGTATCCCCAAACTGTGCATCCAGAGTATAATCATTGTCTACATAGCGTATCCACAAAGTGTACTTCCAGAGTCTACATAACGTATCCCTAAAGTGTGCATCCAGAGTCTAATCATTTTTAACATAACGTATCTCGAAACTGTGCATCCAGAGTCTACATTTCCTATCCCAAAACTATACACCCATGGTCTAATAATTGTCTACATAACATATCCACAAAGTGTACTTCCAGAGTCTACATAACGTATCCCCAAACTGTGCATCCAGAGTCTAATAATTATCTACATAGCGTATCTACAAACTGTGCATCCATAGTCCAATCATTGTCTACATAACGTATCCCCAAACTGTGCATCCAGAGTATAATCATTGTCTACATAACGTATCCCCAAACTGTGTATCCAGAGTCTAATCATTATCTACATTACGTATCCCCAAACTGTGCATCCAGAGTCTAATTATTATCTATATAACGTATCTACAAAATGTGCATCCATAGTCTAATCATTGTCTACTTAACGTATCCCCAAACTGTGCATCCAGAGTATAATCATTGTCTACATAGCGTATCCACAAAGTGTACTTCCAGAGTCTACATAACGTATCCACAAAGTGTACTTCCAGAGTCTACATAACGTATCCCCAAACTGTGCATCCAGAGTCTAATCATTATCTACATAGCGTATCTACAAACTGTGCATCCATAGTCCAATCATTGTCTACATAACGTATCCCCAAACTGTGCATCCAGAGTATAATCATTGTCTACATAGCGTATCCACAAAGTGTACTTCCAGAGTCTACATAACGTATCCCTAAACTGTGCATCCAGAGTCTAATCATTTTTAACATAACGTATCTCGAATCTGTGCATCCAGAGTCTACATTTCCTATCCCAAAACTGTACACCCATGGTCTAATAATTGTCTACATAACGTATCCACAAAGTGTACTTCCAGAGTCTACATAACGTATCCCCAAACTGTGCATCCAGAGTCTAATCATTATCTACATAGCGTATATACAAACTGTGCATCCAGAGTCTAATCATTGTCTACTTAACGTATCTACAAACTGTGCATCCAGAGTCTAATCATTATCTACATTACGTATCCCCAAACTGTGCATCCAGAGTCTAATTATTATCTATATAACGTATCTACAAACTGTGCATCCAGAGTCTAATCATTGTCTACATAACGTATCCCCAAACTGTGTAGCCAGAGTCTAATCATTATCTACATTACGTATCCCCAAACTGTGCATCCAGAGTCTAATTATTATCTATATAACGTGTCCCCAAACTGTGCATCCAGTGTCTAATTATTATCTACATAACGTGTCCCCAAACTGTGCATCCAGAGTCTAATTATTATCTATATAACGTATCTACAAACTGTGCATCCAGAGTCTAATCATTGTCTACATAACGTATCCCCAAACTGTGCATCCAGAGTCTAATCATTGTCTACATAACGTATCCCTAAACTGTGCATCCAGAGTCTAATCATTGTGTACATAACGTATCCCCAAACTGTGCATCCAGAGTCTAATCAGTATCTACATAACGTATCTACAAACTGTGCATCCAGAGTCTAATTATTGTCTACATAACGTATCCCCAAACTGTGTATCCAGAGTCTAATCAGTATCTACATAACGTGTCCCCAAACTGTGCATCCAGAGTCTAATCATTATCTACATAACGTACAAACTGTGCATCCATCGTCTAATTATTGTCTACATAACGTATCCCCAAACTGTGCATCCAGAGTCTAATCATTATCTACATAACGTATCTACAAACTGTGCATCCATAGTCTAATCATTATCTACATAACGTATCTACAAACTGTGCATCCAGAGTCTAATCATTGTCTACATAACGTATCTACAAACTGTGCATCCAGAGTCTACATTACATCGGATGACTTAGCTAAGGGTCTACGAGAGGTGACCAATACACAAGAGTTGCATGTGGCGCATTGGACCTCACAGCTTACCCAGCGAGGGTGAATGCTCTTCTGAGTTTAAGCTAGCTAGCCCAGATGCCGATGTCGAGATTAGGCCTGAAGTTGTTACCATGGCAACCAGACATGAACCAGCATTACCAGAGTCCTTCCAAGCTCATCGCTTAGAGAGGTTTTCTGTGTGGAAGAATTTAATCAGGGCCATAGCTACGTTGCAACACATCAGCCAGTCGTTTAAACGCAATGATAGGATGGCATCTATGCAAAGGCGCTAGTTCCGTTTCGAAGAGATCCAAAGCGGAGAATTTCGTTATCAAGCTGATTCAACAAGAACATTATGGCAAGGAGATTTCCAACCTTCAGTCAAGGAAATCAGTTCCCAGGGATAGCTCAATACGATCATTGAATCCAGTTATAAACAGCGAGGGCATCTTGAGGGTAGGCGGTCGTTTGCCGGCAATAGAAGATAAACAGAAGAATCCCATCATCATACCAGGGCGTCCAGAACGAAGTTAAGCACCAGGGACGGCATTTTACAGAGGTGAAAGAGGTTAGCTATCTGTTTTTGTGTTGACCCGTTAACAATCCACGAACAGAACAGACCCATTCCAGAGACTAATCTGACACGAGACCTGTGTTTAACGTCCCATCTGAAAGACTGTTAATTTTTATTATGGCAAGACGGGGGATCGAACCTGCGATCCCTGGATTACCAGTCCAGCTTGTTACCACTGGACTACAGATCCGTCTGTGATGGTCATCTAGACTTTAAGGCGCCGTAACGTCTGTTACGTTACCTAATAATATTAAGATTGTCCGCACATCAAAAGATTTGGTCTTTAAAATTACGCAACTGGCCACTTGTGCAATTAGTCCAGATAATTAGTCATTCCCGCGCGAAAATAGATTTGATATTTTAAGCGCGAAAATGATAGCAGACAATATGCATAAGACAAATATATATAGTACATGGTAAATCAATGATGTCGTATATTAAATAGATTAATGTATTTATATAATACATTACTATTTATATATGACAATAATAAACATTTCTTGCAAATATTGTTTTTTAAAATATATTTTGCACAATATAACAAGTACTGACCACAGGGAAAGTCAATGGCTATTTCAGACCATGGCTGTGTGAGAAGGGGAGTTGGACAAAGAGGTTCACGTTTGTTAGGGCCCGAATATGACGCTTGACACGGGATACACGTCTTAACAGTTTCCTCAACCAGTTTGTCTATTCCAGGGAACCTTTTCCCTAATTAACTGTTTGGTTTTGACAATGCCTTGATGGGTATGGTGAGCTATCTGGATCACTTTATCCTGCAAACATGGAGGAATAACTAATCGGTGATCACGCAAAATGATGCCATTAAAAATCGGAAACTCATCTCTAAATGTTATCAAACTGGACAATTCAGGGTCATGCCATCGGCCAGTTTGAATTGCATACATGAGCTTCTGAAGGACCTGAGCTTTCTCGGTTGCCAACCGTACTTCATCAAGACGCATGGCTTTATGGACTCAGTGTTTGGTAATGAAATTAACATAGGCTTCGCCTACATTATCTCTTTTAGGTTTCTCATACGGGTGTCTGCTAATGTAATCAGCAGGGTTAAGATCATCTGTACCTGGTTTATACACTAATGTGAACTGATAATGCATCAACCGTAAACGCCAACGTTCAGTGCGTGCAGTTGTGGGTTTCTGACTTGATAATACCCAAAAGTGGCTTGTGATCAGTCACCACAGTAAACGTGGATGCAAAAAGGTATAAGTGAAAATGTTCGATGCCATAGACCACAACAAGCATGTCTCTGTCTGTCTGGGACTACCTCTGTTCAACTTATGTCAGAGCACGACTTGCATAACTAACAACTTTACCATCTTGGGTAAGTATGGCTCCCAAGCCAACCGGACTAGCATCAACAATAATTTCAGTGGATTTATTAGGATAAAGCAGACTGTTCTCTATCGGTCCATGACCACGTTGTATCGTGCTTAGTAAGTGCACGAAGCGGTTCGGTCATAGTTGCATAATGTGAGATAAACCTAGCTACATACTGAGCCATACCTAAAATGATCTTACCTCGCTTGGGTTCTTTGGCGCAATTTGACCTACTATAGTCTTTATCTTGTCTGGGTCAGCAGAAATACCAACGTCGCTGAAGACGTGACCAAAGAAAGTTATCTTGTTCACAGTGAAAATGCATTTCTCTTTATTGAGTCAATCTCAAACTACAATCATGATCAGATTGGGTCTTACCACGAATAATAATGTCATCCGACAAGTTCCTGGCACCTGGAATGTCGGCAAGTAAATCAGAAATGACCTGAAAAATCTCGGACGCAGCGTTTACCCCAAACAAAATCCTCTTATACCTATGTAGACCAACATGAGTACTAAAAGTGGTAATGTACCGACTAGGTTCTTCCAGTTCTAACTTGACAAGTCTAATTTGCTGAAAACAGTAGACTGGTTCAAATCTGTAATCAGATCGTCAATAGTAGGCATTGGGTATTTCTCACGGGCTATGGCTTTATTGGGATCGCGCATGTCAACGCATACGCGTACACCAGATTTCTTCTTGGGTACACATACAATGGGGCTAAGTCAAGGTGTAGGTCCACTTACCTTTTCGATGACATCAAGTTCTTCTAGTCGTCTCAATTCTGCCTCAACATCTGTTCTGATGTCTATGACGTTGACTTACTGGTTTCACACTTGAATCAATGTGTAGCTTTACCTTAATGTCGTTTATCTTTCCCATCTTGCCATCAAGGAGGGATGCATACTGATCTGTAATAAAATCTGAGCTACACGCATTAGTAGAGGTGCAATATGATAAGGCAAAGTGAATGAGATTCAGTTTCTGAGCAGTAGCACCACTAAGTAAACAGTGTGAGTATTGCTTCTTTGAATTATCTACTACATAAAAATCTGCCTTAACCTTATTACCCTTGTAATTAATAGGAGCCTTAAAATGACTCCTAATATCAAGCGGCTGCTTTTGACCATAAGCATAGATTAACGGAGTGGGCACCTCAAGCTTTGGCTTACATGACCCATTAATCTTATCATACATGTCTGAACTGATAATATTTACACTAGCACCTGTATCAATAAGGAAATTAATCTCAGTATTCAAAACAATAATATTAACAGATGGACATCTTGATGTATAATTTTGATTAGATACACTAAACACAGATTCATCGCTTGAACTGAAACACTGACTGTCATCATTCTTGTTACTGGCTGCAGCAATGTTAATGTTCCTGACTTCAGACTTAGAGTTACAAACACGTGCAAAGTGATTCTTCTTATGGCATTTCTTACATTCCTTGCCATAAGCTGGACATGATGTATGTGTCGATGGATACCCACAGTAACGACAAGTAGTTGGATCCTGACCAACATGTTTACCGGTCCTACTTCCTCGACCACGACCATTGTGACCTCGACCTCTCGACGACTGGCTCGAATTAGAATTCGTACGTGCTATTGAGTTGACAGTCACACTACCGGTATGACCATTCTGGACTTCCATATTTGAAGCTCTAATTTCTGATAGTTCAACAGCCCTAGCTTCGTCCAATATTTGTTTTAACGTATAATTGTCCCTAAGGGCTTTTCGACGAATTCTTGAAGATGTGCTCGTTGGTAAAACTATCGCAAATGTCAAATGTTTCGTCACCGATATAATGAAGTAATAAAGCCTTCTTACGCTTGTCCTCATTAATATCCAAGGCACAGAGCATGTTCTCGAATTTGTCAATGTATTTCTTCCATCTGGTGCCGGTCGATTGTTCCTCTTTATGAACACTGAATGGCAGAAACGTAGGCAGTTGAGTCGCCATCCGAAAATCCTCGTCGACAGTAAATGTTGTGTCGTTATTAGGAAATGAAAAAGAGTCACAGCTCGTGTGTACAGCCTTTTATTCATTCATTGACACCAAAACATGAGACATGACTTGCAGTGCGGAAGCATGTGTGGCGTCCGTGGTCCAGTGGTAGAGCGTCGGATTTGGAATCGAACGGTCCCGGGTTCGATACTCGGTCAGGCCACGTATGTAGTGTCATTGAGCAAGGCACCTCACACACATTGCTTAGTACTGGTTAATCGCTTAGGTCGGCTAAGCCTGCCCAGGAAAACATATCTAAGTCCCCGCGAGGGTTTGACATTAAAGGAACTTACATACATACATGCGCCCCGTGTTAATAACAATAGCATGATAACAACAACAATCAAAGCACTGGAAATACATATATATGTGAAGCACTACATGACCCTGCCGTGCTGCTCAATACACCTAAACACGGTTTGGACACCGTCTTGACCCAGATTCTTATAAACAGGTAAACAAACATTAAAACCGTTCGTTATAAAATCACCGGTTTAGCGTATTATGGCAATATACTACCTTCGACATACTCTGTTTACGTTGGTAGGTTGTTTTGTAACTGTATTATATTCGTATTTATATAACTACTGATGATGATTTCGGGTAGTAACTTATTCATCCACATATACTGGGTACTCCAAGCACACTACTGAGTATGACAGGGTGACGCTTGTCGGGGACCGTTGATAAACATCTCATTTGAGACACAGAATGTTGAAAATAACCACATACTAAGGTCAAAAACAGTCCCATTGAAAATTACCTAGTTCCCCTCTCCCGTCCTGCTCGCCATTGCCATTCCATAAGCTATAGGTTAATTACAGCAACTACAGACTACTACAAGTTTTCCTTTATTCCAAGAACAATCTACCATTGGAACCATCTCCCTCCTGACATTGTCCATCTCCCTACCACAGAGCCATTCAATACGACAGTTTGCAATATTGACCATGCCAGTCCCTAGTTGTTCTGCGCAGCTGCTATTAAACTTTTACAACAACTTATTTTCATTACTTTCTTAAATTATGCTTTTAACTATTCATACTTTTAACTTCTTTGCGATTTTTGATGCGCAACATGTCTACATCCCCGTAAGGGGTTCGACATTAAAGGAAGATAGGTAAGGTAGGCAGGTAGGCAGGCAGACAGGCAGGCAGGCAGGCTGGCATGCACGCAGACAGATACATAGACAGATAGATAGAACATTATCTTACGGTGCCATATACAAAATCAGCCCATTTAATATGTTCCAATTTTAATAATTTTTGGAAACAAAACCAAAAGACAGAGCAGAAAGATGTCTGGTTCAGGAAATGTGAAAAGTTTTGTTGGTAGGAATTATTCACCATTATTACCTTTTTTTCAAAACATATTTCATTTAGATATTGGCTTGACCATCTTCGGAATACCAGTATTCCACAACTAGTAGTAGTCCTTGAAAGTGTAATAGTATTCGGACAAAAATCTCATTATAGTGGTGGAACCTATCGTGTGACCCCACTGGGGAATTGGTTCCGGGTCGTGGGGAATTGGTTCCGGGTCGTTGTAGCCTAGAAAGTAGTTTTTACAATCAAGCAGACCATAATTTGATGATGTTTTACTGTAGAACCAGAGACTGTTTGCATTTCTTACTGTGATTGTGGTGCATCTGTGGCATTTGTGCTCATCTAAAGAAGACTTTTTGTGCATTTATTTCAGTACTACTTGCTCCAGCGCATTGATGAGTAAACAGCCCTACATGACAGCTAGGATTCCTACGCGCTCCATTTTTAACCGGTGTTTGTTTACATTTGAAAATTGTGAAAAACTTTGATGGTGATGCCATGACTTACTTGTGTCTAACAGCAAGCAGCAGCCCTGGAGTTTACAGAACTGCATGCGGTAAATGTCGATTCTTGTTTGGAACTGAGAATTTGACTGTGACAGTTGATCGATTTACTATAGCGCGAAGAAGGAGAACATACAGTGGTGTGCATCCCTATGCTCGGCGTAAATCCCACATATAATGACAAGTATAAAATGTTAATAGCACATGCCGTATATTATTATTTTTTTAAGTCGTGAAAACAACTTTCAAAACACTCTTGTCGACAGTTTTAGCTTCATCACGTGACCTTGCAGCTCAATACATTATACAGCTATCGCAACGGTGTCGGTCGGCACCCGTTTATATGGGGAATTGAAGACTTCAGGGCACCTATGCACGGATTACTTGTTATTTTTTATTTATCCACCAAAACGTGTTGAATATCTTATTTTGATATAGTACATCATTGAGTAAAAACATTAAATTTTATTGGTCTTAATCAGATATGGTATAGAAACTATTTTTCAGGTTAGTGTAGATTATTTAAATTCGGATAGCTACCCTGGGTCAATCAGAGTGTTAAGCGAATGATTAGAAGGCGAAATAGGGCCTTTAGAAATACTAGGAAGTCAAGTACGCCTTCAAATCACAAGAAATTCCTGGATCTAAAACATTTAGTGCGGAAAAAGGTCAAAGAGGCTTATCACCAATATCTGGAAAACATCCTAAATCTTAACACTTGCTGATACCTCCCATCCTCACAGACCAAACACCATGACACTTTTTTCCGTCCTTAAGCATTCCAAGCAATACTCCAAATCAATGCCACCACTAAAGCATGAAAACAAATTTCACCACGAAGAAGCTGCTGTCTTCAGCTCCAAATCCCCACTAAGACTTACCTCCATTTGTAAAATGAAAATTCAGGACACAAATGGAAACCTGAATGGTCAATCCACGCCAAACATGAATCAGATCACAGTAAGTTCAAATGGCATGAAACTTCTCAATAACCTGAACCCTCATAAGGCTAGTGGTCCTGACCAAATTAAGCCAATCATACTTAAAACCTTGTCTAAAGAACTCTCACCTATCCTTGAAGTCTTATTCCAAAAATCCCTCAACGAAGGATCACTGCCGGCCCAGTGGAAATCAGTAAATGTTGCTCCCATTTACAAAAAAAGGGACAAGTCAAACCCCGCCAACTATAGGCCTATCTCACTGACATGTGTTCTATGCAAGGTACTAGAACATATAGTTTCCTCCTCGATAGTAAAACACTTCACTAACCACAGTATTCTGTACCATTTGCAGCATGGTTTTAGAGAAAAACGGTCATGCGTGACCCAACTAGTAATGCTAGTCAATGACTTGATTACCTCTGTCTACAATAAACATCAGGTAGATCTCATCCTATTAGACTTCAGTAAGGCTTTCGGTAAGGTCAATCACGAGAAAGTACTACTAAAAATGCATGACTATGGAGTCAGAGGTCAAACATTAAGGTGGATTAAGAGTTTTCTAGATAATAGACTCCAGTCAGTTGTCCTTAATGGTATTAGTCAGAGGCCATTCCGGTGTCCTCTGGAGTCCCACAGGGATCCGTACTTGGACCACTGCTTTTCCTAGCCTACATAAACGACCTCCCACAAAACATCAGTTCCAAAGTCTGTATCTGCAGATGATACTGCAGTTTATCTATCACTGACATCTGCAAATGAATCGGTCACACTCCAAAACGATCTTAAGAAATTAGAAGAGTGGGAGTTGGAGTGGGACATGGAATTTAACACCTCCAAATGTCAAGTTATCCACGTCACCAGAAGGAAACATCCTATTCCCAGTAAATATAAACTCCATGGAGTCCTACTTGAGTCGATCACCTCAGCCAAATACAATGGCGTGGATATCTCAAATAACCTGTCCTGGGACACTCACATAAAAAGGTCAACTAAGAAAGCAAACCAAACATTAGGATTCCTACGTAGAAACCTCCAGGTCAAATCCGAACCCCTTAAGTCCATGGCTTACCAGACACTAGTGAGACCCCAGCTTGAATATGGCTCCGAGATCTGGTTGCCCCATACCCACACATTGATAGACCATATGAATGTGTTCAGCGGTATATGAGATAACACCGCGTTGGTTAAAGGCTGACTTCTATCGTACCTCTAGTGTTACAGACATGCTACATTCCCTAAATCTACGCAGACTAGATCAACGGCGTATTGGCAATAGGTTATCCCTTATGTATAACATTCATAATGATCTTGTTGCTATTCCCATTGAAAATTACCTAGTTCCCCTCTCCCGTCCTGCTCGCCATTGCTATTCCATAAGCTATAGGTTAATTACAGCAACTACAGACTACTACAAGTTTTCCTTTTTTCCAAGAACAATCTACCATTGGAACCATCTCCCTCCTGACATTGTCCACCTTCCTACCACAGAGCAATTCAATACGACAGTTTGCAATATTGACCATGCCAGTCCCTAGTTGTTCTGCGCAGCTGCTATTAAACTTTTACAACAACTTATTTTCATTACTGTCTTAAATTATGCTTTTAGCTATTCATACTTTTAACTTCTTTGCGATTTTTGATGCGCAACATGTCTACATCCCCGCAAGGGGTTCGACATTAAAGGAAGATAGGTAAGGCAGGCAGGCAGGCAGATACTATGTACCGTCCAGCCTTTACCATTTTTGCTGAACGGCTGGCCAATGTACCACTCGGGACTGTTTTCGACCTTATAATAGTATATGGTTATTTTCAACATTCTGTGTCTCAAATGAGATGTTTATCAACGGTCCCCGACAAGCGTCACCCTGTCATACTCCGTAAGTAGTGTGTGCTTGGAGTACCCAGTACATGTGGATGAATAAGTTAAGTACTACCCGAAATCATCGTTAGACTAAAGGGTTTTTTAGACGAAATTAGTACGTGAATTCGTGTTTACTCTCTAATATTCACTTCTGTTATCAGTAGTTATATAAATACGGATATAATACAGTTACAAAACAACCTACCAAAGTAAACAGAGTATGTCGAAGGTAGTATATTGCCAAAATACGCTAAACCGGTGATTTTATAAAGAACGGTTTTAATGTTTGTTTACCTGTTTATAAGAATCTGGGTCAAGACGGTGTCCATACCGTGTTTCCGTGTATATAGCTATCGCAACGGTGTCGGTCGGCACCCGTTTATATGGTGAACTGAAGAATGCAGGGCACCTATGCACGGCGTACTTGTTATTTTTTATTTATCCACCATAACGTGTTGAATATATTATTTTGATATAGTACATCATTGAGTAAACACATGTATTGGTCTTAATCAGAAATGGTATAGAAACTATTGTTCGGGTTAGGTGCAGATTTGTTAAATTCGGATAGCTACCCGAATTGCTCATACACCGTAACAGTTTTGCTGGACATATTCTCCCAATGATGTGCTTGTTTATATTCGTCTGCTGGACAAGTCACGTGACAGTTACATCAACCTACCGATACACTCAACGGAATGCTACTGAACCATGCTTCAGCTCTGTCGGCGAAATTAGCCTAGAACTATATAAATATTTTAAATACGGATGAAAATGGAAAATACGCCGAGCATAGGAATACACCGAGCATACTGGTTCCACCACTCTATGTATTTATGTACGCAGTCATGCACACAACTACTCCCGCAGGCAGACACACGGTACGCACGCACGCACGCATGCACGCACGCACGCACACACACACACACACACACACACACACACACACACACCATCTTATCTTTATAAAAGATAATAATTCAAACTTAAGCTAATCGGGGGTGGGGGTACGTTTATTTATCGTCGCTACCGGTTGCCCATATGAGCGACGCCTCCTGAAAGAGATTAGTCATTTTAGATGTTTGGAGGATAGTGCAATGATACGGTCAGAGACCCATTCCATAGTCTCTTCTGGTTCTTTTACCTGCACGGTGTAAAGCACCGACACGAGACTTCGGTTAAAAGTCCCATCCGATAGATTGTTAATTTTATTAGGGCCAGATGGGGATCGAACCTGCGATCCTTAATTAGATTACCAGTCCATCGTGTTAACCACTGGACTACATATCTGTCTGTAATGGCCTTGTTTGTCTTTTATATTTAAAATATTGATCTTGTGGCATTGACATTGTGGAAATCGTGATAGTACAGTTGTAGCCATCGCTTCAGGTGCAAAAGTCCGCGCCCAGCTGTAGCTGTTATGAATTCTCAATCTGTTTTCTGGAGCTACCCATATACACAAACGGATAACCGGAGAACATAGAACATTATCTTACGGTGCCATATACAAAATCAGCCCGTTTAATATGTTCCAATTTTAATAAATTTTGGATACAAAACCAAAAGACAGAGCAGAAAGATGTCGGGTTCAGGAAATGTGAAAAGTTTTGTTGGTAGGAATTATTCACCATTATTACCTATTTACCAAAACATATTTCATTTAGATACCAGTATTCCACAACTAGTAGTAGTCCTTGAAAGTGTAATAGTATTCGGACAACAATCTCATTAGAGTGGTGGAACCTATGCTCGGCGTAAATCCCACATATAATGATAAGTATAAAATGTTAATAGCACATGCCGTATATTATTTTATTTTTTAAGTCGTGAAAACAACTTTCAAAACACTCTTGTCGACAGTTTTAGCTTCATCACGTGACCTTGCAACTCAATACATTATACAGCTATCGCAACGGTGTCGGTCGGCACCCGTTTATATGGGGAATTGAAGACTTCAGGGCACATATGCACGGATTACTTGTTATTTTTTTTATTTATCCATCAAAACGTGTTGAGTATCTTATTTTGATATAATACATCATTGAGTAAAAACATTTATTGGTCTTAATCAGAAATGGTATATAGAAACTATTTTTCAGGTTAGTGTAGATTATTTAAATTCGGATAGCTACCCTGGGTCAATCAGAGTGTTAAGCGAATGATTAGAAGGCAAAATAGGGCCTTTAGAAATACTAGGAAGTCAAGTACGCCTTCAAATCACAAGAAATTCCTGGATCTAAAACATTTAGTGCGGAAAAAGGTCAAAGAGGCTTATCACCAATATCTGGAAAACATCCTAAATCTTAACACTTGCTGATACCTCCCATCCTCACAGACCAAACACCAAGAAACTTTATTCCATCCTTAAACATTCCAAGCAAGACTCCAAATCAATGCCACCCCTAAAGCATGAAAACAAATTTCATTATGAAGAAGCTGCTGTCTTCAGCTCCAAATCCCCACTAAGACTTACCTCCATTTGTAAAATGAAAATTCAGGACACAAATGGAAACCTGAATGGTCAATCCACGCCAAACATGAATCAGATCACAGTAAGTTCAAATGGCATAGAGAAACTTCTCAATAACCTGAACCCCCATAAGGCTAGTGGTCCTGACCAAATTAAGCCAATCATACTTAAAACCCTGTCTAAAGAACTCTCACCTATCCTTGAAGTCTTATTCCAAAAATCCCTCAACGAAGGATCACTGCCGGCCCAGTGGAAGTCAGCAAATGTTGCTCCCATTTACAAAAAATGGGACAAGTCAAACCCCGCCAACTATAGGCCTATCTCACTGACATGTGTTCTATGCAAGGTACTAGAACATATAGTTTCCTCCTCGATAGTAAAACACTTCACTAACCACAGTATTCTGTACCATTTGCAGCATGGATTTAGAGAAAAACGGTCATGCGTGACCCAACTAATAATGCTAGTCAATGACTTGGTTACCTCTGTCTACAATAAGCATCAGGTAGATCTCATCCTATTAGACTTCAGTAAGGCTTTCGGTAAGGCCAATCACGAGAAAGTACTACTAAAAATGCATGACTATGGAGTCAGAGGTCAAACATTAAGGTGGATTAAGAGTTTTCTAGATAATAGACTCCAGTCAGTTGTCCTTAATGGTATTAGTCAGAGGCCATTCCGGTGTCCTCTGGAGTCCCACAGGGATCTGTACTTGGACCCCTGCTTTTCCTAGCCTACATAAACGACCTCCCACAAAACATCAGTTCCAAAGTCTGTATCTGCAGATGATACTGCAGTCTATCTATCACTGACATCTGCAAATGAATCGATCACACTCCAAAACGATCTTAAGAGATTAGAAGAGTGGGAGTTGGAGTGGGACATGGAATTTAACCCCTCCAAATGTCAAGTTATCCACGTCACCAGAAGGAAACATCCTATTCCCAGTAAATATAAACTCCATGGAGTCCTACTTGAGTCGATCACCTCAGCCAAATACATTGGTGTGGATATCTCAAATAACCTGTCGTGGGACACTCGCATAAAAAGGTCAACTAAGAAAGCAAACCAAACATTAGGATTCCTACGTAGAAACCTCCAGGTCAAATCCGAACCCCTTAAGTCCATGGCTTACCAGACACTAGTGAGACCCCAGCTTGAATATGGCTCCGAGATCTGGTCGCCCCATACCCAAACATTGATAGACCAAATTGAAGGTGTCCAGCGAAGAGCAGCCCGTTGGATAAAGGCTGACTTCTATCGTACCTCTAGTGTTACAGACATGCTACATTCCCTAAATCTACGCAGACTAGATCAACGGCGTATTGACAATAGGTTATCCCTTATGTATAAAATTCATAATGATCTTGTTGCTATTCCCATTGAAAATTACCTAGTTCCCCTCTCCCGTCCTGCTCGCCATTGCCATTCCTTAAGCTATAGGTTAATTACAGCAACTACAGACTACTACAAGTTTTCCTTTTTTCCAAGAACAATCTACCATTGGAACCATCTCCCTCCTGACATTGTCCATCTCCCTACCATAGAGCAATTCAATACGGCAGTTTGCCATATTGATCATGCCAGTCCCTAGTTGTTCTGCGCAGCTGCTTTTAAACTTTTACCACAACTTATTTTCATTACTTTCTTAAATTATACTTTTAACTACTCATACTTTTAACTTCTTTGCGGTTTTGACGCGCAACATGTCTACGTCCTCGCGAGGGGTTCGACATTAACAGAAGATAGATAGCTACCCGAATTGCTCATACACTAACAGTTTCGCTGGAAATATTCTCCCAATGATTTGCTTGTTTATATTCGTCTGCTGGACAAGTCATATGACTGTTACATCAGCCTACCTATACACTCAACGGAATGCTATTGAACCATGCTTCAGCTCTGTCGGCGAAATTAGCCTAGAACTATATCAATATTTTAAATACGGATGAAAATGGAAAATACGCCGAGCATAGGAATACGCCGAGCATAGGTTCCACCACTCTACATTTTCAAAATATAAAAAATAGAATTGTTTCTTAACGCAGGTAGCCCAACATTACATTTGGAATGAACAAAATGGCTGCAGGAGAGTCGATTGCAGGTACATTTTATCCATGGGTTAAAGAATGGAACCTATGCTCGGTGTAAATCCCACATATAATGACCAGTATAAAATGTTACTTGCACTTGACGTATAGATTAGAGTGGTGGAACCTATGCTCGGCGTATTCCTATGCTCGGCGTATTTTTTCCATTTACATCCGTATTTAAAATATTTAAACAATTTTAACCTATTTTTGCTGACAGAGGTGAAGCATGGTTCAATAGCGTTCCGTTGTGTGTACCGGTAGCCTAATGCAACTGTCACCTGACTGGTTCAGTAGCCGAATATAAACAGACAACTTGTTGGGAAATTTTTTCCACCGAAATGATGTTGGTTTATGAGCATTTCAGGTAGCTATTCGGATTGGAAACAATGTACAAATAACCAGAATTTTTTTTTCTTATGAGTTGTAATATTGTTAGTTATTGATGTTACTAAGTCAAAATAATATATTCAACATTTACCCATACATAAATAAAAATAATCATGTATGCCGTGCATAGGTGCCCTAAAGTATCTAGTTCCTCATGGAAACAGGTGCCGTTGCGATAGCTGTGTTTATTTATTTATATTTATTATGCCAGATTTCTTGAGCATACACGTTCAAGGGCACTTTACATAATAACATATGACATATCACAGATATGTAAACATAATAACAATGATAAAAATGATAAAACATAGTATATGCAAACAAAACAACATGTGTTAAGGTGATAATAGATCTTAAATCTGACCGATAAAACAAATTCATATGAGACAAGGACAACTACGAACAATGCTGGTATAAATTTAATAAAATGAGAGAATGAATCGATAGACTGAAATGGGCTTAAAGAATTTTATAGATAATTTTTTTTTTTAAATTATATAACGTAACCTACGAATAAAACGCTAAGACCAATGATATTTAAAAGAGACACTTACGTTAATAAACGAATATAAATTTAAAAATTCAAGTGATTGTAATGTAGTAATAAATAGTCCAATTACTGGAATAAAACCCAAATTTCCAATTACTGGAATGAAATCAAATTTATTTTTCCTAAGCAAATTCAGCTAGTTCCCGTGTATCTCAATGAAATAGTGTGTCTTGAGCGACCGCTTGAACAAGTATAGGGACGGAGCGTCCCTGATTCCAGAGGGAAGTGAGTTCCATAATCTTGGAGCCGCTACGGCGAAACTGCGATCACCAAGAGAGACATTCATGCTTTTCGGCACTTCTAACGTTGATGAATCATTTTGTGATCTTAAAGTTCTCCGAGGTGTGTAGATATTCAATAGATTTCTGATGTAGACAGGTGATTGTTCATGTAAAGCTTTGTACGTATGAGTCTGAATCTTGTATTTTATCCTGTATTGTATTGGCAACCAGTGCAGATCTTTGAGTACAGGTGTAATGTGATCATAGCGTGAAGTCCTTGAAATGATTCTAGCTGCCGTATTTTGTACATTCTGTAGTCTGTTCACTTTTGTCTGCGGGACACCATACAAAAGAGCATTACAGTAGTCCAGCCTAGATGTTACCAATGAGCTGACAATAGATTTTGTAGCGTCTTTTGGAAGGTATTGTCTGATGTGGCCGATTTTGCGCAACTGCGTGTAACATGATCTACTGGTGGAGTTAATGTGTTGGGGCGCATGGTCACTTAATGAAGCTAAAATTTTCAACAACAATTTTTTAATAGTATACTACGGCAAGTGCATTTAACTTTAACTCTATTATTATTTTCTTACGTCGTGAAAACAACTTTCAAAAAATACTTATTGACATTTTTAGCTTCACCACATGACCTTGATGCTCAATTCAGCTATCTCAACGGCACGGCACCTGTTTATATGGGGAACTCAAGACTTCAGGGCACCTATGCACGGTGTACCTGTTATTTTTTATTTATGCACCAGAACTTATTGAATATATTATTTTGATATAGTAACATCAATAACTAACACTGTTACCATTCACCAGAGACTATTATTTACAGTTTATGTATCAGGCAGACATTTAGCCTATACATGTACTACACTAACTGCCAACCTTTACCAAATCAAGCCAAAGTGATCAAACATAAAACTAATCGTAATGCTTTGTAGAAAGGAAACTCTAATTAACAATTTGGAATTATAACAATGTATTTAAATGACAACATGAACATTTAACATAACATGTCTACATCTCCGCGAGGGGTTCGACATTAAAGGAAGATAGATTTAACAATTTTATCACATATGAACACAATAGTTATACCTATGAATAGGTGACCACTGTGTTGCCTCGTGTATTTCAATTCGATTATATCACTGGAATGTCGAAGCAGACATATTCCTCTCTGCATCTGAGACATAATCATTGTGTGTGGACAAGGATGCTGAGATCAGCATCTGACTTTTCACAGTTGGGCAGGCATTCATAATGGAACCAAGCATCACAGTGGTCACACCCCACCCAGAAAACATCTCTAGATGTCATACAAACTTCTCAGTTAAATATTCAGGAACTGGAGATGACTGGACATGTGGGACTGTTACAGTTGGAATATGTTGAGACATACGAGGAGAACTGAGTGGCAAAGCCTTGATAACACGAGCATCGTGATACGTTTAGACTGTTGGATTAGAGCAGGTTCAATAAAAACCTTCGCCAAACTGGCTGGAACCAGTCCAATTTTCACTAACATATTGGTCTGTTCAGACAATGATGTTTCAGTGTGTTCGCTGGTGCTAGGTGTTGCTGATGTTGTGGTGATAGTAATTGGAGGTTTTAATGCTTTACTAGCATTGCCATTGAATGGGTATATACCCGTAGCACTGAATGCTGCTGCAACTGTGGCAGGCGTAATTTTCATCATGGCATGTTGTATAATTTTAGGGAAAAGGTTTCTAGGTAAGTTGCGTGTGGCTGCATAGCCCAAACCAGAGGCCACTTCTATAACATTGCTCTTCAGAACATGAAAATATCCCACATCAAGGGGTTGCAGTAGATGCGATGGGATATACAATAAATCTATGTTGTTTGCTATGGCAGTATCGACGACATTTGTTACACAGTGGGACAAGTGGTTGTCCATTATAAGTAAGCAAGGTCGTCTACTGCCTATCGAAGGAATGAATGATTTGACAAACTACTGGTAGAACAGTTTTTAATTGATATATCCCGATTCAGTGTGCTCATACGCCCAAGTATCTGGGAGACCATCAGAATAAATAGCCATGGGTAAGTTCTTCGAAAATATAAAGAAGCGTTATGCCCAGCGGCAGATATTGCAAAATTTACTGTGACATGACCATTTAGCGCCAACTGAACACGGAATGCTTGGCCGACACCTTTTCTAACAATAACATCTTGAAAGTGAAAACGACTTTGATATTGAAAAAAAAAGGAAAAGAGATACTGTAAGCAGCGTGAGCAGTGTACTAGACACTAGCTCTACAAGCCCCATAGACACACAAAAGCAAAAAAAGAAAACAAAGAAAAGTGTAAAACCAAACATGTCGGTGAAAGAAGAAACTGTAGAGTTGTCAAGTTTCTTAACATTACAAAAACAACTGGAAGAAATAAATACAAACATGTCAAATGTATTAACTAAAGATGATGGAAATTTGAGATCAATAATAAAAGAAGTATTTGGACAAATGAAAGAATCTTTTTTAAATTCAATCTCACATAGAATCGATCTGCTTGAAGGAAATTTTTTTGAAAAACAAACAGAAAATGATCAGTTGGAAAAGGAAGTGAAATCTCTAGAAAAGAAGCTACAAGAAGATAAAAAGGAAAAAATATTAAATGAAATGAGAAGGTGTAAAGATCAAGCAGATGAAAGAATGAATGATTTGGAACAATATAGTAGAATTTGCAATATTCGAATTGATGGAATAGCTGAAAACAAAGATGATACAAACAATGAAACATCAGAGGATACAGAAAATAAAGTGGTAATCGAACTAAATAAACGAATGAAACATTTGAATATGGTTACAAACGACATTGAGATCGCGCATAGGCTGGGGCGAGAAAACCAGGGACTATCAACACTGGATGGATCTCCCCTGGCCGGAAGCAAGGAGAACTGAGGGAAACACCACAGCACAAAGAAAGCAATTTCCACCAGATAACATTAATGTAGAAGTGGGCTACAACCTTTTGAGTGAAGTGTAATTTGGGAATTTGTTTATAACTCAATTAAACGGTTCACCGATCAGAGTATTACCTGAAATGACTGATAACTGTGACCACCAGTAAAACTAAAATTCTTTGGTGTTTTGTGTAACGCTGCTAGTAGTACTAGTAATATAACCACATATATTAAGGGCTTTATGTGTTTGCTTAGGCTGGTGCTACACACGGATATGTTCTAAGGAACGAATGCTTTAATTTAGATTTTCAGCAACTTTTTTGAAGATCTCGTCACAAATGAATTAAGTTTTTTTTTGAAATTATTGCTTGCAAATTACCTCCCTTTTTTAGATATTTCTTTACAAACAATCAATAACATTGTAAATGGCGGTTGATCAACAGTGACACTGGGATATAATTGCAAATGAGTTAATGTTTATTTTCTAATTGAAGAAAATGAAAGCATAGAGAGACTTTAAATGGCATGAATCAGTTTATATATTATATTTGGGTGACCTGTAAACAAAAATATATGCAAACTATAATTATAAATAGTTGACATATGATTTATATATAATACTTTATTCTGATGATGATACACGAGTATAAGCAAATATACTTATATGCTTGATGGGTATATATATGTACGGTATATGTGTGTATGCATGTATGTATGTATGTATGTGTATATATGCATGATGGGTATATATATGTACGGTATATGTGTGTATGCATGTATGTATGTATGTATGTGTATATATGTATATGTATATACTATATATGTATGCATGTATGTACATGTATGTATATATATATATATGCATGTATTTGAAATGGTCTGGTGGAATAAGTAACCTTAAGGGATTTGCGCCGAGAGATATTTCTCCTTGTATTCAGTTTGTTCTCTATATTACTAGATACATGCATAACTATATATATGTCAGGAAAACCAATACATCCATAGATAAACTTAGTCATCATAAATTACAAACTTAAAGTTGTATTACTGTTCAAACTGACCATCACAATTTTAGACAAATTGCTATCCTGCGGTTGTGTACGTTGCAGGACCAGTGCTGCTCTCATTATGTGTAGGGGAAGTCCATCGCTGTGATGTTTTTGACATGCTTGGGCACGGTTGGGTTACATGTAGTCCGGTTTTTGACTGGGTTGGGGTTTTTTGTTTTTGTTTGGTCGGCACTATGACACCATGAACTTAATACGTGTACATGACTTTTAGCTGGTTTTGGTGAAACAAGTGTCATGTAGAACAGGAAACACTTTTACACCCCTACCTCTCTTTAACAGTAATACAGCTTTAAGCCAAACATAACATTATGACCTAGCATTGGACATCCTTAAATAATGGAAGGACAATTTCCTATCTACAATGGATATTGTTTTTCTCTATGGAGGGATAGTGTATTTCAGATTCTTAATTGAGCAGCCGGCACCGCTCTGCTCTTTTGATATTTCGTTTTCGGCAAAAGATCAGGTAATAGATTAGACTTCCGACTACTTGTTTGCATACCTATACTGTTAAAAGAAGTTATATCTATATATTTGGGGAGGACATCTGAACGTGGTAGCATACATGGCTCTATATGTCAGTATTGGTGTATGTACGTATATATATATATACTATGTGTCGGTATGGGTGTATGTACATGTATATATACTATATGTCGGTATGGGTGTATGTACGTATATATATACTACCGGTATATGTCGGTATGGGTGTATGTACGTATATATATACTATATGTTGGTATGGGTGTATGTACGTATATATATACTATATGTCAGTATGGGTGTATGTACGTATATATATACTATATGTCGGTGTGGGTGTATGTACGTATATATATATACTATATGTCGGTATGGGTGTATGTACGTGTATATATACTACCGGTATATGTCGGTATGGGTGTATGTACGTATATATATACTATATGTCGGTGTGGGTGTATGTACGTATATATATACTATATGTCGGTATGGGTGTATGTACGTATATATATACTATATGTCGGTATGGGTGTATGTACGTATATATATACATATATGTCGGTATGGGTGTATGTACGTGTATATATACTATATGTCGGTATGGGTGTATGTACGTATATATATACTACTATATGTCGGTATGGGTGTATGTACGTATATATATACTATATGTCGGTATGGGTGTATGTACGTATATATATACTATATGTCGGTATGGGTGTATGTACGTATATATATACTATATGTCGGTATGGGTGTATGTACGATATATATATACTATATGTCGGTATGGGTGTATGTACGTATATATATATACTATATGTCGGTATGGGTGTATGTACGTATATATATATACTATATGTCGGTATGGGTGTATGTACGTATATATATACTATATGTCGGTATGGGTGTATGTACGTATATATATACTATATGTCGGTATGGGTGTATGTACGTATATATATATACTATATGTCGGTATGGGTGTATGTACGTATATATATACTATATGTCGGTATGGGTGTATGTACGTATATATATATACTATATGTCGGTATGGGTGTATGTACGTATATATATACTATATGTCGGTATGGGTGTATGTACGTATATATATATACTATATGTCGGTATGGGTGTATGTACGTATATATATATACTATATGTCGGTATGGGTGTATGTACGTATATATATACTATATGTCGGTATGGGTGTATGTACGTATATATATACTATATATGTCGGTATGGGTGTATGTACGTATATATATATATACTATATGTCGGTATGGGTGTATGTACGTATATATATACATATATGTCGGTATGGGTGTATGTACGTATATATATACTATATGTCGGTATGGGTGTATGTACGTATATATATACTATATGTTGGTATGGGTGTATGTACGTATATATATACTATATGTTTGTATGGGTGTATGTACGTATATATATACTATATGTCGGTATGGGTGTATGTACGTATATATATACTATATGTCGGTATGGGTGTATGTACGTATATATATACTATATGTCGGTATGGGTGTATGTACGTATATATATACTATATGTCGGTATGGGTGTATGTACGTATATATATACTATATGTCGGTATGGGTGTATGTACGTATATATATACTATATGTCGGTATGGGTGTATGTACGTATATATATACTATATGTCGGTATGGGTGTATGTACGTATATATATACTATATGTCGGTATGGGTGTATGTACGTATATATATACTATATGTCGGTATGGGTGTATGTATGTATGTATATATATACTATATGTCGGTATGGGTGTATGTACGTATATATATACTATATGTCGGTATGGGTGTATGTACGTATATATATACTATATGTCGGTATGGGTGTATGTACGTATATATATACTATATGTCGTATGGGTGTATGTACGTATATATATACTACTATATGTCGGTATGGGTGTATGTACGTATATATATACTATATGTCGGTATGGGTGTATGTACGTATATATATACTATATGTCGGTATGGGTGTATGTACGTATATATATACTATATGTCGGTATGGGTGTATGTACGTATATATATACTATATGTCGGTATGGGTGTATGTACGTATATATATACTATATGTCGGTATGGGTGTATGTACGTATATATATACTATATGTCGGTATGGGTGTATGTACGTATATATATACTACTATATGTCGGTATGGGTGTATGTACGTATATATATACTATATGTCGGTATGGGTGTATGTACGTATATATATACTATATGTCGGTATGGGTGTATGTACGTATATATATACTATATGTCGGTATGGGTGTATGTACGTATATATATACTATATGTCGGTATGGGTGTATGTACGTATATATATACTATATGTCGGTATGGGTGTATGTACGTATATATATACTATATGTCGGTATGGGTGTATGTACGTATATATATACTATATGTCGGTATGGGTGTATGTACGTATATATATACTATATGTCGGTATGGGTGTATGTACGTATATATATACTATATGTCGGTATGGGTGTATGTACGTATATATATACTATATGTCGGTATGGGTGTATGTACGTATATATATACTATATGTCGGTATGGGTGTATGTACGTATATATATACTATATGTCGGTATGGGTGTATGTACGTATATATATATATATGTCGGTATGGGTGTATGTACGTATATATATACTATATGTCGGTATGGGTGTATGTACGTATATATATACTATATGTCGGTATGGGTGTATATGGGTGTATGTACGTATATATATACTATATGTCGGTATGGGTGTATGTACGTATATATATACTATATGTCGGTATGGGTGTATGTACGTATATATATACTATATGTCGGTATGGGTGTATGTACGTATATATATACTATATGTCGGTATGGGTGTATGTACGTATATATATACTATATGTCGGTATGGGTGTATGTACGTATATATATACTATATGTCGGTATGGGTGTATGTACGTATATATATACTATATGTCGGTATGGGTGTATGTACGTATATATACTATATGTCGGTATGGGTGTATGTACGTATATATATACTATATGTCGGTATGGGTGTATGTACGTATATATATACTATATGTCGGTATGGGTGTATGTACGTATATATATACTATATGTCGGTATGGGTGTATGTACGTATATATATACTATATGTCGGTATGGGTGTATGTACGTATATATATACTATATGTCGGTATGGGTGTATGTACGTATATATATACTATATGTCGGTATGGGTGTATGTACGTATATATATACTATATATGTCGGTATGGGTGTATGTACGTATATATATACTATATGTCGGTATGGGTGTATGTACGTATATATATACTATATGTCGGTATGGGTGTATGTACGTATATATATACTATATGTCGGTATGGGTGTATGTACGTATATATATACTACTATATGTCGGTATGGGTGTATGTACGTATATATATACTATATGTCGGTATGGGTGTATGTACGTATATATATACTATATGTCGTATGGGTGTATGTACGTATATATATACTATATGTCGGTATGGGTGTATGTACGTATATATATACTATATGTCGGTATGGGTGTATGTACGTATATATATACTATATGTCGGTATGGGTGTATGTACGTATATATATACTATATGTCGGTATGGGTGTATGTACGTATATATATACTACTATATGTCGGTATGGGTGTATGTACGTATATATATACTATATGTCGTATGGGTGTATGTACGTATATATATACTATATGTCGGTATGGGTGTATGTACGTATATATATATACTATATGTCGGTATGGGTGTATGTACATATATATATACTATATGTCGGTATGGGTGTATGTACGTATATATATACTATATGTCGGTATGGGTGTATGTACGTATATATATATACTATATGTCGGTATGGGTGTATGTACGTATATATATACTATATGTCGGTATGGGTGTATGTACGTATATATATACTATATGTCGGTATGGGTGTATGTACGTATATATATACTATATGTCGGTATGGGTGTATGTACGTATATATATACTATATGTCGGTATGGGTGTATGTACGTATATATATACTATATGTCGGTATGGGTGTATGTACGTATATATATACTATATGTCGGTATGGGTGTATGTACGTATATATATACTATATGTCGGTATGGGTGTATGTACGTATATATATACTATATGTCGGTATGGGTGTATGTACGTATATATATACTATATGTCGGTATGGGTGTATGTACGTATATATATATACTATATGTCGGTATGGGTGTATGTACGTATATATATACTATATGTCGGTATGGGTGTATGTACGTATATATATACTATATGTCGGTATGGGTGTATGTACGTATATATATACTATATGTCGGTATGGGTGTATGTACGTATATATATACTATATGTCGGTATGGGTGTATGTACGTATATATATACTATATGTCGGTATGGGTGTATGTACGTATATATATACTATATGTCGGTATGGGTGTATGTACGTATATATATACTATATGTCGGTATGGGTGTATGTACGTATATATATACTATATGTCGGTATGGGTGTATGTACGTATATATATACTATATGTCGGTATGGGTGTATGTACGTATATATATACTATATGTCGGTATGGGTGTATGTACGTATATATATACTATATGTCGGTATGGGTGTATGTACGTATATATATACTATATGTCGGTATGGGTGTATGTACGTATATATATACTATATGTCGGTATGGGTGTATGTACGTATATATATACTATATGTCGGTATGGGTGTATGTACGTATATATATACTATATGTCGGTATGGGTGTATGTACGTATATATATACTATATGTCGGTATGGGTGTATGTACGTATATATATACTATATGTCGGTATGGGTGTATGTACGTATATATATACTATATGTCGGTATGGGTGTATGTACGATATATATATACTATATGTCGGTATGGGTGTATGTACGTATATATATACTATATGTCGGTATGGGTGTATGTACGTATATATATACTATATGTCGGTATGGGTGTATGTACGTATATATATACTATATGTCGGTATGGGTGTATGTACGTATATATATACTATATGTCGGTATGGGTGTATGTACGTATATATATACTATATGTCGGTATGGGTGTATGTACGTATATATATACTATATATGTCGGTATGGGTGTATGTACGTATATATATACTATATGTCGTATGGGTGTATGTACGTATATATATACTATATGTCGGTATGGGTGTATGTACGTATATATATATACTATGTCTGTATGGGTGTATGTACGTATATATATACTATATGTCGGTATGGGTGTATGTACGTATATATATACTATATGTCGGTATGGGTGTATGTACGTATATATATAATATATATGTCGGTATGGGTGTATGTACGTATATATATACTATATGTCGGTATGGGTGTATGTACGTATATTATATACTATATGTTTGTATGGGTGTATGTACGTATATATATACTATATGTTTGTATGGGTGTATGTACGTATATATATACTATATGTTTGTATGGGTGTATGTACGTATATATATACTATATGTCGGTATGGGTGTATGTACGTATTATACTATATGTCGGTATGGGTGTATGTACGTATATAATTATGTGTATGGTGTATGTACGTATATATATACTATATGTCGGTATGGGTGTATGTACGTATATATATACTATATGTCGGTATGGGTGTATGTACGTATATATATACTATATGTCGGTATGGGTGTATGTACGTATATATATACTATATGTCTGTATGGGTGTATGTACGTATATATATACTATATGTCGGTATGGGTGTATGTACGTATATATATACTATATGTCGGTATGGGTGTATGTACGTATATATATACTATATGTCGGTATGGGTGTATGTACGTATATATATACTATATGTCGGTATGGGTGTATGTACGTATATATATATACTATATGTCGGTATGGGTGTATGTACGTATATATATACTATATGTCGGTATGGGTGTATGT
>CM026399.1:50808192-50825510 GCA_014843695.1 Archivesica marissinica | reverse complement strand
AACATTGCTGTCATACCTAGTAATCAAAGGAATATGCCATTAACACCGCTGTCATACATAGTAATCAAAGGAATATGCCATTAACACTGCTGCCATACATAGTAATCAAAGGAATATGCCATTAACATTGCTGTCATACCTAGTAATCAAGGAATATGCCATTAACACCGCTGTCATACATAGTAATCAAAGGAATATGCCATTAACATTGCTGTCATACCTAGTAATCAAAGGAATATGCCATTAACACCGCTGTCATACATAGTAATCAAAGGAATATGCCATTAACACTGCTGCCATACATAGTAATCAAAGGAATATGCCATTAACATTGCTGTCATACCTAGTAATCAAGGAATATGCCATTAACACCGCTGTCATACATAGTAATCAAAGGAATATGCCATTAACATTGCTGTCATACCTAGTAATCAAAGGAATATGCCATTAACACCGCTGCCATACATAGTAATCAAAGGAATATGCCATTAACACTGCTGTCATACATAGTAATCAAAGGAATATGCCATTAACCTTGCTGTCATACCTAGTAATCAAAGGAATATGCCATTAACACCGCTGTCATACCTAGTAATCAAGGAATATGCCATTAACACTGCTGTCATACCTAGTAATCAAGGAATATGCCATTAACAACGCTGTCATACATAGTAATCAAGGAATATGCCATTAACATTGCTGTCATACATAGTAATCAAGGAATATGCCATTAACCCTGCTGTCATACATAGCAATCAAGGAATATGCCATTAACATTGCTGTCATACATAGTAATCAAGGAATATGCCATTAACTCCGCTGTCATACACCATGAAAGTAAATATCATGAAACAGAAGAAATCCCTTATAGGGTCCAACATTTACATCAACGAGGATCTAACTCGTTTAAATCAACATGTGCTAACCTGTGTACGCAAAAAACAATCGGATGAAATTGACAAAGTGTGGACCAGGGAAGGTCATATATTTTACAGAAACAAAGCAGGAACAATACACAGGATCAGATACAAGACTATCAACACTGGATGGATCTCCCATGGCCGGAAGCAAGGAGAACCGAGGGAAACACCACAACACACAGAAAGCAATTTCCACCAGATAACATTAATGTAGATTAAAGTGGGCTACAACCTTTTGAGTGAAGTGTAATTTGGGATTTTGTTTATAACTCATTAAACGGTTCACCAATCAGAGTACTACCTGAAATGACATAATAGCTGATAACTGTGACCACCAGTAAAACTAAAAATCTTTGGTGTTTTGTGTAACACTGCTAGTAGTACAATATAATAGTTTAGTTTATGCAAATTTATTTTAGCTCGATTGCGAAACAAGTTCTTTCAACTTATATAAATCACTCTCGAGACCTCATTCCTGATGGAATCCATCGCCACGAGGGAGAGAAGAGGCAACGTGGAATTTAAATGCTTTGCCTAAGGACACAATCGTAACGGCTCCAGCGGGTACACTATAATAACATATATTAAGGGCCTTTATGCTTTTGCTTAGGCTGGTGCTACACCGGATATGTTCTAAGGAACGAATGCAGAAGTCCGCTAATAATTTCTTGTATCTCCAATTTTTAATAGTAATTTAATTTAGATTTTCAGCAACTTTTTTGAAGATCTTGTCACATTTGAATTAAGTTTTTTGAAATTATGACTTGCAAATTACCTCCCTTTTTAAATATTTCCTTACAAACAACCAATAATATTGTAAATGGCGGTTGATCAACAGTGACACTGGGATATATAATTGCAAATAAGTTAATGTTTATTTTTTAATTGAAGAAAATGAAAGCATAGAGAGACTTTATATGACATGAATCAGTTTATATATTATATTTGGGTGACATGATTCATTAATGTTTTGTAAACAAAAATATTGAAAAAATATACAAGAAACATTTACATAAATGAAATAATTAAAAAAGGTAAAAATATTTGCAAACTATATAAATAGTTGACATATGATTTATATACAATACCTTATTCTGATGATGATACACGAGTATAAGCAAATATACTTATATGCTTGATGGGTATATGTAGGTACAGTATATGTGTGTATGCATGCATGCATGCATGCATGCATGTATGTATGTATGCATGTATGTAGTATGTATGTATGTATGTATGTATGTGGTATGTATGTATGTATGTATGATGTATGTATGTATGTATGTATGTATGTATGTATGTATGTGATTATGCATGATGGGTATATGTAGGTACAGTATATGGTGTATGCATGCTGCATGCATGTATGTATGTATGTATGTATGTATGTAGGTATGTATGTATGTATGTAGGTATGTATGTATGTATGTAGGTATGTATGTATGTATGTAGGTATGTATGTATGTATGTAGGTATGTATGTTAATGCAATGTATTGTTACTGCATCGGACAGTCGAGGGTGATATTTCCTAATAGCTCTTGTGATAACAAACTGCAAAAATGATATAAACATACATACATCAGTCTACGTGGACCTTCTATTACATACTATGTATATTAAAAGTATATACTTAACCTACATTAACATGCATTCTGGTAGGAGGCTTCTTTTTACACATAAATTGTTAAAATACCCTAAAACAGCTATAACATGAGTCTGAAAATGTGCACGTTTAATGTTAGGGGATTAGGGAATATTTTAAAGCGAAAACAATTTTTTGCATGGTTGAAAGACCAGAATTTTGATATTTGTATTTTACAAGAAACACATTACAATCCAAATGATGCTAAAAAATGGAAAGACGACTGGGGTAAGGAAGCATATTTTAGTGGCAACAAAAGCAACAGCGCAGGCGTATGCATTCTAGTGGCCGAACAACTCAATCTTAAATCTATAAGTTCCACTGAAATAATATGTGGAAGGCTAATAGCAATGGAATTTGAATACCACGATGAAATTTTCCTTATTATGATTATGTATGGTCCAAATAAAGATGAAACAATACTTTTTGAAAAATTAAACCAGTTTCTAAAGGAAAACGAAGAAAAAAATCTAATAATTGGAGGCGATTATAATGTAGCTCTGGACCCAATATTGATAAGAAAAACGGACAGAAAAACACACATATAAAATGTAGAAATAAACTACAGTCAATAATAATAAACCAATTTCAACTAGTAGATGCATGGCGAGTACTTAATAATGAGAAATCACAATTTATTTGGCATTCAAACGATAAACCTCCTATATTGTGTAGACTAGATCTCTTTTTAATATCTGATAACCTTTTTAAATAAAACTACCAATTGTAAAATTAAAGTAGGTATAAAGTCAGACCATTCTATCGTAATTATAAATCTCAATATGTCTAATCAACCAAAAGGAAGAGGATATTTCAAATTATATAATAGTCTTATCCTTCAGAAAGATTACCAAGAAATAATAAGGAAAATTATTATTGAAACTGCCAATATCAATAAAGGAGCTAATCCAAATACAATTTGGGAAGTTATTAAAGGTAACATACGGAATGAAACAATCAAATATGCATCGAAACAGAAAAAGGAAGAAACTAAAAGTGAAAATGAAATAAAAAATCATATAAATGAAATAGAAAATGAAATATCGAAAGAAACTGAAGAAAATAAATTACATAAGCTTAAGACAACATTTGATACTATAAAAAAAACCTAGACAATATATATGAACATAGACTAAATGGAATAATTATACGACCAAAGGCCTCACAAGTTGAATTTGATGGAAAAAAACAGCAAATTATTTGCAAACCTAGAAAAACGAAACTCACCAAAAAAGTTATGTCGCAGCTAATTGTCAACAGAGTTATTATAAATAATCAACAGGAAATTATTGAGAAACAAAAGCAATGTTTTGAAAAATTATACAGATATGTAGACCAACAACCATCTTATTACAACTTCATGGACATAAATATGAATATTTTGGATGAAGAAGAAACACTAATATGTAAAGGTGATACTATTAAAGAAGATGAATGTGCTATAGCACTAAAAAGCCTGAACAATAATAAAAGCCCTGGCTCGGACGGTCTGACTGCATAATTTTTCAAGATATTCTGGAATGATCTTAAGCAATATTACATAAACTCAATTAACTTTTCATATGTAAACCTACAACTTACAGAACTTCAAAAACAAGGAATAATTACAATGTTGCCAAAAGGAAATAAAGATACAAAATACAGAAAACTGGAGACCAATTAGTTTATTGAACATCGATTACAAAATTGCTACTAAAGTTATTGCAAACCGAATTAAAAAAGTACTTCCAAAATTATTCATCAATCTCAAACAGGATTTGTGAAAGGCCGCTATATAGGTGAAAATATTCGTCTAATTATTGAACTTCTTGAACAATTGGAGAATAAACCGGACGAATCAATATTATTCTTCTCAGATTTTGAAAAAGCCTTTGATAGCTTAAATCATGACTTCTTATTCGACACTCTAAAACACTTTAACTTTGATTAAACATTAATACAATGGATCAAACTTTTTTACGAGGATGCTAAGAGCAGTGTCATTAGTAATGGCCATTTATGTCCAATTTTTTCAGCATTAAAAAGGGCGTACGTCAAGGATGTCCTTTATCGCCGTATTTATTAATTATATGCATCGAATTACTGTCTAACTGTATTACTAATAACAAGGATGTAATAGGTATAAAGATTAATAACTTGGAAATAAAAAATGTTCTTTTTGTAGACGATGCTACCTTTGTTACGGATGGCTCGAGAAAATCATTTGAAACACTTATACACATTCTGGACAATTACAGCTATATTTCTGGTCTAAAATTAAACAATTAAAAGAAAAAGACATACAATTTCTAAAAGGTAAAAAGTTCACCTGGACATCAGAAAGTACACATTCTTTAGGAATAACATTTTATACAGAAACGCGATATTGTTACACAAAAAACATAGAATCGAAAATCAGGGATTTTGAAAACTGTTTGAAGCAATGGCATCATCGTAAACTAACGTTACTTGGAAAGGTCACTGTAATTAAATCATTTGCACTCCCAAAATTAATCTACCCTATGTCAATGTTGCCAAATTTACACAAGTCTGAAATTAAACATATAGAAAAAGTAACACACACATTCCTTTGGGACGGAAAACCGGATAAGATTAAAAGAGAAACACTCAAACAAGACTACTGTAAAGGGGGATAAAACGATCGATTTTGAAAAGTTTATGCACGCCACAAAAGGCAGTTGGGTATTCCCGTAAAACGTTTATTAGAAACTAATAACAGATCGTTTATAAAGCAGATATACAGTTCACAACTACTGTCTTTCGGGGGAAGTTTAATCTTTGAATGAATTTAAATGAAAATGATGTCAAAAATAAACTTAAAGGGAAAACGTTTTTGACAGATATCATACTGTCATTGCAATAAGATAAAACTTGTAAGCAACCAAGCAAACACGAACAAAGAAATATTATGGAATAATCGTTTAATTCAAAATAATAATAATAACACATTTTACTATAAAACATGGTACGACAAGGGAATTAAATATCTAGAACACTTATACGATTTCAGACAAAATACATTCTACTCGTTTAGGGACCTAACAAACATATACTATATACATATAAATGATTTTCTTAAATATAATTCACTAATAGCAAGCATACCTAACCATTTCCAAATTAAAATATCTCTGGAACAAGTATACGTCGAACCTCAACATGCAAGAACACTAAATGAATTCATAAACAAACTGAGAGTAAACAAATACCAACTATTTACAGCAACACATTTACATCTACTATTGACACAAAACTTAGGAACTTTCAGTTCAAATTTTTACATAGAGCGATTCCAACAAACAAGTTATTAATGAAACAACATATAGTAAATTGCAATCTATGTGACTTTTGTTCTATGTATACCGAAAGCATAGAGCATTTGTTTTGGGAGTGCTTGCCAATTCAAACATTTTGGAATGATTTGTGTAACTATTTCAAGCAACAAGGATTTGATTTCTGTATAAATTATGAATTAGTGTGTTTCTTACACACAGACAAATCACGCTGATGCCAAAAACTTTATATTGCTCTTAGCAAAGTATTATATTTTCATAAAGGAGTTTAGAAAAACGTTACCAAATTTACCAGTCTTTAAAAAGTACTTAAAGAGTAGAATAAATATAGAACAACATATCGCCTTTTCAGGAGATAAAATAGAAAAACATAATAAAAAATGGAAAAATATACCCCTAACATAACTGACAAATACCAAAAATGATAACACACAAAAACGGAGTGAAACAAGATGCCTCCTACCCTACATACATATTTATTCCTTAAAAACAAATACAGCTATGTCCTTTATTTCTGTACTTGCTGGGTTTGAATGCGTGCATGGGTGTTGGTTGTGTGAGTGAATGGGGGTGTAAGTGTGAATACGAGGCTGTGTATGTGAGAGACAAAGCGAGAATGATAGATTATAGATGATAGATTTAAATTATTTTGTAAGATTATAGATGATAGATTTAAATTATTTTGTAACTTAACCACATTTGATAAATATGTACAATGTTACATATAAGTTCTGTCATTATTAAACTGTTAAATGTATAATGTTTGTGAAATGTGCTTAAATAACAAAATAAATATATTCAATAAAAAAACAAAACAATAACATCTTTGTCATATGTCAAGTTTCCACTAAACCCAGTCTCGTCACAATTGTAGATAGGCCTACGTGTTGGGTCGTCTACAATTCCAAGCCTCTGTAGAGTCTCATTCAACAGTTTAAAGTAATTATCTATCTGGTATTGCTGTATGGATGCTCGACCTTTATCCCAGAGCATGGGACTTCCTTATTTAGAGTTCTTTGTGTCGGTGAAAGAAGTTTCTCATCCATTTTTTGGATGGCCCACTGTAACCAGTACCTTTGAATGGTCTCGCAATAAGAATAACCTCTTGCGAGGTTCTTAATACCGTAACCGTTCTTGTCAGAGGGTACCTTCTCTCAGCCATATATAGAGCATGTGAGACCAACGCCCCCCCCCCTTCTTCTGAGGCATTCAGAAGTGTACTGTGTTCAAACTGTGTGGTATAATCACGATATGTCCCACGGGCATGTTCCTTCAATGTAGTTTGGGGAACAGCATATTTTTTGGCAGTGGAATATGCAGATGTTCCTCTGTCTATTTCTGAAATGGCCTTTTTCAAAACCTCAGGGTCATGGATTCTTTTTTTCTTGGCATTCTACAAAGAAGATAAACAACGTTTTTTTAATATGTGCACCAACTGGTGGTCTAAATATGAATGTAGTGGTAGCCTCTAATTAAGAACACCATACGTGTCAATAGTACCGGTAAACACATTTTCGTAACATTTCAGTTCCTTGTGCAATATTTAAAGTAAATATATACATACCCCTCAAAATAATCACCCGCGGGTCATTATTTGCCCATAGAATAACCCCCCCCCCTTGCGGCAAAATTATCTCCCTTGAATATAGCACAATAGTGTGGGAAAATATTAAATTTATTATAATTAAATGTTATTTAGCACTGTTTAGTTACCATGGGTTAACCATAAAATTAAGAAACAGCTCAAGAAGAAATCAAGGATAACTGATACTGCGCTATTTAAGAGGTGGTCAAGGTACAGAAATAATGAAAGCGGGAACGTTAAATTTCCATTTTCGTTTTAAGGTTAATGAATTTTGACACAACACATATGTTTGGTATTGGCATTATTAGGACCAGGTATTAGGATGCATTATGGGTATTTCGCGGTTACTAGCTATTAAAAACCAAACTACAGCCATACTATTATGTACCTGAATTTAATCCTCATTTTGCTTCATCCTATGACATCTCCACTTCAATATTACAAATACACAAGGAAAAATACTATTGGGAATCATGTGTGTTTATCATGTTTTTGCCGCCATCGTGTCAGTAGTTCCGAGTATACCGCGGCAAATGGCCGATGCCCTGATTTGGGAGTTTATACAAAGGTAGTCATAATAAAATTATGTGAGTATTTGATAGAGACCTTAATCTGTATAATATGTAAGTCTAGCAGTAAATTTATCATTTTAACATAAAACATGAATATCTTTTTAATCTCCCACCAGAAAACAACAAATAGCTTTAGGCCCACAATGGGCCTACTTTTAATGAATAATAAAATGTGGGAATCTGGCTATATCAGCACATGTCAATAGATGGAGAAAGTTCCAGAGATATAAACATCAACATGTTTTTAATAAAAAATACTATATTTGGGTGGAAAACTTTTCAAAAATAATCATTCAGTAGAAAAAGAGCGTCTCGGACCTTATTATTATGTACATATTTGGTAATACGGGAAGTACGTAGTAACCTAAACAAGTGATTAAAACAGTTTCATTAGCAGACGACCATTTTACAAAGTTGGAATGAACATAAATATATATTATGGACATTTGGAGCATTTTTTCAGATAAAGGGGTGGGGTAATTTTACATAGATCTTGATATTCAGGTAACCATCTTTCATCAATAGTTTACTCACCACTAACGTCAAAAGTTTATGATTTCTTGTTTATCAACACATGTTACCTTTCTGGATCAACACTGATCCAATGGAAAGAATGATAGGTGGCGTTATTTTACCTCGTTATGAAGAATTGTGGATGCCTCGGTATGTGAAGACCACAGCGGTATGTGAAGACCAGAGCGGTATGTGAAGACCACAGCGGTATGTCAAGACCAGTGCGGTATGTCAAGACCAGTGCGGTATGTCAAGACCACAGCGGTATATCAAGACCAGAGCGATATGTCAAGACCACAGCGGTATGTCAAGACCAGAGCGATATGTCAAGACCACAGCGGTATGTCAAGACCACAGCGATATGTCAAGACCACAGCGGTATGTCAAGACCAGAGCGATATGTCAAGACCACAGCGGTATGTCAAGACCACAGCGATATGTCAAGACCACAGCGGTATGTCAAGACCACAGCGATATGTCAAGACCACAGCGATATGTCAAGACCACAGCGGTATGTCAAGACCAGAGCGATATGTCAAGACCACAGCGGTATGTCAAGACCAGAGCGATATGTCAAGACCAGAGCAGTATGTCAAGACCAGCGGTATGTCAAGACCAGTCCGGTATGTCAAGACCACAGCGGTATGTCAAGACCAGAGCAGTATGTCAAGACCAGTGGTATGTCAAGACCAGAGGTATGTCAAGTCCAGAGCCGTATGTCAAGTCCAGAGCGGTATGTCAAGTCCAGTGGTATGTCAAGACCAGAGCGGTATGTCAAGACCAGAGCGGTATGTCAAGACCAGAGCGGTATGTCAAGACCAGAGCGGTATGTCAAGACCAGTGGTATGTCAAGACCAGAGGTATGTCAAGTCCAGAGCGGTATGTCAAGTCCAGAGCGGTATGTCAAGACCAGAGCGGTATGTCAAGACCAGTGGTATGTCAAGACCAGTGGTATGTCAAGACCAGAGCGGTATGTCAAGACCAGAGCGGTATGTCAAGACCAGAGCGGTATGTCAAGACCAGTGGTATGTCAAGTCCAGAGGTATGTCAAGACCAGCGGTATGTCATGTCCAGAGGTATGTCAAGTCCAGAGGTATGTCAAGTCCAGAGGTATGTCAAGTCCAGAGGTATGTCAAGTCCAGAGGTATGTCAAGACCAGAGGTATGTCAAGTCCAGAGGTATGTCAAGTCCAGAGGTATGTCAAGTCCAGAGGTATGTCAAGTCCAGTGGTATGTCAAGACCAGTGGTATGTCAAGTCCAGAGGTATGTCAAGACCAGTGGTATGTCAAGTCCAGAGGTATGTCAAGTCCAGAGGTATGTCAAGTCCAGTGGTATGTCAAGTCCAGAGGTATGTCAAGACCAGTGGTATGTCAAGTCCAGAGGTATGTCAAGTCCAGAGGTATGTCAAGTCCAGAGGTATGTCAAGTCCGTGGTATGTCAAGACCAGTGGTAGTCAAGTCCAGAGGTATGTCAAGACCAGTGGTATGTCAAGTCCAGAGGTATGTCAAGTCCAGGGTGTCAAGTCAGAGGTATGTCAAGTCCAGAGGTATGTCAAGACCAGTGGTATGTCAAGACCAGAGGTATGTCAGTCCAGAGCGGTATGTCAAGACCAGAGCGGTATGTCAAGACCAGTGGTATGTCAAGACCAGTGGTATGTCAAGACCAGAGGTATGTCAAGTCCAGAGGTATGTCAAGTCCAGAGGTATGTCAAGTCCAGAGGTATGTCAAGTCCAGAGGTATGTCAAGTCCAGAGGTATGTCAAGTCCAGAGGTATGTCAAGTCCAGTGGTATGTCAAGACCAGTGGTATGTCAAGTCCAGAGGTATGTCAAGACCAGTGGTATGTCAAGTCCAGAGGTATGTCAAGTCCAGAGGTATGTCAAGTCCAGAGGTATGTCAAGTCCAGAGGTATGTCAAGACCAGAGGTATGTCAAGTCCAGAGGTATGTCAAGTCCAGAGGTATGTCAAGTCCAGAGGTATGTCAAGTCCAGTGGTATGTCAAGACCAGTGGTATGTCAAGTCCAGAGGTATGTCAAGACCAGTGGTATGTCAAGTCCAGAGGTATGTCAAGTCCAGAGGTATGTCAAGTCCAGAGGTATGTCAAGTCCAGAGGTATGTCAAGACCAGTGGTATGTCAAGACCAGAGGTATGTCAAGTCCAGAGCGGTATGTCAAGACCAGAGCGGTATGTCAAGACCAGTGGTATGTCAAGACCAGTGGTATGTCAAGACCAGAGGTATGTCAAGACCAGCGGTATGTCAAGACCAGCGGTATGTCAAGTCCAGAGGTATGTCAAGTCCAGAGGTATGTCAAGACCAGCGGTATGTCATGTCAAGACCAGAGGTATGTCAAGACCAGAGCAGTATGTCAAGACCAGTGGTATGTCAAGACCAGAGGTATGTCAAGTCCAGAGCGGTATGTCAAGACCAGAGCGGTATGTCAAGACCAGCGGTATGTCAAGACCAGAGGTATGTCAAGACCAGAGGTATGTCAAGACCAGAGGTATGTCAAGTCCAGAGCCGTATGTCAAGACCAGAGCGGTATGTCAAGTCCAGAGCGGTATGTCAAGACCAGCGGTATGTCAAGACCAGAGCGGTATGTCAAGAAACGACTATACTAAATAGCAGAAACACCTTTTTATGAACACATTTGTTGCAATATAGTTCCTAAGCTAAGTTTATTATGGTATATAATAATAAAATACATTAACTGTCCAAATATGGAAACATTTGGTCACAAAATAATGATTTTGTAGCATTTTTTCATATTCTCGTCGATTTTAACCCCTGCGAAAACAATATGCCACATGCAAAAACAAATGGTCAAGTACACAATTTTTATCATATTTTAAAAGAATCACTTTCATAGTGTGTATAATTATAATGTACATTTGGATGGGAAACGTTTTACAACAATACTAACGTTCCAGGAAGGATTTTTGTGTCCCAAACCTTACCTGCCAAGACTCTGTATATATCAATGATGTAACAGTGTTACTGTTCGGAGAAATATCAATATCACGGTTAGGTTTTGGCGCCCCAAAGCTATCTATATATCAATATAATATAATAGAAATATTAATAAGTTTAGTTGCCCTAAGTCTCTAAGTCTATATCAACTTTCTAATACATGTACTTAATTTAGACTGATCTTTGATTTGATAAATGTTCGATTAGCTCAGTGGTTAGCAACTTAGCACCACTTGCTTCTCACCAATGCAATGCAGGTTTGATCCTAGGACCGGAAAGTCTGTGAGATGAAAAGGTGGCCGGACATGTGGGTTTACTCAGATTTCCTCCACACGAATGATCACATACACGCTTACATCCGAATTAACGACAGTGATTAATATAAGTTGTTAAAGCTTTACGCCAAATATTGATAAACGAGCACTGACTTATAAATACCTATCCAGTTTATATGGTGTGTGTGTAGCATTGATTTGTCTGCTATTCATCACTACTCTGATCTTTTACAGGACAGTCAAAAGCATACAATGCTGTGTCACGCTTATTCTCAAAGAAAAAAATGAATGTCTACAGTGGTAGAGGAGAAGAGTTCAGTTACTGGAAAAGATATTTAATACGAGAGAAAGCTAAAGTCCGGGTAAGTTGACATCCAATCATAACTATGCAACGTGACAGCTCATAAGTAGTCCAAGGTATAACCGTACCGGGACCACGGAACCTGGAAAAAAGCACGGGAAATCTGGAAAAGCCATGAATTTGAATATCATTCTCTCAGTCTGGAAAAGGCCTTGACTTGAACAATTTGTGGCCAAAACGGGTAAACTGTGGAATAATGACTTTATAGATACATCTAGTAAAACGGGTAAACCGTGGAATAATGACTTTATAGATACATCTAGTAAAACGGGTAAACCGTGGAATAATGACTTTATAGATACATCTAGTAAAACGGGTAAACCATGGAATAATGACTTTATAGATACATCTAGTAAAACGGGTAAACCGTGGAATAATGACTTTATAGATACATCTAGTAAAACGGGTAAACCGTGGAATAATGACTTTATAGATACATCTAGTAAAACGGGTAAACCTGGAATAATGACTTTATAGATACATCTAGTAAAACGGGTAAACCGTGGAATAATGACTTTATAGATACATCTAGTAAAACGGGTAAACCGTGGAATAATGACTTTATAGATACATCTAGTAAAACGGGTAAACCGTGGAATAATGACTTTATAGATACATCTAGTAAAACGGGTAAACCGTGGAATAATGACTTTATAGATACATCTAGTAAAACGGGTAAACCGTGGAATAATGACTTTAGATACATCTAGTAAAAATATTAAAATCTCCTTGTGGCCTCACTCTTTTAACAACTTATATTAATCACTCTCGTTGGCTCGGATGAAAGCGTATATGTGGTCATTCATGTGGGAGGAAACTAGAGTACCCGGAGAAAACCCACCTGTCCGATCTGGTGACCATCGTACCATCTCACATACTTCCCTGTCCGAGGATCGAACCCGGGTCGCATTGGTGAGAAGAGAGCGCGCTAACCACTGCGCTAATCAGACAGCCGCACTCTAGTATGCCTTAGACATGCGGAGTGATCGTATTTTCATATCACATGGTTAAGACTAGGGATATAATTTAATATTCGATTGTTAGTATATAACTATACCAGGGGACAGTATATAACTATACCAGGGGACAGTATATAACTATACCAGGGGACAGTATATAACTATACCAGGGGACAGTATATAACTATACCATGAGACAGTATATAACTATACCAGGGGACAGTATATAACTATACCAGGGGACAGTATATAACTATACCATGAGACAGTATATAACTATACCAGGGGACAGTATATAACTATACCAGGGGACAGTATATAACTATACCATGGGACAGTATATAACTATACCAGGGGACAGTATATAACTATACCAGGGGACAGTATATAACTATACCATGGGACAGTATATAACTATACCAGGGGACAGTATATAACTATACCAGGGGACAGTATATAACTATACCATGGGACAGTATATAACTATACCAGGGGACAGTATATAACTATACCAGGGGACAGTATATAACTATACCATGACAGTATATAACTATAGGGACAGTATATACTATACCAGGGGACAGTATATAACTATACCATGGGACAGTATATAACTATACCAGGGACAGTATATAACTATACCAGGGGACAGTATATAACTATACCAGGGGACAGTATATAACTATACCAGGGGACAGTATATAACTATACCATGGGACAGTATATAACTATACCAGGGGACAGTATATAACTATACCAGGGGACAGTATATAACTATACCAGGGGACAGTATATAACTATACCAGGGGACAGTATATAACTATACCAGGGGACAGTATATAACTATACCAGGGGACAGTATATAACTATACCATGGGACAGTATATAACTATACCAGGGGACAGTATATAACTATACCAGGGGACAGTATATAACTATACCAGGGGACAGTATATAACTATACCAGGGGACAGTATATAACTATACCAGGGGACAGTATATAACTATACCAGGGGACAGTATATAACTATACCAGGGGACAGTATATAACTATACCAGGGGACAGTATATAACTATACCAGGGGACAGTATATAACTATACCAGGGGACAGTATATAACTATACCAGGGGACAGTATATAACTATACCAGGGGACAGTATATAACTATACCAGGGGACAGTATATAACTATACCAGGGGACAGTATATAACTATACCAGGGGACAGTATATAATACCAGGACAGTATATAACTATACCAGGGGACAGTATATAACTATACCATGGGACAGTATATAACTATACCAGGGGACAGTATATAACTATACCAGGGGACAGTATATAACTATACCAGGGGACAGTATATAACTATACCAGGGGACAGTATATAACTATACCAGGGGACAGTATATAACTATACCAGGGGACAGTATATAACTATACCAGGGGACAGTATATAACTATACCAGGGGACAGTATATAACTATACCATGGGACAGTATATAACTATACCAGGGGACAGTATATAACTATACCAGGGGACAGTATATAACTATACCAGGGGACAGTATATAACTATACCAGGGGACAGTATATAACTATACCAGGGGACAGTATATAACTATACCAGGGGACAGTATATAACTATACCAGGGGACAGTATATAACTATACCAGGGGACAGTATATAACTATACCAGGGGACAGTATATCTATACCAGGGACAGTATATAACTATACCAGGGACAGTATATAACTATACCAGGGACAGTATATAACTATACCAGGGGACAGTATATAACTATACCAGGGGACAGTATATAACTATACCAGGGGACAGTATATAACTATACCAGGGACAGTATATAACTATACCAGGGACAGTATATAACTATACCAGGGGACAGTATATAACTATACCAGGGGACAGTATATAACTATACCAGGGGACAGTATATAACTATACCAGGGGACAGTATATAACTATACCAGGGGACAGTATATAACTATACCAGGGGACAGTATATAACTATACCAGGGGACAGTATATAACTATACCAGGGGACAGTATATAACTATACCAGGGGACAGTATATAACTATACCAGGGGACAGTATATAACTATACCAGGGGACAGTATATAACTATACCAGGGGACAGTATATAACTATACCAGGGACAGTATATAACTATACCAGGGGACAGTATATAACTATACCAGGGGACAGTATATAACTATACCAGGGGACAGTATATAACTATACCAGGGGACAGTATATAACTATACCAGGGGACAGTATATAACTATACCAGGGACAGTATATAACTATACCAGGGACAGTATATAACTATACCAGGGGACAGTATATAACTATACCAGGGGACAGTATATAACTATACCAGGGACAGTATATAACTATACCAGGGGACAGTATATAACTATACCAGGGGACAGTATATAACTATACCAGGGGACAGTATATAACTATACCAGGGGACAGTATATAACTATACCAGGGACAGTATATAACTATACCAGGGGACAGTATATAACTATACCAGGGGACAGTATATAACTATACCAGGGACAGTATATAACTATACCAGGGGACAGTATATAACTATACCAGGGGACAGTATATAACTATACCAGGGGACAGTATATAACTATACCAGGGGACAGTATATAACTATACCAGGGGACAGTATATAACTATACCAGGGGACAGTATATAACTATACCATGGGACAGTATATAACTATACCAGGGGACAGTATATAACTATACCAGGGACAGTATATAAATACCAGGGACAGTATATAACTATACCAGGGACAGTATATAACTATACCAGGGGACAGTATATAACTATACCAGGGACAGTATATAACTATACCAGGGACAGTATATAACTATACCAGGGGACAGTATATAACTATACCAGGGGACAGTATATAACTATACCAGGGACAGTATATAACTATACCAGGGGACAGTATATAACTATACCAGGGGACAGTATATAACTATACCAGGGGACAGTATATAACTATACCAGGGACAGTATATACTATACCGGGGACAGTATATAACTATACCAGGGACAGTATATAACTATACCAGGGGACAGTATATAACTATACCAGGGGACAGTATATAACTATACCAGGGGACAGTATATAACTATACCAGGGGACAGTATATAACTATACCAGGGGACAGTATATAACTATACCAGGGGACAGTATATGACTATACCAGGGGACAGTATATAACTATACCAGGGGACAGTATATATAACTATACCAGGGGACAGTATATAACTATACCATGGGACAGTATATAACTATACCAGGGGACAGTATATAACTATACAAGGGACAGTATATAAATACCAGGGGACAGTATATAACTATACCAGGGACAGTATATAACTATACAAGGGGACATATATAAATACAAGGGGACAGTATATAACTATACCAGGGGACAGTATATAACTATACCATGGGACAGTATATAACTATACCAGGGGACAGTATATAACTATACCATGGGACAGTATATAACTATACCAGGGGACAGTATATAACTATACCAGGGGACAGTATATAACTATACCAGGGGACAGTATATAACTATACCAGGGGACAGTATATAACTATACCAGGGGACAGTATATAACTATACCATGGGACAGTATATAACTATACCAGGGGACAGTATATAACTATACAAGGGGACAGTATATAACTATACCAGGGGACAGTATATAACTATACCAGGGGACAGTATATAACTATACAAGGGGACAGTATATAAATACCAGGGGACAGTATATAACTATACCATGGGACAGTATATAACTATACCAGGGGACAGTATATAACTATACCAGGGGACAGTATATAACTATACCAGGGGACAGTATATAACTATACCAGGGGACAGTATATAACTATACCAGGGGACAGATATATAACTATACCAGGGGACAGTATATAACTATACCATGGGACAGTATATAACTATACCAGGGGACAGTATATAACTATACCAGGGGACAGTATATAACTATACCATGGGACAGTATATAACTATACCAGGGGACAGTATATAACTATACCAGGGGACAGTATATAACTATACCAGGGGACAGTATATAACTATACCAGGGGACAGTATATAACTATACCAGGGGACAGTATATAACTATACCAGGGGACAGTATA
>CM026399.1:50652579-50807192 GCA_014843695.1 Archivesica marissinica | reverse complement strand
ATACCAGGGGACAGTATATAACTATACCATGGGACAGTATATAACTATACCAGGGGACAGTATATAACTATACCAGGGGACAGTATATAACTATACCAGGGGACAGTATATAACTATACCAGGGGACAGTATATAACTATACCATGGGACAGTATATAACTATACCAGGGGACAGTATATAACTATACCATGGGACAGTATATAACTATACCAGGGGACAGTATATAACTATACCAGGGGACAGTATATAACTATACCAGGGGACAGTATATAACTATACCAGGGGACAGTATATAACTATACCATGGGACAGTATATAACTATACCAGGGGACAGTATATAACTATACCAGGGGACAGTATATAACTATACCAGGGGACAGTATATAACTATACCAGGGGACAGTATATAACTATACCAGGGGACAGTATATAACTATACCAGGGGACAGTATATAACTATACCAGGGACAGTATATAACTATACCAGGGGACAGTATATAACTATACCAGGGACAGTATAACTATACCAGGGGACAGTATATAACTATACCATGGGACAGTATATAACTATACCAGGGGACAGTATATAACTATACCAGGGGACAGTATATAACTATACCAGGGGACAGTATATAACTATACCAGGGGACAGTATATAACTATACAAGGGGACAGTATATAACTATACCAGGGGACAGTATATAACTATACCATGGGACAGTATAACTATACCAGGGGACAGTATATAACTATACCATGGGACAGTATATAACTATACCAGGGGACAGTATATAACTATACCAGGGGACAGTATATAACTATACCAGGGGACAGTATATAACTATACCAGGGGACAGTATATAACTATACCAGGGGACAGTATATAACTATACCATGGGACAGTATATAACTATACCAGGGGACAGTATATAACTATACCAGGGGACAGTATATAACTATACCAGGGGACAGTATATAACTATACCAGGGGACAGTATATAACTATACCAGGGGACAGTATATAACTATACCAGGGGACAGTATATAACTATACCAGGGGACAGTATATAACTATACCAGGGGACAGTATATAACTATACCAGGGGACAGTATATAACTATACCAGGGGACAGTATATAACTATACCATGGGACAGTATATAACTATACCAGGGGACAGTATATAACTATACCAGGGGACAGTATATAACTATACCAGGGGACAGTATATAACTATACCAGGGGACAGTATATAACTATACCAGGGGACAGTATATAACTATACCAGGGGACAGTATATAACTATACCAGGGGACAGTATATAACTATACCAGGGGACAGTATATAACTATACCATGGGACAGTATATAACTATACCAGGGGACAGTATATAACTATACCAGGGGACAGTATATAACTATACCAGGGGACAGTATATAACTATACCAGGGGACAGTATATAACTATACCAGGGGACAGTATATAACTATACCAGGGGACAGTATATAATATACCAGGGGACAGTATATAACTATACCAGGGGACAGTATATAACTATACCAGGGGACAGTATATAACTATACCAGGGGACAGTATATAACTATACCAGGGGACAGTATATAACTATACCAGGGGACAGTATATAACTATACCAGGGGACAGTATATAACTATACCAGGGGACAGTATATAACTATACCATGGGACAGTATATAACTATACCAGGGGACAGTATATAACTATACCAGGGGACAGTATATAACTATACCAGGGGACAGTATATAACTATACCAGGGGACAGTATATAACTATACCATGGGACAGTATATAACTATACCAGGGGACAGTATATAACTATACCAGGGGACAGTATATAACTATACCAGGGGACAGTATATAACTATACCAGGGGACAGTATATAACTATACCAGGGGACAGTATATAACTATACCAGGGGACAGTATATAACTATACCATGGGACAGTATATAACTATACCAGGGGACAGTATATAACTATACCAGGGGACAGTATATAACTATACCAGGGGACAGTATATAACTATACCATGGGACAGTATATAACTATACCAGGGGACAGTATATAACTATACCAGGGGACAGTATATAACTATACCAGGGGACAGTATATAACTATACCAAGGGACAGTATATAACTATACCAGGGGACAGTATATAACTATACCAGGGGACAGTATATAACTATACCATGGGACAGTATATAACTATACCAGGGGACAGTATATAACTATACCATGGGACAGTATATAACTATACCATGGGACAGTATATAACTATACCAGGGGACAGTATATAACTATACCAGGGGACAGTATATAACTATACCAGGAGACAGTATATAACTATACAAGGGGACAGTATATAACTATACCAGGGTACAGTATATAACTATACCAGGGGACAGTATATAACTATACCAGGAGACAGTATATAACTATACCAGGGGACAGTATATAACTATACCAGGGGACAGTATATAACTATACCAAGGGACAGCATATAACTATACCAGGGGACAGTATATAACTATACCAAGGGACAGTATATAACTATACCAGGGGACAGTATATACCTATACCAGGGGACAGTATATAACTATACCAGGAGACAGTATATAAATACAAGGGGACAGTATATAACTATACTAGGAGACAGTATATATAACTATACCAAGGGACAGTATATAACTATACCAGGGGACAGTATATAACTATACCAGGAGACAGTATATAACTATACCAGGAGACAGTATATAACTATACCAGGGGACAGTATATAACTATACCAGGGGACAGTATATAACTATACCAGGGACAGTATATAACTATACCAGTGACAGTATATAACTATACCAGGAGACAGTATATAACTATACCAGGGGACAGTATATAACTATACCATGGAACAGTATATAACTATACCATGGAACAGTATATAACTATACCAGGGGACAGTATCATGAATAAAAACAAGCTGCCTAAGGGGTGTGACATGCATGTAGGTGACACTAACTAGTGTTGTTAAATAGAATGGCCAGCTCTACGGGACTCAGAATATAATGTAAATGTGTTTTATTTGTTTGTGTTTGTTTGTTTGTTCCAATCTAATATAAAGAGATTGTGTTCACTAATTAAAATTGTTGTAATTTAAATTAGTTTATTTCTTCAAACTTATCCACATTCAGTGAGCGAAATTTTATTTTCACAAACCCACCAAGTCAACAAGCGGAGTTGTTTATCAATCAACACAAGCCGCATATTTAAAACGCCGACAGTAGACTTCACGTTTACATAATTCTAACATGCCACCACTTTCAATAGAACGGTGTTGGTAAAATCTTTATCTCAACCAGCCGATCAGAATATAGTATCAACCACGCATAAAGATCCCGCCTTTACACGCCTTCATCACTTGCTCTGCCCAGGGTTAGGGTCAAAACGTGTGGTTGATGTCATTATTCAGTTGGGTGGTTGAGAAAAAGGCTTACCAACGGTGTTACCTGTCAGCGATGCAAGAGTAAAGTGGAAATCGAAAGTTGGAGAAATTTGCAAATATTCGAATATTCGTTCGGAAGATCATCCGAATATTCGAATATCACAATCACCATTCGTTGCCATCCCTAGTAATTATATTAGAGACACAAAACGGTTTTACTTCAGTTAGTTTGTGAAATGAAGTAGGTATACAATGGTTTATAATACATTTTATTTCGAATGAGTAGATTTTCCTTTCCAACACTGACAATGTAGTGCAATTTCGTATCGAAATTTTCGCCCTGTCGCTTCCAAGAATCATGGCGGAGTGTTGTTCATTCATTCTGTATATCTCTTTTCTCCTTCTCTATGTTCATTTACTTTTTGTTTCTCATCTTCTAATTGTTGTTTCTCTTTCATTTAATTTTCAAAACCTTTCATGTTCTGTACTACGTAGTAAGTATTACATATTTACATAAATATTATGAAATAAGTTTAGTAATGTTATATGTAAGTACATATATGTTATCATTCTAAAACATTACATTTTCCCTAAAGAAAAATCATTGATTTATGAAATTGTAAATTATTATGCCATGAAATGTTTGTGTATATTATTTAGAAAGGAGAGGACAATCATAAGCTATACAGCTTTCTGTCCAATTCCTTATATCAGTTGTTGTAAATAATCATGTATTGAGAGAAAATAAATATGTTTAAACCAATTTGGTACCTTTACGCGTAGAATTTAATATAATACTCTGGCCTTTTGACAGCAGTCCAATATTAATAATAATGGACTGCCTGCAAGTACAAAGGTATGACGTCACGATAGTGTTTTAAGGTAGTTTACACCTGTACAATGAATTACTGTATAATCATATATAATAAAATGCATTCAATGTAAATAATTTAACGATATTGTACGATTATTAGTTGGGCTCCCAATATTATAAAACACCAGATGACCGATTAGGAATTTTGCTCTGAGTGTAGAATATAATGTTTGGACATGTGCAGAACATTAGAAATATCTTCACGAAAGCTTACTAAATGACGCATTCCGCAAGTGTGAGTGAGTATTGACTTAAATGAGAAAATATGCCTCAACTCAGTGAAGCATTCATTTTATTGCATTTTACGATTTTCAAAACACAACGTACGCGTGAACATCCACACACAATATTTGTATTATGAACAGAAACTATGGACTCCCTTTGAAACTAAAAATAGGGAGGCTATAGCAATATCCACATTTATTGTATTGCAGGGACCAGAAATATGGAGGCCCCTTGTTGGGTATAAAAAACCATACACACATGAATGGTATTATGATGAAATGTATCCACAGACCTTTGGGTCTGCATATAGACAGGCAGTGGGCAAGATGCCCTTGGTAAAGCCTATCAAGGAATGGAGCATCTTTCTTGGAGACAAGGTAGGTGCAATATATGCTCCATTTGTTGGATGGTACTATACAATGTCCTGTACCCTATGCATGATTACGTCGTAATGCCGGAACACATAATTCTGTTACATAATATTTGATTGAAACCGGGTAGAACTTTGTTTACGACAACATATTGAATTCACATGCTAATGGAATTTTTATTGTAATATTAGCAGGAATATTTTTTATTTTTTAAAATTGTGAATGTAAACAGGTAATGGTAGACGTCCAGACAACCATCGTTTGATAGACAAATAATTGCTGCGTAGAACTCAAATAGTGGATTTACAAGTAAGTTTAGATACTGGCATAATACGGCCATTAACTCTTTCCTCCACAAAATATTGCCAGAATCAGGTACCACTGTCTATAGATTACCAATAACCAATAGATAAACAATCAATGGTCAGAACCCTGTTTGGAGCAACATTACTGAATGAAGTCTTCATTAAACTGATTTTTGGTCAATGTAAAGTTTGTAGAGAATAAAATTCTCTTTTTAACAGTATCATATTTGTATGGTAAGCCTTTCTTTTTCAATTAGGTTATAAAGACAATGAATATCCTAATATCTGGATATTGAGACAGATACAGCCATGCTAGATTTTTCAGGGTACCGTATGTTGTATTAATAGCTATAATTATAGCTATAGCCCAAACTCCAAAAAATCGGACTCACCCGATTCATAAGCCATTATATAATTTATAATGGTAGAGAGTACTTTCACAATATAAGTTTAAAACAGATATATCGATCTATAGGCATTGGTCTTTACACACAAACTGAATGATTTCATCCATACAGTAGGCCTAATCATTATTTTTCACACGGATTCTGGAAATCATAAATTTTAATTGGCTTTGATGTGTCCTGTGTATTGTGTTGACATATATATATACATGCATATATAGAAGTTTCACTTACTTTGATCACAGAACATTTATTGTCCTCGAAGGCAATAAACAGAAAACCAGTGTTTTCACAGCTGCTGTCAAACACCGTCAATTATGCAAATGTGACCAATGGCATAATGCATGTTAGCTAGGGAACGTGATTTTAGTTTATTGACCAAATTTAGTATAGATACATTCAACGAGTATAGTGACCACGCGCCTTTGTTATTTTCATTGGCATGTGATATTTGTATAGCACAGTCGCAGTCCAGTAATGAGATTAAATATTGCTGGAATAGTAATAATAAAACTGCATTCCACAATGGCATAATTGGTAAGTTACCCATATTTAATCGGGTTACACATAATATTGACATTCGTTTGAGAGAATCAGTAAATAATGTATTAAATGAGTTCACTGAAATTGTAAGAGACGTTGCGGACCCTTTATTTTCAAAGGTATATTATAATAACGGTAGTATCATTAGTTCCTTTTGTGACAAACTTATAGTTAACAATGCCGAGTGGTTTGATAGTGAGTGTACGGTTGCTAGGCGACAGTATATAGACGCTTTAAATGTTTTTAATAGATTAAAATCTGAGTGTAGTCGGGAGCAGTTTTGTAAATATAAGAAAGATTATAAGGACTTATGCCGTAGAAAACGTCAATTATTTGAAGCCAAAAAGATTAATGATATAGAGCGGCTAAAACATGCTAAACCAAAACAAAAGAAATGTACAAATACTAGTAAATCTATTTTGCTCGAGGACAGTATTTTGCCTGTTTGAGCGCAGATACGTTCCCATGTCATAATGCTGAGGTGGAAGATTTTTGTAATACACAGGAATTTAATGATTTAAATTGTAATTTTGATGAGCTAGAAGATGCCCAAGAAGTTATTGATGCTGTGAAATGTTTGAAGCGTGAAAAGTCGGCTGGTAGTGATGCAATATTAAATGAATATTTAGTAGAGCGTATTGATATATTGTCTTCTCATATATCTGACGTATTTAATGCAATTCTTGACTGGTTACTTCCCGGATAAATGGACTGAGGGCACTATTATTCCTTTATATAAAAAGGGCGATGCAACTATGTTAAATAATTATCGTGGTATTACTTTAGTAAGCTGTTTATCCAAGGTATTTACCTCAATTTTAAATAAACGAATCGTTACTCTCAATTCGGGTTTAGAAAAGGACGTTCCACTACCGATGCTATTTTTATATTGCACAGTATTGTTAAGAAATATCTGAATGAAAACAAAAGATTATATATCGGCTATGTTGATATGAAATGTTGTTTTGATTCTATTTATAGAAATGGTCTGTGGTTAAAGTTATATAATATTGGTATTCAAGGTAAACTGTTAAGGGTCATTAGAGACATGTATGAAAAGGTAAAATCTTGTGTACGCCATTGTGGTAATTATTCAGAATATTAGGGGAGATAATGTCGCCTGTCCTGTTCTCTCTGTTCGTGGAGGATTTGGAGTTTTATGCAGGACGATATTAATGCAGGTATTGAGGATATCGTACTTATTTTATTATTATTTGCAGATGACATGGTCATTCTCGGTAAAACCGCACAAGAGCTTCAACATAGTTTTAATTTATTACATGATTATTGTAGTAAGTGGGGATTAGAAGTCAATACCACAGGGATTCGGCACGTTTGGGGGTACTAGTATATATATTTAAGTACAGGGATTCTACTCTGTGGGATGTCAGATTTCGCATCGATCAGTAAAATGGCCCTATTAAGGTTTTATTAAACTTGGCTCGATTTATTAAGAAAAAGGAACTCGATATATATTGAACGCTTTGTCTTCTTAATTACACAAAACAACTAACTAGAATGTTCATCCTTTATATGTAATTATATATATATATTATGACTATGTACTTATGTATACATACGTCATGAATAAACTTATATTCTGTTCTGTTCATGTATTACATTTGATTGGTTGTCTCATTATAAAGCACATGCCTTGCACACATTTTCAAAAATTGAAATTATCATTAACAAACCCAGTAATTGTCCATGATAAATAAATTCATTGACCCAGCAGTCCTTGTTGACCGTGATTGACTGCATTCAAAGCTAAGCTGTGAGGTATCCCCCTGTGATCTTTACGTAAACAATAAATAAGAATAAAGGTCGTAACCTCAGGAATTTCAGAAAATTAAACTAGCCTCTACATATTACACTTGTCTATTACATACATCTATTTTTAGAATGCCCAAGTAATTTTCCATGATTTATATGATTGCCAGCATTGACCCAGCTGTGGTGATTTAAATTATAACACCTGTTGGAGTTTTTTTTAATTGACGATTGCCGTAGAATGCATTGACCCAGCTGTGGTGATTTAAATTATAACACCTGTTGGAGATATTTTTAATTGCCGATTGCCATAGAATGCATTGACCCAGCTGTGGTGATTTAAATTATAACACCTGTTGGAGTTATTTTTAATTGCCGATTGCCGTAGAATGCATTGACCCAGCTGTGGTGATTTAAATTATAACACCTGTTGGAGATATTTTTAATTGCCGATTGCCATAGAATGCATTGACCCAGCTGTGGTGATTTAAATTATAACACCTGTTGGAGATATTTTTAATTGCCGATTGCCATAGAATGCATTGACCCAGCTGTGGTGATTTAAATTATAACACCTGTTGGAGATATTTTTAATTGCCGATTGCCATAGAATGCATTGACCCAGCTGTGGTGATTTAAATTATAACACCTGTTGGAGATATTTTTAATTGCCGATTGCCATAGAATGCATTGACCCAGCTGTGGTGATTTAAATTATAACACCTGTTGGAGATATTTTTAATTGCCGATTGCCATAGAATGCATTGACCCAGCTGTGGTGATTTAAATTATAACACCTGTTGGAGATATTTTTAATTGCCGATTGCCATAGAATGCATTGACCCAGCTGTGGTGATTTAAATTATAACACCTGTTGGAGATATTTTTAATTGCCGATTGCCATAGAATGCATTGACCCAGCTGTGGTGATTTAAATTATAACACCTGTTGGAGATATTTTTAATTGCCGATTGCCGTAGAATTTCAAATGTAAGCATGCCATCATTGGTTTTCAAAATAAATCATTATATAAATAATAATTGCAATATTTAGATTTTGTTTTAGACTCCAAAACTGCAGGTGTAGAAATGCGTATGTATCAGAATCATGTATATGCGTAGAAAAGCGTAGTTGTAGAGATAAGCGTAGGACACAAAAGGTCAAAAGGCGTATCTGTGGAGTAATGTATAGGGTACAAGAAAGGCGTATCTGTGGAGTAATGTATAGTGTAAAAGAAAGGCGTATCTGTGGAGTAATGTATAGGGTACAAGAAAGGCGTATCTGTGGAGTAATGTATAGGGTACAAGAAAGGCGTATCTGTGGAGTAATGTATAGGGTACAAGAAAGTCATATCTGTGGAGTAATGTATAGGGTACAAGAAAGGCGTATCTGTGGAGTAATGTATAGTGTAAAAGAAAGGCGTATCTGTGGAGTAATGTATAGGGTACAAGAAAGGCGTATCTGTGGAGTAATGTATAGGGTACAAGAAAGGCGTATCTGTGGAGTAATGTATAGGGTACAAGAAAGTATATCTGTGGAGTAATGTATAGGGTACAAGAAAGGCGTATCTGTGGAGTAATGTATAGGGTACAAGAAAGGTGTATCTGTGGAGTAATGTATAGGGTACAAGAAAGGCGTATATGTGGAGTAATGTATAGGGTACACAAAAGGCGTATCTGTGGAGTAATGTATAGGGTACAAGAAAGGTGTATCTGTGGAGTAATGTATAGTGTAAAAGAAAGGCGTATCTGTGGAGTAATGTATATGGTACAAGAAAGGTGTATCTGGGGGTAATGTATAGGGTACACAAAAGGCGTATCTGTGGAGTAATGTATATGGTACAAGAAAGGCGTATCTGTGGAGTAATGTATAGGGTACAAGAATGGTGTATCTGTGGAGTAATGTATAGGGTACAAGAAAGGCGTATCTGTGGAGTAATGTATAGGGTACACAAAGGCGTATCTGTGGAGTAATGTATAGGGTACAAGAATGGTGTATCTGTGGAGTAATATATAGGGTACAAGAAAGGCGTATCTGTGGAGTAATGTATAGGGTATGACACAAGATGATCCAAGGGGGATTACTCACTATGGTAGAATACTAAGACCATGTACAATATCTACAATTTATTTACATATAAATGAATGATGATACTATATATAGATGCAAGATGTAATGACTGAAACGTCATTTGGCGGCCTGAAAAGTTCACGTGTTCCGTTGTTAGTTCTCTTTGCTGGTTATACACTTGTCGATTTATTTAATCATTCGCGGACTATTTCAATGATGTAACACGTTTTTACATATATCTGGGTTGGTTCGCTCTTAAGCGTGTCGGGCCAACCTCCTATGCCGGTTTCCTGGTTGTCCGGTCACGTGGTAACTCCGGGTCGTTCCGGTCTGCAGTTCCACTGTTAGTTGCTTAGCCTGGTGGGTCTGTCGTCGCTCATTGGGCGATTACGTGGGTGACGTCCTTTGACGGCTATCCACACATTGGCAGTTCCCCAGCTGTTAGCATCTCGCACTCCACTCCATGTTGCGTGCGGCTACAATTTTATAAGTACGTCATATTAAAGACGAGCATCTAGTATGCATGTTCATTGGTATTCCATACCTGTGACTTCACTAAGTCGGTTCCACCTGGTGTAGGCTCAGCTCCTATCTCATAGTGCCCTTCGCATCTAATTCACCAGTTTCCGCGTAAATACATACAGTTTCGTGACATCTTATCAATTATGTGATTACATCGACAAAGTTCCATTATATCAATCAAGTTCCCTCATACATGAGTATATACATAATACGTCAATTGTACACTGTAAGCTGTGTACATAACACCTTAATTATTCACTGTACGCGGTGTATGGTTACATTAGTTCATAACGGACGGATGCCGTATAATGTATCGGACTGGCACCATTCATACATCAGACGGACGATATCTCACAGTGACATTCACATTTATACATCCATGACAATATAAAGTAACAATATAAAGTAATTACATTCAAAGTATGCAACATAGTAACATGCCTTTAGACTCCTTATTCCAATGGAACATGTTTCGCCATCGGGCGAACTATAGTTGTATAAATAACCACCTGGTTACTAATTTACAATGAATGAAACCCCGGTCAGTTCTACATACTGAACTTGTTTCGCACTCCAGTGAAAGTAAACGATATACTAAACCATTGCAATAATTTACTCGAATAGCTATAACGCAAAAGACACCACCTTCTGTAGGCTGGTGAAAACAGTCAAGATTCCTTGCACAATTTGGCTATAAATATACAGCGAGAATAGTAGCCAAATTGAGTTTAAAAAGAAATATCTATAAATTGCACTTACGTGATCAAATCCGCATTTCGCTCTGACCAAATTCTCACAACGTTTGCTCCACTCACGGTCAGTTCGTGTTGTGTCGTTTGAAGTGAATGGTAATATGTCAGGTCTCTTACTGTGTTAAATAGTTGTTCAGCCCCATGCTAATCTCACAATTCACTAAATCCCTGTGCTACCGTTATCATGTGATATGTAAAATAAACTAGTTTATAGAGGCCCTGGTATATGGATTTATTACAATAGGTTACACAGAAATAAACCTTATTATGTTATCTCTGTCCGATTTTATCCAGGAAACGCTTTAAATAGTTCCCCTATAACATCCAAGAAGATTGGATCCCCTTAGATCACCATACCTCCCCTTATACTCCACTTATACCTGGATCTTCGAAGATGTGTTTACCTTGATTGGAAAACCCCTTCTATAAAATGGGAAAATGAGGCCCCGACTTAGGGTTATAATAATGTGTTCATTAATACAAGAGTCATTTTGTGACAGGGTACAAGAAAGGCGTATATGTGGAGTAATGTATAGTGTAAAAGAAAGGCGTATCTGTGGAGTAATGTATAGGGTACAAGAAAGGCGTATCTGTGGAGTAATGTATAGGGTAAAAGAAAGGCGTATCTGTGGAGTAATGTATAGGGTACAAGAAAGGCGTATCTGTGGAGTAATGTATAGGGTACAAGAAAGGTGTATCTGTGGGTAATGTATAGTGTACAAGAAAGGTGTATCTGTGGAGTAATGTATAGGGTACAAGAAAGGTGTATCTGTGGAGTAATGTATAGGGTACAAGAAAGGCGTATCTGTGGAGTAATGTATAGGGTACAAGAAAGGTGTATCTGTGGAGTAATGTATAGGGTACACAAAAGGCGTATCTGTGGGTAATGTATAAGGTACACAAAAGGCGTATCTGTGGAGTAATGTATAGTGTAAAAGAAAGGCGTATCTGTGGAGTAATGTATAGGGTACAAGAAAGGCGTATCTGTGGAGTAATGTATAGGGTACAAGAAAGGCGTATCTGTGGAGTAATGTATAGGGTACAAGAAAGTCATATCTGTGGAGTAATGTATAGGGTACAAGAAAGGCGTATCTGTGGAGTAATGTATAGCAAAAGGCTATCTGTGGAGTAATGTATAGGGTACAAAGGCGTATCTGTGGAGTAATGTATAGGGTACAAGAAAGGCGTATCTGTGGAGTAATGTATAGGGTACAAGAAAGGCGTATCTGTGGAGTAATGTATAGGGTACAAGAAAGGCGTATCTGTGGAGTAATGTATAGTGTAAAAGAAAGGCGTATCTGTGGAGTAATGTATAGGGTACAAGAAAGGCGTATCTGTGGAGTAATGTATAGGGTAAAAGAAAGGCGTATCTGTGGAGTAATGTATAGGGTACAAGAAAGGCGTATATGTGGAGTAATGTATAGGGTACAAGAAAGGCGTATCTGTGGAGTAATGTATAGGGTACAAGAAAGGCGTATAGCGCTTGTACAATATCGAGTATCCAATACGTCACGATCTATGCGCTCATACCTAAAAATAGTATACGCCTGTCACGTGACGAAATTTCGGACAAACAAACCTACACAATATGGCGTCCAGCGAGAAGTTTAATCTTGTGAAACTTTGTGAAAATGATGTTCCCGGTGCTAAATTTGTTTATGAATCAATTGAAAAGCATTCAAATACGCAACTTAAAAGGTGGCTCGAATGCAGAGGGTTACCAAAAAACGGAGATCGAAGCAATTTGCTTAAAAGGTGAGATTATTGACAAAATATCAGATTCAGAGATTGTGTTTTCTTTTTTGATGAGGAACGAAACTTTTATAATATTGCTCGAATACCTTCGGGCACCGTCAACTGTCAAAGATGATAAACAACTGAATAAAAGTTTGCTATGGTGTCTTGGGAAGGCAAATCAGTCCAACAGTATGTGGAGGTCACTCCTACAATATAATTACGAGGACTATAATATTGATGAAATACACATAAATAATTTAAAACTGCAATCTGCAATGCTGCTGGAGAATTTGAAGGTTGATGGTCCCGGGGATTACCCTGTGGAGCTTGTGAAGCAACAGGGAAGTGAGGATTGGTCTAACAATCGAAGGCTTCGCGTAACAGCATCTGAATGTAAAAGGGTTTCCTCGTTAACGTCCCAGTCCGCCATTTCAAACTATTTATATGACCATCTTTGGCGTACTGAAAAAGTTACGACTGGCGCAATGGCTTATGGCGTTAAAAATGAAGGCAAGGCAAGAGTATCAGCAAATGAAAGACGACGCTAGACTGAAAGTTATAGCAACAGGGCTATGGGTCAGCCAAAACTCTCCAGAACTGGCCGCTAGCCCAGATGGACTGATATTGGACCTGGATGAGCCATCACGCTATGGGGTCCTAGAAATTAAGTGTCCCAAGATATTGGAGGGAAAAACAGTATCAGATTTCAAGTGCCATCTGACAAAACAACAGTTAAAAAAAATTCCTTTAGAAGTGACAGATTCAGGAAATATAAACTTGAAAGAAGCACATGCATATTTTTACCAGATGCAAATGGGAGTTACTGGGTTATCCTTCTGCGATTTTGTCATATGGTCGGACAAAGAGACATTCATCAAACGGGTGTACTTTGATGAACAATTCTGGGCAGGCATAAAAGAAAAACTTATTAATTTCCATCACTCTTACATATGCCCTGAACTATTTGAGATGAGAATTCCAAAGGAATTATCTGCATATAAACTTGTGTATATATAGGGGAGGTTATAAGTTACCTATAGAGATAGCTGACACAGGGTTCGCACAAGCTTGAAAAGCCCTGTCAATTCTAACACAACCCAGCTAATAACATACATACTTGTAGAGTAAAATCTATCTCGGGTTATTGTGCGATATACCTACCTTGAACTATGCTGCACGCGCACCGTGTTTTGGCTATTCCATTTATACAATGCGTGTAAAGTTTTATGAATGAAAGTCACGTGGTGTTTGTAAAAAATACCGTGGGAATTCACGGAAGTGAGCTATTTTTAGAATCAGATAATCTCTTGTCCGTCTTGTTTTTTTGTTAACCCTTTCCTTCATAGAGATTAAATCAAACTCTATGAAGGAAAGGGTTAACAGAAAAACAAGACCTAAATCATTTAGGTTAATATACTATTATATCTCCATACAAACGACAGCCATTTAGCTATCATGCAGTGGATAAGTAGGTAGTCGCCATATCTATCCCACCTCCATAGATATTACTGGGACTACATGAGATTCTGGCCTTTATTATGAGCATTGGTTTGACTACTACATTGTCAATATATGTTGTATTGGTAATGGCGTCAAGGGGCGCTTCTATGAGGGAAAGGGTTAAGTAACGTTTCAGTTACTATTCTGTACAGTTTTATTTGACAAAATAAATAAAATTATTGATCAGTTACAACTTTTGTTCATTTATGCACTAGATTGATATTTTCCATAAAAAATAACGTCATCACCCCTTACTCGTTTGTCGTTCTTGTGCGTAGAAATATATCACTCAGGCCTTCGTGATATATTTCTACGCATAAGAACTTCAAACTCGGGTTATTCTGCGATATACCACGGTTGATACTTATTATTTCTTAAATATTAAAATTATGGTCCATCACTTTAAATTAATTAAAATGATGCAATAAAATTCATGATGACTCCAGTTGATAATAACCACTTTAATATCAGTAACTGACTTTCCACAAGCAAAGATTTTCATGTCACCAGAGGTGATTGAAAGTTTACTAAGCAACCTATTACAAATACACATTGCGAAAACACAGGCTGCAGTTTTTGAGGAATAATTTTTTGAAGAATTTTATACTTCTTCATCCTTTCAATGGACCTTTCAACGTGAATCCTGTGTTTAGCAATGTCTTTTGTTGCTGCCTCTTCTTGTGGCGTAAAGCTATGTCTGGAGCCCAAAAATGGTGGTCTAACCATCTTAACATGCCGATCATTTAGCATTTCATCAATTAAAAATCCACGATCTGCCATGATGACATCACCAGGATTGAAGAAGTCAAGAAATCCAGACTGGCTTACAATATCCTTGTCACTTTTGCTCCCTTCAAAAGCATCACTTACATATACAATAGCACCATTTGGAGCAATAGCTACTAAAAATTTAAATGTAGCATGTCCTTTATATGAAGAATATTGGTTTCCTGCAGCTGCAAAGTTGCCAGGTTGTTGGACAAAAACTTCTGTACAATCAATAATACAACGGATATTTTTATAATTTTTAAATGATTTTGGCAAATGCTTTCTGATTTTGTCTCTTGTAGCAAACATAGCAGCACGTATTGAACTAAACTGTTTATATAAAAGCTGAATCCAAGTAATTATACACGTAGATACTTGACGAGTATTTGTTTTAAAACGATAAGCCAAATCTTGATGTAATAAACCTAACCGTAACCTAATTAGTGTCATAAAAAGTTCATCTTTAGGCGACATCTTTCTCCGTCTACCGGGCCTCTTGCTTGGTGTCTTGTCTGGATTGTTGGGGTATGTATTCCAGTAGTTTATTTTTTGAGTACTTTCACCCACAAAATCCCACAAGCATAAAAACTGAGCAAATGTTAACCCTGTGTAAAACTTAAACGCCACATCATCATCCTTTACATTGTCTACACCGAAACCATCATGAAAAGATGTCTTTGTAGTAGTTGTTCTTTTTACAGGCTTTTTTATTTCGAATTCAGATTGTTTTGTCTTTAAGTCATTTTCTAAAATGTTATTTTGTATGCTTAATTTAACTACTTTTGAAGTTTTCCGAGTTTGACTACAGGTAGATGTGGTGTCCGGTTGACACATAGTTCCCACATCTTTGAATAGGGGCTCGTGATAATTATAAATTGTCGTCGCTGTAAATATTTCTGAATTGGACCCTGAAGCTCGATTCGGCGACTCCGTAAATGTGGCCTCCCCGGTTGGATTTGTTGGTGACCCTGGTAATAGGACAAGTGCCTCAGCTGCTTCAATCCTATCAAGTCGTTTCTGTCTAGGTGATCTAAAATCAGGCCGGTCTCTTGGGGCTTTTCTTTTCCTTGTTACCTGAAGCAGATAAAATCATATTTGTGAAAAGTTCAGTAAATACAGAGATTATTTAATCTACATAAATCTGTCAATCCTCATGCAGCGATTCGCTAAAAGTAAGAAATGAAATAATAGTAACAGGATATAAGAAAAATAATTAACAAGACATATACTTATAACCAATTCATTGTTTTGACTTTGCCGAGATCGATCACGGCCGTGATGGACTTTTAGATGGATTTTTGGCATCAGATTCAGCCAATTCCGGCGACAAATTTTTGAGGGGTTTGACCAGAATTTGATGCAGACCGACTTTAGAGCTCGTCTGCGTCCATATACCCAGCATTCTGGACCCACAGAGCAACATCCAGAGGAAGCACAGCCTGTATATATATTATAAAAATGGAAGCATATTCGCCATATATTGGTCCAATAAAGGAATACAAAAAAGGATAGAAGGAAAAAGTAGTTAACGCAGCTTCTTTTCACCCGCTAAGACAACTCGTTCTAAAGTGTGTTGTAAGTAAAAAATATCCGGGTACTAGTACTGTCCGAATACCGTTATTTGCTACTGCATAACGGTTTATAAATGTTAAGTAAATAGTAAATAACTACCTCTTTTCCGCATATAATCGGATCTGGATTGTCAGCCGTGGGTCCTTTGCCTCCAATGAAATGCAAAGAACAAATATTAGTGTCCTTGTTAACGTTTTTAATCGTGAAATGTTTACGTCCACAAGACTTTCTAAAAATAGAAACACCAGCGATATCGTACAAGCGCTATATGTGGAGTAATGTATATGGTACAAGAGGAGAGGGTTAAATCTGTAGCACACGGTACCACAACCGAAAAATCTTTATCTCAACCAGCCGATCAGAATATAGTATCAACCACGCATAACGCGCCTTCATCACTTGCTCCGCCCAGGGTTAGGGTCAAAACGCGTCGTTACATTATTATTTTCATTTTTACTATTTGCATGAACTTTTTGGGGATATTTTATATTGCTTCAAATAGAACTTTTATGGGGTATTTGCAATATCACAATATGATCTTTCTTAGATATTTTTTGGTTATTATTGTCGGACTATTTTACGGCGCGGGTGAATATGTACAGTATATGCGTGTAACCTCGGATGGGTAAACAATCCAGGTGCAAACATTCGTAAAATACATCCCTGGTAACACGCCAAGAAAGATAGCATTCTTGAGCTCGCTGAACCTATTTATGGAACTATGGTACTGAGTCAGAGAATTTCCAAGTTGTTGAAGAATCAGAGGAACAGATACTGTGTGCTTCATTGGAGAACGTTGTTAAAACCCTGTGAAATAGTCAAAGTTTACCAAAGGTTTGCAGCTGTCAATCAAGTGTATTTTCGGTTTGAGGTAAGCTGTTTACATGTACAACATATCTGTGATAACGTTACACGAAACTTGATTGTGAGACGAATGTATAACTGGATAGTGTATTCCTCAGTTACGGTAGTGTGTAATGTTGTTTGGTTTTGAAGTCGATATATACTACACCTATAAATTTGATACAGTAGACTGAGTAGTCCGTACACGTTTGGAAGTCGGTCAATACGACAATAAACTGACTAGGTTATATATACATTTTACATAGATTTGTATTTATTGCCGAATGACACAAACTAATTTAAATGAAAATAAAGCAGTGTAGTTGTGCATGCATATAGAGAGGACGTATCATGGTACATTGTATGTAGTGTTCTCAGCAAGACATATCACACACACTGCTATAATATAATGGGTATGCCTGAAACGCGGAAGGAGCATTCGGCTACGGAAGGAGCGCATTAAAAGCTTATTTATTATACAATCTTTAAAAAAGTGATTGTTTTATGTAAATAATTATAAAATACGTTAAATCTGAAAGTGTTATGCAAATCGATTGTAAAATGGTGATCTTGTAGCATAATGCGCTCCTTCCGTAGTCGAATGCTCCTTCCGCGTCATGACTGAAGACCGAAAGGAGCACTCCTTCCGAGGAATTTGACAAATTATGCTACAAGATCACCATTTTACAATCGATTTGCATAAAACTTTCAGATTTAACGTATTTTATAATTATTTACATAAAACAATCACTTTTTTAAAGATTGTATACGAAATAAGCTTTTAATGCGCTCCTTCCGTAGACGAATGCTCCTTCCGTGGAAGGAGCGCTCCTTCCGGGTTTCAGTCATACCGTATATAATGGTTATGGGGCTATGTCATCTACAATGTGCTAGATATTGACCAAAAACAAACACTTCGAAAATAAACAACACGAAGCCCTATCACCACGCTCATTTTTAATAAATTAAAATATTAGCCCAACTTTTATGTTTATAAATTGAAACTTGAGTTTGAAAATGAATGGTTAATTAATGAATCTCTAGAACAATAGATTATTTATTGGGCGTCATATCGACCATAAGGAGTGAACAGTTTATGTAAATATTTTACACAGCTATGCTATGGGTAACTATCTAGGGTTTATAGAGAGATTTTTCAAGATTTGTAGTATCTATGGTAACTTTTTTCCCTCCAAAAAAATGTGTCGCCTAATTTCGCGACCAAAACAAACCAAGGTCAAACATGTCTTCAGTGATTTTGCTCTTACTGCATAGCATATGTGCATTTCAACTCTATAAACCCTAGATAGTTACCCATAGCATATGTGCATTTCAACTCTATAAACCCTAGATAGTTACCCATAGCATATGTGCATTTCAACTCTATAAACCCTAGATAGTTACCCATAGCATAACTCTGTAAAATATTGATATTGAATTATGTTCACTCCTTATGGTCGATATGACGCTCAATAAATAATATATTGTTCTAGAGATTCATTAATTAACCATTCATTTTCAAACTCAACTTTATATTTGTAAACATCATAGTTGGGCCAATATTTAATTTATTAAAAAGAAGCATATGGCGACCGTGCTTGTTTTTGTTTATTTTCAAAAGTATTGTTTTGGGTCAATATCTAGCACATTGAAGATGACATAGCCCCCCCACCAAGAAAATTGTCTCGATGAATGCAAGTTAGGTATGAGCAATAAAATAAATAGATATGTTGCATAGTAGTGGATATATGTTGCATAGTAGTAGATATATGTTGCATATTAGTAGATATATGTTGCATATTAGTAGATATATGTTGCATATTAGTAGATATATGTTGCATATTAGTAGATATATGTTGCATAGTAGGCCTAGTAGTTATATGTTGCATAGTAGTAGATATATGTTGCATAGTAGTAGTTATATGTTGTATAGTAGTAGATATATGTTGTATAGTAGTTGATATCTGTCGTATAGTAGTAGATATCTGTTGTATAGTAGTAGATATCTGTTGTATAGTAGTAGATATCTGTTGTATAGTAGTAGATATATGTTGTATAGTAGTAGATATCTGTCGTATAGTAGTAGATATGTTGCATAGTAGTAGATATGTTGCATAGTAGTAGATATCTGTTGTATAGTAGTAGATATGTTGCATAGTAGTAGATATGTTGCATAGTAGTAGATATATGTTGTATAGTAGTAGATATCTGTTGTATAGTAGTAGATATATGTTGTATAGTAGTAGATATATGTCGTATAGTAGTAGATATCTGTTGTATAGTAGTAGATATGTTGCATAGTAGTAGATATGTTGCATAGTAGTAGATATATGTTGCATAGTAGTAGATATGTTGCATAGTAGTTATATGTTGCATAGTAGTAGATATGTTGCAAGTAGGAATATGTTGCATAGTAGTAGATATATGTTGCATAGTAGTAGATATGTTGCATAGTAGTAGATATATGTTGTATAGTAGTAGATATCTGTTGTATAGTAGTAGATATATGTTGTATAGTAGTAGATATCTGTCGTATAGTAGTAGATATCTGTTGTATAGTAGTAGATATGTTGCATAGTAGTAGATATGTTGCATAGTAGTAGATATATGTTGTATAGTAGTAGATATGTTGCATAGTAGTAGATATGTTGCATAGTAGTAGATATCTGTTGCATAGTAGTAGATATATGTTGTATAGTAGTAGATATCTGTCGTATAGTAGTAGATATCTGTCGTAAAAAAAAAAAAAATAGTAGTAGATATATGTTGCATAGTAGTAGATATATGTTGTATAGTAGTAGATATATGTTGCATAGTAGTAGGTATCTGTCGTATAGTAGTAGATATATGTTGCATAGTAGTAGATATCTGTTGCATAGTAGTAGATATGTTGCATAGTAGTAGATATATGTTGCATAGTAGTAGATATGTTGCATAGTAGTAGATATGTTGCATAGTAGTAGATCTTAGATATATGTTGCATAGTAGTAGATATGTTGCATAGTAGTAGATATATGTTGCATAGTAGTAGCTATATGTTGCATAGTAGTAGATATATGTTGCATAGTAGTAGATATCTGTTGCATAGTAGTAGATATCTGTTGCATATAGTAGATATATGTTGCATATTAGTAGATATATGTTGTATAGTAGTAGATATATGTTGTATAGTAGTAGATATCTGTCGTATAGTAGTAGATATCTGTCGTATAGTAGTAGATATATGTTGCATAGTAGTAGGTATCTGTCGTATAGTAGTAGATATATGTTGCATAGTAGTAGATATCTGTTGCATAGTAGTAGATATATGTTGCATAGTAGTAGATATATGTTGCATAGTAGTAGCTATATGTTGCATAGTAGTAGATATGTTGCATAGTAGTAGATGTATGTTGCATAGTAGTAGATATATGTTGCATAGTAGTAGATATGTTGCATAGTAGTAGATATATGTTGCATAGTAGTAGCTATATGTTGCATAGTAGTAGATATATGTTGCATAGTAGTAGATATCTGTTGCATAGTAGTAGATATCTGTTGCATATTAGTAGATATATGTTGCATATTAGTAGATATATGTTGCATAGTAGTAGATATCTGTTGCATAGTAGTAGATATCTGTCGTATAGTAGTAGATATATGTTGCATAGTAGTAGCTATATGTTGCATAGTAGTAGATATCTGTTGCATAGTAGTAGCTATATGTTGCATAGCAGTAGATATCTGTCGTATAGTAGTAGATATATGTTGCATAGTAGTAGCTATATGTTGCATAGTAGTTATGTTATGTTATGTTATATTTCGGGTTTTACGCCTGCATCAGCACCATTTTGGGCTATATCGCCGGCGGGCAGTTTACCTAACAACACCTTTCCTGGGCAGGCTCCAGCGGTTAACCAGTACTTGTGTGCACCAACCTCCGTAAGAAACTGCCAACTTTTTCATATAAATGAGACACGGCCTGAGCGGGGCTCGAACCCGTGACCATCAGTGATGATAGGTTACAGTGGTATACAAGTCAGCGACCTTAACCACTCGACCACGGAGGCGGACTGCATAGTAGTAGGTATCTGTTGCATAGTAGTAGATATCTGTTGCATAGTAGTAGATATGTTGCATAGTAGTAGATATATGTTGCATAGTAGTAGATATGTTGCATAGTAGTAGATATATGTTGCATAGTAGTGGATATATGTTGCATATTAGTAGATATATGTTGCATATTAGTAGATATATGTTGCATAGTAGTAGATATGTTGCATAGTAGTAGGTATAGTTTATACAAATTTATTTGAGCTCGATTGCGAAACAAATTATTTCAACTTATATTCATCACTATCGAGACCTCATTCCTGATGGAATCCATCGCCACGAGGGAGAGAGAAGAGGCAACGTGGAATTTAAATGCCTTGCCTAAGGGCACAATCGTAACGGCTCCAGCGGGGCTCGAACTCCGGACCTTTAGCACCTGAAGCGAACGCGCATCCACTGCGCTATCACGACTTCCACATAGTAGATATATACTGAGTCAAAAAAGAAACGATACCAAACTAAAAATGACGTAACACGGATAAAACCATAGAAAGGTTTAATATATTATTACGTATCAGTACCGGGTATCTTATTGCAATGTCAGCCAACCATAAACACAGGTAAATAAACACCCGATAATCCTGGAACGCCGAATTGCCGATTTGTACGTGCTCCTCAACAAAGACAACTTCCTACACATGTACAAATCGGAAAACTGGTTTATTGTACTGGTATTGCATTATCATCGAGGAAAAACACCTTACATACCCATTGTTACCTCTAACAAAATGCCTAGGCTAAACCGCAATCAGAGAATGCGTGCCATTGGCATGATTGACGGCGGTTTACGTCAGCGTGACGTCGCAAATCGACTCGGGGTTACGCGGATCACGATAACACGTCTACTTCGACGTTATCGAACACATGGATCAGTGGACGACCGTCCAAGATCTGGTCGACCACGTGTGACGACGCGTGAAGAGGACCGTCACATTCGGACGTCACATTTACGTGACCGGTTCCTACCTGCTACGCCACAGCTGCCGTTACTCCTGGGATGACCAACAATCGCATCAGTCAGGAACCGGCTCGGTGAACGTGGCATTCGTGCCTATCGGCCATACGTTGGACCCATCCTGACACGACGTCACCGTGACGTACGGCGGGAATGGACGACGGAACGTGCTCGCTGGACTCGGTTACAGTGGAATTCGGTGATGTTTAGCGATGAATCGCGGTGATGTTTGCGTCGAGCGGATGGCAGAGAGCGGGTATATCGCAGACGCGGTGAACGTTACGCCGGCGCATGTGTACGTCGGGTCGATCTGTTCGGGGGCGGAAGCGTTATGGCGTGGGGCGGTATCACCTTCGGCAGTCGCACTGAACTGTTAGTGGTGGACGGGAACCTAATCGCCCAGCGGTACTGTGATGAGATCCTTGCGCCAGTTGTTGTGCCGTTCTTTAACGCCAACAGAAACGTCACACTGTTCCAACAGGACAACGCCAGGTGTCATACTGCTCAGATTTCCACCACATTGGAGCAGAACAATATTGAAATCCTGTCACCAGACTTGTCACCCATAGAACATTTGTGGGATACGTTAGACCGCCGCGTCAGACGACGTCAGCCGGTAACGTTAAACCAACTGAGGGATGTTTTGCGTCAGGAGTGGACAAATATTGACCAGCAAGAGATTCAGACACTCTTCAGTTCGATGCGACGGCGGTGCATTGCAGTGAGAGACGCAAATGGTGTCCATACTCGGTATTGACGTCTGTGAAAACTCCATTAGACCCCTGTCCGACGAATTACGTCATCACGCAGCAGACAGTTTCGGAGGCTCATTATGCTTTATGTGCTCCTCTTTCAAACATGTTGGACTATCATCTTATGAATTTTCAAAGAATTTTCTTAATAAATGTTGAAATTATAGACACATAAACACCAGGTATCGTTTCTTTTTTGACTCAGTATATGTTGCATAGTAGTAGATATATTGCATAGTAGTAGATATATGTTGCATAGTAGTAGATATATGTTGCATAGTAGTAGATATATGTTGCATAGTAGTAGATATGTTGCATAGTAGTAGATATATGTTGCATAGTAGTAGATATATGTTGCATAGTAGTAGATATCTGTTGCATATTAGTAGATATCTGTTGTATAGTAGTAGATATATGTTGTATAGTAGTAGATATATGTTGTATAGTAGTAGATATCTGTTGCATAGTAGTAGATATATGTTGCATAGTAGTAGATATATGTTGTATAGTAGTAGATATATGTTGCATAGTAGTAGATATATGTTGTATAGTAGTAGATATATGTTGCATAGTAGTAGATATATGTTGTATAGTAGTAGATATATGTTGCATAGTAGTAGATATATGTTGTATAGTAGTAGATATCTGTTGCATAGTAGTAGATATATGTTGCATAGTAGTAGATATATGTTGTATAGTAGTAGATATCTGTTGTATAGTAGTACTTAGATATATGTTGTATAGTAGTACTTAGATATATGTTGTATAGTAGTACTTAGATATATGTTGTATAGTAGTACTTAGATATATGTTGTATAGTAGTACTTAGATATATGTTGTATAGTAGTACTTAGATATATGTTGTATAGTAGTACTTAGATATATGTTGTATAGTAGTAGATATATGTTGTATAGTAGTAGTTAGTTGTATTGTGGTAGATAAGACGTGCGTTGTATTGTGGTAGATAAGATGTGTATTGTATTGTGGAAGTTAAGTTGTATTGTCGTAGATAATATGTGTATTGTATTGTGGAAGTTAAGTTGTATTGTGGTAGTTAAGTTGTATTGTGGTAGATTAGATGTGCATTGTATTGTGGAAGTTAAGTTGTATTGTGGTAGATAAGATGTGCATTGTATTGTGGTAGTTAAGTTGTATTGTGGAAGTTAAGTTGCATTGTGGTAGTTAAGATGTGCATTGTAGTGTGGTAGTTAGTTGTATTGTGTTATATAAGATGTATATTGTATTGTGGAAGTTAAGTTGTATAGTGGTAGATTAGATGTGCATTGTATTGTGGTAGTTAAGTTGTATTGTGGTAGATAAGATGTTCATTGTATTGTGGAAGTTAAGTTGTATAGTGGTAGATAAGATGTGTGTTGTATTGTGGAAGTTAAGTTGTATTGTGGTAGTTAGTTGAATAGTGGTAGATAAGATGTGCATTGTATTGTGGTAGTTATTTGTGTTGTGGTAGATAAGATGTGCATTGTATTGTGGTATATAAGATGTGCATTGTATTGTGGTTGTTAAGTTGTATTGTGGTAGATAAGTTGTATAGAGGTAGATAAGATGTGCATTTTATTGTGGAAGTTAAGTTGTATTGTGGTAGTTAAGTTGTATAGAAGTAGATAAGATGTGCATTGTATTGTGGTTGTTAAGTTGTATTGTGGTAGATAAGATGTGCATTGTATTGTGGTAGTTAAGTTGTACTGTGGAAGATAATATGTGGATTGTATTGTGGTAGTTATTTGTATTGTGGTAGATAGTTGTATTGTGGTAGTTAGTTGTATTGTGGTAGATTAGATGTGCATTGTATTGTGGAAGTTAAGTTGTATTGTGGTAGATAAGAGGTGCGTTGTATTGTGGTAGTTAGTTGTATTGTGGTAGATAAGATGTGCATTGTATTGTGGTTGTTAAGTTGTATTGTGGTAGATAAGATGTGCATTGTATTGTGGAAGTTAAGTTGTATTGTGGTAGTTAAGTTGTATAGTGGTAGATTAGATGTGCATTGTATTGTGGTAGTTAAGTTGTATTGTGGTAGATTAGATGTGCATTGTATTGTGGTTGTTAAGTTGTATTGTGGTAGATAAGATGTTCATTGTATTATGGAAGTTAAGTTGTATAGTGGTAGATAAGATGTGCGTTGTATTGTGGAAGTTAAGTTGTATAGTGGTAGATTAGATGTGCATTGTATTGTGGTTGTTAAGTTGTATTGTGGTAGATAAGATGTTCATTGTATTGTGGAAGTTAAGTTGTATTGTGGTAGATAAGATGTGCATTGTATTGTGGTAGTTAGTTGTATTGTGGTAGATAAGATGTGCATTGTATTGTGGTTGTTAAGTTGTATTGTGGTAGATAATATGTGCATTGTATTGTGGTATATAAGATGTGCATTGTATTGTGGTAGATAAGATGTGCATTGTATTGTGGTATATAAGATGTGCATTGTATTGTGGTAGATAAGATGTGCATTGTATTGTGGTAGTTAGTTGTATTGTGGTAGATAAGATGTGCATTGTATTGTGGTTGTTAAGTTGTATTGTGGTAGATAAGATGTGCATTGTATTGTGGTATATAAGATGTGCATTGTATTGTGGTAGTTAGTTGAATAGTGGTAGATAAGATGTGCATTGTATTGTGGTAGTTAGTTGTATTGTGGTAAATAAGATGTGCATTGTATTGTGGTTGTTAAGTTGTATTGTGGTAGATAAGATGTGCATTGTATTGTGGTAGATAAGATGTGCATTGTATTGTGGTATATAAGATGTGCATTGTATTGTGGTAGATAAGATGTGCATTGTATTGTGGTAGTTAGTTGTATTGTGGTAGATAAGATGTGCATTGTATTGTGGTAGATAAGATGTGCATTGTATTGTGGTTCTTAAGTTGTATTGTGGTATATAAGATGTGCATTGTATTGTGGTAGATAAGATGTGCATTGTATTGTGGTAGATAAGATGTGCATTGTATTGTGGTTGTTAAGTTGTTTTGTGGTAGATAAGATGTGCATTGTAGTGTGGTAGTTAGTTGTATAGTGGTAGATAAGAGGTGCATTGTATTGTGGTATATAAGATGTGCATTGTATTGTGGTAGTTAGTTGTATTGTGGTAGATAAGATGTGCATTGTATTGTGGTATTTGGTTGTATAGTGGTAGATAAGATGTGCATTGTATTGTGGTAGATAAGATGTGCATTGTATTGTGGTAGTTAAGTTGTATTGTGGTAGATAAGATGTGCATTGTATTGTGGTTGTTAAGTTGTATTGTGGTAGATAAGATGTGCATTGTATTGTGGTATATAAGATGTGCATTGTATTGTGGTAGTTAAGTTGTATTGTGGTAGATAAGATGTGCATTGTATTGTGGAAGTTAGTTGTATTGTGGTAGATAAGATGTGCGTTGTATTGTGGTAGTTAGTTGTATTGTGGTAGATAAGATGTGCATTGTATTGTGGTAGATAAGATGTGCATTGTATTGTGGTAGATAAGATGTGCATTGTATTGTGGTAGATAAGATGTGCATTGTATTGTGGTAGTTAGTTGTATTGTGGTAGATAAGATGTGCATTGTATTGTGGTAGATAAGATGTGCATTGTATTGTGGTTGTTAAGTTGTATTGTGGTAGATAAGATGTGCATTGTATTGTGGTAGATAAGATGTGCATTGTATTGTGGTAGATAAGATGTGCATTGTATTGTGGTTGTAAGTTGTATTGTGGTAGATAAGATGTGCATTGTAGTGGTATTAGTTGTATAGTGGTAGATAAGATGTGCATTGTATTGTGGAAGTTAATTGTATTGTGGAGTTAAGTGTATTGTGGTAGATAAGATGTGCATTGTATTGTGTTTGTTGTCTGTGTAGATAATATGTGATTGTTTGTGTAAGTTAAGTTGTATTGTGGTAGTTAAGTTGTATTGTGGTAGATTAGATGTGCATTGTATTGTGGAAGTTAAGTTGTATTGTGGTAGATAAGAGGTGCGTTGTATTGTGGTAGTTAGTTGTATATTGTATTGTGGAAGTTAAGTTGTATTGTGGTAGATAAGAGGTGCGTTGTATTGTGGTAGTTAGTTGTATTGTGGTAGATAAGATGTGCATTGTATTGTGGTAGTTAGTTGTATTGTGGTAGATAAGATGTGCATTGTATTGTGGTAGATAAGATGTGCATTGTATTGTGGTTCTTAAGTTGTATTGTGGTATATAAGATGTGCATTGTATTGTGGTAGATAAGATGTGCATTGTATTGTGGTAGATAAGATGTGCATTGTATTGTGGTTGTTAAGTTGTTTTGTGGTAGATAAGATGTGCATTGTATTGTGGTAGTTAGTTGTATAGTGGTAGATAAGAGGTGCATTGTATTGTGGTATATAAGATGTGCATTGTATTGTGGTAGTTAGTTGTATTGTGGTAGATAAGATGTGCATTGTATTGTGGTATTTGGTTGTATAGTGGTAGATAAGATGTGCATTGTATTGTGGAAGTTAAGTTGTATTGTGGTAGTTAAGTTGTATAGAGGTAGATAAGATGTGCATTGTATTGTGGTTGTTAAGTTGTACTGTGCTAGATAATATGTGGATTGTATTGTGGTAGTTAGTTGTATTGTGGTAGATAGTTGTATTGTGGTAGTTAAGTTGTATTGTGGTAGATTAGATGTGCATTGTATTGTGGAAGTTAAGTTGTATTGTGGTAGATAAGAGGTGCGTTGTATTGTGGTAGTTAGTTGTATTGTGGTATATAAGATGTGCATTGTATTGTGGAAGTTAAGTTGTATTGTGGTAGATAAGATGTGCATTGTATTGTGGTTCTTAAGTTGTATTGTGGTATATAAGATGTGCATTGTATTGTGGTAGATAAGATGTGCATTGTATTGTGGTAGATAAGATGTGCATTGTATTGTGGTAGATAAGATGTGCATTGTATTGTGGTTCTTAAGTTGTTTTGTGGTAGATACGATGTGCATTGTATTGTGGTAGTTAGTTGTATAGTGGTAGATAAGAGGTGCATTGTATTGTGGTATATAAGATGTGCATTGTATTGTGGTAGTTAGTTGTATTGTGGTAGATAAGATGTGCATTGTATTGTGGAAGTTAAGTTGTATAGAGGTAGATAAGATGTGCATTGTATTGTGGAAGTTAAGTTGTACTGTGCTAGATAATATGTGGATTGTATTGTGGTAGTTAGTTGTATTGTGGTAGATAGTTGTATTGTGGTAGATTAGATGTGCATTGTATTGTGGAAGTTAAGAGGTGCGTTGTATTGTGGTAGTTAAGTTGTATAGAGGTAGATAAGATGTGCATTGTATTGTGGAAGTTAAGTTGTATTGTGGTAGATAAGAGGTGCGTTGTATTGTGGTAGTTAAGTTGTATTGTTGTGGTACTTCTGATTGCATCTATTTTCTTGTTTTACAGAGGTACAGATCAAGCATGTCTGGAACAGATGTGGTAATTAATGAAGGGATACTTCTAGGCATCGGTAACTCTCTGCTCGACATGACAATAGCCACCAACAAGACGTTTCTTGATCGATTTGACCTACTGCCAAATAACGCAATAATTGCGGGAGAGAAACAGAAAGAGCTTTATCATGCTATGCTCAAGGAATATGAACCCACATACTTGCCAGGGGGCGCCACCCAAAACAGTATTCGTGTTGCTCAGTGGTTACTTCGACAACGAAATGCAACTACATTTTTCGGTAGTGTAGGTCAAGATAAGTTTGGAGATATTTTAAAATCTACAGCTGAGGGCATAGGTGTTAATGTAAGATATCAGGTCATCGAGGGCAAGTACACAGGGCGGTGTGGTGCATTAATTACCGATGAGGATCGCTCGCTTGTAACCCAGCTTGGTGCTGCAGAGTACTTTAATGCAACCTTTCTTGACGAGCCAGATAACTGGAAATTGGTAGAACAGGCCAAATATTTTTATATTGGTGGATTTTTCCTACCAGTTAGCATAGATGCAGTATTAAAATTAGTGAAACATGCAATAGAAACAGACAAAACTGTTGCTATGAATCTCCACGCCACATTTTTATGCCAGTATTTTTCCGATCCGGAGCTGAATCTATTGCAATATATTGATATTCTGTTTGGAAATGGCGACGAAGCTATTGAATTCTCAAAACTTATGGGTTTCAATACAACTGATATAAAAGAAATTGCGGAAAAGACATCCCAACTACCAAAGTTGAATAAATCGCGTGCACGTATTGTTGTGTTTACCCAGGGACGAGAACCTACTATAATCGCTCAACATGGATGTGTCGATGAATATGAAGTAACTCCGGTGGAACACGAATTGATTAAAGATACCAACGGTTGTGGAGATGCGTTTGTTGGAGGCTTCCTGTCGCAGCTAGCTCAGGGAAAACAAGTGTCCGATTGTCTGAAATGTGGATTTTATGCCTCTCGGGTTGTTATCCAGTATTTTGGTTGTAGTTACCCAGATGAACCAGACTTCCAATGAGTAGAATATGCCAGAAATAAGAAACTGTTCTAACATTAAGAAAACACAGCCATAGTTGCATATTCTTATAAAAGACATTAATGTTTAACTTGAGAGATTATATTATTGTGGTTTACATGATGTGCCATGTGCTTGTAATAATAGCATAGACTGATTGAATTCCACTCGTGGCATAGAGCCAGTAAACTGATTTACAATATGTACTGAAATACACCTTGTCTACTGTATATATTAAAACAATTATTTGTAATGAAAATAAATTGTCACCCCCCCCCCCCCACCCATTGAGACAAAATGGTGATAAAAATCAAGCAATTAATTGATATTAATCAGTTATGGATACAAGTTACGGATTTATTTACTTGTCTAAAATAGGCAGGTTGATTGTTATTAGGAACTCTGATGTTAATATGATTGTACATGTTTAGACTTTTTTTTTATTTAAGTTTATTTAACGTCGCTACCGGTTTCCCATTTGAGCGATGAGCAGTTTACCTAACAACACCTTTCCTGGGCAGGCTCCAGTGGTTAACCAGTACTTGGTGCACCAACCTCCGTAAGAAACTGCCAACTTTTTTATATAAATGAGACACGGTCTGAGCGGGGCTCGAACCCGTGACCATCAGAGATGAAAGGTTACAGTGGTATACATGTCAGTGACCTTAAAGCAGCATTACATCGTAAAAAGGATGTTTTGGGTAAAATATAAATAATATGTGTGTGTTTACAAAAATCGAAATACTCGCTCAGAAACGATAAAAATTCCAATAAATTTAAACCGAATTTGTTTATCAACACACGAAATGTAAACACGCACAGCGCGCATGCGTGAAACAACAGAGGATGTAGGAAACAACGTATATATTTTGAACATGAAAGACTATCTATCTATCTTCCTCTAATGTTGAACCCCTTGCGGGGATGTAGAAATGTCCCTAAAAGACTTAAGCTAACAGAGGTATGAATCAACATAATTATCAAGTAATTTAATTAAAAAAGACAACGTGGGACAAATGGGGACGGTGCATTCCGAATGTAAACAAGTGTGGACAATGCGTTCCTGCTGTAAACAAGTGCGTGACCGATCGATTTGGAAAGTCCTACTTTCGGTTTCGAGTTTGTTTTATCGCAAAAAAACACTGTTTACCAAATGAACATAAGCATACAAAGTATAATGTTAGAATGTGTAGCAGCATACGTAAAAAATTAATTTTTCAAATATCTTTTATATCATACGATGTAATGCTGCTTTAACCACTCGACCACGGAGGCGGTAATGTTTAGACTTGTAATAATTGGCTATATATATATTGATATATATATACTGAAGTCAATAAAAAATGCAACATGAAAACTTTTGTGATAGCTCTCACACAGCATAATTGTTACACTTTATGCACTTTATAAAATATTCAATCAGTTTCGGTTCAATGAATCTGACTTTTCAATGTATTTTTCACAATTTTCTCATGCATTCCATGAACTTTTACCATGTGGTTCTATCCAATGAAATTTCACTTGTAAATGTAAGGCAAATGGTTGATAGATTTACAATTTAGTATTTTTAACAATTTCCATTTTTTTTATATTAAAAATGCCACAGTTAAATAAATAATGAAAATAGACTTTATGAATGTTGGAATGCAGATTTTCTCCAAAAGAGGTGACAAGAGGCTTTAATCTAAATAGGTCAACAAGAGCATGCCTAGTTTGACTTGTTCATGTCATAGAAACATTAGTTGACAAACCTCGTTCAGGACCTCGTGTAACATCTGTACGTCATCATAATTATATACGTCAATAGATTTATCACAACGGAATCAACATCTTCTGTCCTATGATATTGTGGGAGGCCGTTAAGCCTGGCACGTCAGCAATTGACCGGCACATCAGCCATTCACTGGCATGTCAGCAATGGACAATAAACAACTGTGTTTTAACAAATTCAACGTCTGATCTCCAGGCCAATCACATAAATGTCAGCTAAATCTGTAACCTAATAGAGCATAAATATGTGGTATGATGTCCTTGGACGGCGGTTATGTTGACATGATTGGTTGTGTCGCAAACTCATTGTCGCAAACTCTCCTTTTTCTTCTTGTATGTATATGACTCAGTTGCTTCGGCTCTTACCAGGGTCTATCCTATTGTAGACTCGCTGGAGTTGTCTAGGGGGTTTCTTCTTCGATATATGTATTAATGATAACTCAACACAGTCTTACATTTCTTCTATATAATATCTTGTCTAAATTGGCATCAGAGATCTTCATATATATATAATCAGTGATTTATATATATATATATATCGTATCATTAAACGCTTATTTAACAAGTTTCAAGTTTCAAATTTATTGGCATAATCAGCAACTATATTGCCTTTGGCCATTTACAATGATAGAAATATGGCAAAGACATCACAAAACATGTTACATATATACATATATAAACAAATACAATACATTTAAGAAACAGTAGTAATTGACAGGGTATTACTACGTAATGACATAGCTTCTTTGATGTACTTACAAACATTAATCAAATATTTTTTATTTTTGCATGACATGATAGATATAAATTTATTTATTGATGGCCATGCTATGTAGCCCAAATATTTCAATCTTATATCTCTGTATTTTTCACAACATAATATAAAATGGTATTCTGATTCAATTACATTTTGATTGCATAATTTACATAACCTATTGTTTCTATCAATACCATTAAATCTTCCAAATTCAATTTCTAAATTATGGGATGTTAATCTTAAACATGTAAAACTTCAATGTTCCTTGGTAGATTGGACAATCAATGCTAATCTTTGCTATCGGGTAATTACCAGGGATATAATTGACACCGCGGATTGTTACCCGTTCACCTGTGTATTCTAAATGATCAGCGGTTTGATCAGTAGCCGACAATAAACTGATTGTCGCACCTGTATCTCTCAAATACGTCACTTGTGCGGTGTTAGTATTTATGCGTGCTTGACCTGTATATTTGGCAAGTAATGGATTTACCATCTCGGTATTTTCACATGAGTTCACTGGCTCATTGGTTATAAAGGCTGAACTATGAGTAGTGTTTGACACGTGGTGTCCGTTTGCTAGGTTTCTAGTACCCCTGTACCTAGGTGACTTGGGATCTGCCCAACACTCTATTCGTCCGTGGCCATTACGCCTACAATAACTACAATATTTTTCTATCCGGGGAGTTCTATGGGTAGCTTGGGAATTATCTATCCTAATATTGGGTCGATACATGGGTGATGGGATATATGGCCTTGGGGCTGGAGGTCGGTGTTCTGTATCTCTGGGTTTCAAATTCGGATTTGAATTAATCCGTGTCCTGGGCGCTAATCTGCGATGGAGGTTATATTCATCGGCCAGGGAAATACATTCCTGGAGAGTAGATGCTTTCTTATCCAGAATGAACAAATTAAGCTCATCACTTAGCTGGGAATCGAACCTATATCTCAAGAGCAGCTCGATCCAGTTGACCTCGCTCGGATCACTGTTCTCCGTCCATAGAGTCATTTGCTCCCTTAATTCCTTAATGAATTCGGAATATGTCTGCTGAGGTTTCTTTACCCAAGAGAAGAAATTCTTTCTATATACAGTGGGTGAGAGTCTATATTCATCCAAGATGGCGGCCTTGAGGGTATCGTAATTATTAGCGTCTTGGACAGGAAGAGTGGCATATATATTTCTGGCCTTGTCGGACAACTTGTCTATAATATGGCCCACCCATGTTTGTTTGGCGACCTGGCTAGCTTCGAACAGTCTCTCACATGTTGCGAAGAATTTATCTGGCCTCATAGTCTGGGTCCAAATAGGAACAGAAATGTTTGTCCTAGAGGGCCTATTATCTGTATGGAGGGGGTTATTTTGCTGAGATTCCTGATCTCTCTGGATTTCTCTCAGGCGAATCTCCATCTGCATTTTCTCCCTTTGCATTCTTTCCTCCCTGTCCCTTTCTTTCTCTTCTCTTTCCCTCTCTCTTTCTTCTCTTTGTTTTACTTCTTCCCTCTCTCTTCTCTTTGTTTTATTTCTTCCCTCTCTCTTTCTCTCTCTCTTTCTTTCTGGTAAATCTCACCCTGACGTTCCAAATTTGCCTGATTAAAGAAGGGAAGTCTCATTAATTTGTCCCATATCTCATCACCTGTGGTCTGCAAGTCGGGGTGAACCGACCCCTCAGTTTCCTTATTAGCACTCCTAGTTGTAGCCATTTTATATTTTTTTATTTTTAATCCCCAGAATGTATCTCCAAATGTATTATAGAATTGAGTTCAATAAAAGGAAGTAAATCACTAATATAATTTTAATGATAATATTAAGCCTCTATGAAAAGAAAACTGGTACTTACCGAACGAAGTCTGTCTCGTCCGTTAATCCAATATATAATTTATCACATATTCAAAGTTTGCACATTTCCAATAATTTAATCCATTTCATTAATTTAATAATTCGTTGACGTCTTTCACTTATTTCCAAATTCTAACACTGTCTCGCATGCACTTCTGTTTTCACACGTTAATTAATAGTCCCTTGTATTCTTCATGTATAAATCCTAGTGTCCTTCACAATATTCCATATATAAATTCTAGTGTCCTTCACAATATGTCACGATATGTCACTTCTTCTTTATTGTATTTTATTATCTCATGCAATAAGATGTTTTGTATTGTATTGTATTTCCAATCCCGGACGAGCGTCCCAATTGTCGCAAACTCATTGTCGCAAACTCTCCTTTTTCTTCTTGTATGTATATGACTCAGTTGCTTCGGCTCTTACCAGGGTCTATCCTATTGTAGACTCGCTGGAGTTGTCTAGGGGGTTTCTTCTTCGATATATGTATTAATGATAACTCAACACAGTCTTACATTTCTTCTATATAATATCTTGTCTAAATTGGCATCAGAGATCTTCATATATGTATAATCAGTGATTTATATATATATATATCGTATCATTAAACGCTTATTTAACAATCCAAGTGTGTGAGCCGACTATGCGCTACACAGTATAATTAACTCCAGTATCTCTAATCCGTCATTACTCAATATCACTATAATCTAATCAAGGTTTCTGATTTATTAACTTTTAATCACCTTCGATATGGTTCGCCGAAACTCTATGTTTCTTCTATGGCTGAACGATTTTATTTAATTATTCGACAAATCTTTATAAGTTATAATTCTTATAATGTCCATAATATCTAAGTATCATAGAAACAGTTTATCTGTTCTATATAATAGAATGAGATCCCACTCTCTCTCCTGGAGGTAGGCTTTAGTGTTCTGATTTTAGTTACTAAAATCCATTTCTTATATACACGATTGAATCAGTGTCTATATGATATAACAATTCCTAAAACATCTGTTATTCCTAAAACATCTGTTATGTTATCTAATATTACACCATCAAACCAGTTCGTCGCCTTTATATTACATAACTGGACACCTGCAACCACGGGCTCGATAAACTGAGATTAGGCCTAAAATCTTAAGTCATTTCCCGCGCGAAGCGAGACTGATATTTTTAGGCGCGAAAATAATAGCAGACGATTATGCATAAAACAAATATATATATATTACATGGTAAACACTTGGCCATATATAGAAACAGTTTAAAGTATTTATATAATACATTACTATTTATATATAACAATAATAAACATTTCGTGCAAATAATTGTGGTTTTGCACAGTTGGCAGAACCGTCGGTAACTTATCAGCCATTTTCACTGCTGGATCAGAATTCTTCATTTTTTTCATTGAGATATTCGAGATTTTCTTAGCTGTAAAATGTAATGCTTCCTAAATACATGTATATGCCAAATTTAAATAGCTGTAGGGGACTGAATATTACTCAAACATGGGTGACAGTTTGACATAAACTGATCATCACCTGCATTGTGTTGATAATATCTGATCAACAAACTGTCCCAACTGTGAATTAGCACTACACCTACCTGTTGTAATTGGTGCCATATTAGGAAACGAATCAATGAAAACTATGTCATCAGTAATGGTACACTATCTTTAGGCTTAGGATTTCATACTAGCTTGTCAATCAGCATGGTACATTATCTGTATGTTTTAGGTTTCATACTAGCTTGTCATTCAGCATGGTACATTATCTGTATGTTTTAGGTTTCATACTAGCTTGTCAATCAGCATGGTACACTATCTGTATGTATGTGTACACATATTTGTATAATTTAAAATTATATGAATATAATTTTAAACTACTAGTAAATCAATAAATGTTTAATATTATTAATATGTGTCCCCTAATGGGAAGAGACATATTGTTTTGCCTTCTTGTGTCCACGCTTCATCTACATAACCCCTTGTTGGATTTCTAAACTTGACAAGAAGTATCAGTATGGTATTTAGTTGTTGATGGAATCCCCTCAATTAATGTAAGAGACAGCTGGAATCCCTCAGTTAATGTAAGAGACAGCTGGAATCCTTCAGTTAATGTAAGAGACAGCTGGAATCCCTCAGTTAATGTAAGAGACAGCTGGAATCCCTCAGTTAATGTAAGAGACAGCTGGAATCCCCTCAGTTAATGTAAGAGACAGCTGGAATCCCCTCATTTAATGTAAGAGACAGCTGGAATCCCATCAGTTAATGTAAGAGATTGCTGGAATCCCTCAGTTAATATAAGAGATTGCTGGAATCCCTCAGTTAATATAAGAGATTGCTGGAATCCCTCAGTTAATATAAGAGATTGTTGGAATCCCTCCGTTAATGTAAGAGACAGCTGGAATCCCATCAGTTAATGTAAGAGATTGCTGGAATCCCTCAGTTAATATAAGAGATTGCTGGAATCCCTCAGTTACTGTACAAGATGCCTAGGCTAAACCACAATCAGAGAATGCGTGCCATTGGCATGATTGACGGCGGTTTACGTCAGCGTGACGTCGCAAATCGACTCGGGGTTACGCGGATCACGATAACACGTCTACTTCGACGTTATCGAACACATGGATCGGTGGACGACCGTCCAAGATCTGGTCGACCACGTGTGACGACGCGTGAAGAGGACCGTCACATTCGGACGTCACATTTACGTGACCGGTTCCTACCTGCTACGCCACAGCTGCCGTTACTCCTGGGATGACCAACAATCGCATCAGTCAGGAACCGGCTCGGTGAACGTGGCATTCGTGCCTATCGGCCATACGTTGGACCCATCCTGACACGACGTCACCGTGACGTACGGCGGGAATGGACGACGGAACGTGCTCGCTGGACTCGGTTACAGTGGAATTCGGTGATGTTTAGCGATGAATCGCGGTGATGTTTGCGTCGAGCGGATGGCAGAGAGCGGGTATATCGCAGACGCGGTGAACGTTACGCCGGCGCATGTGTACGTCGGGTCGATCTGTTCGGGGGCGGAAGCGTTATGGCGTGGGGCGGTATCACCTTCGGCAGTCGCACTGAACTGTTAGTGGTGGACGGGAACCTAATCGCCCAGCGGTACTGTGATGAGATCCTTGCGCCAGTTGTTGTGCCGTTCTTTAACGCCAACAGAAACGTCACACTGTTCCAACAGGACAACGCCAGGTGTCATACTGCTCAGATTTCCACCACATTGGAGCAGAACAATATTGAAACCCTGTCACCAGACTTGTCACCCATAGAACATTTGTGGGATACGTTAGACCGCCGCGTCAGACGACGTCAGCCGGTAACGTTAAACCAACTGAGGGATGTTTTGCGTCAGGAGTGGACAAATATTGACCAGCAAGAGATTCAGACACTCTTCCGTTCGATGCGACGGCGGTGCATTGCAGTGAGAGACGCAAATGGTGTCCATACTCGGTATTGACGTCTGTGAAAACTCCATTAGACCCCTGTCCGACGAATTACGTCATCACGCAGCAGACAGTTCGGAGGCTCATTATGCTTTATGTGCTCCTCTTTCAAACATGTTGGCCTATCATCTATAATTTTCAAAAAATTTTCTTAAAAAATTTTTGAAATTATAGACAAAAAAAACCCACCAGGTAGGGTTTTTTTTTTTTGACCCCTATATTTTGCATAGTAGTATTTTTGCTAGTATTAATAAAATTTTTTGCATAGTATAGATATATTTTGCTAGAAATAATATATGTTGCATGTATAGATATGTTCATAGTAGTAGAAATTTTTTGCAAGTATAGATATATGTTGCATAAAGTAGATATCTTTGCATTTTAGTAGATATCTGTTGTATATATTAATTTAGGGTTGTATGGGTTAATATATGTTTTATAGAAAGTAGATATTTTTTCATATAGTGTTTAAGTTGCTAAGTAGATATTGTTGTATAGTAGTAATATATTTTTTTCATATTTGATTATTTTTTGTATAGTAGTAGATATATTTTTCATATATAATATATGTTGTATGTATTAGATATATTTGCTAGAAAGTAGATTATGTTGTATGTATAATATCTGTTGAAATAGTAGTAGTTTTATGTTGCAAAAGTAGTAGATATATGTTATATTAGTAGATATTTTTTTGTATGTATTATATATCTGTTGTATAGTAGTACTTAGATATATTTTGTATATTATTACTTATATATTTTTTTTAATAGTAGTCCTTAAATCTTTTGTATAGTAGTACTTAATATATTTTGGTATAGAAATTATTTAGATTATTTTTTATTAAAGTAATATTTTTGTATAGTTTATTTAGTTTGAAATTGGGTAATAAACGTGGTTGTTTTGTGGTAAAAAATGTGTTTTTGTTTGGGAAGAAAATTGTATTGTCGGATAATATGTGTTTTGGGTTTGGGTGGAATTAGTTGTATTGTGGTATTTTAAGTTTTTTTGGAAAGGAATTTGGGGCCCTTGTATTGGGGAAATTTAAAAGTTGAAAATTGGGGGTAGATAGATGGGGCTTGAAAATGGGGGAAATTTAAAGGGTTGTATTGTGGAATTTAAGTTGCATTGGGGGGTTTTTAAGATGTGAAATTGTATGTGGTGGGTTATTGTATTGGTTTATAAGAGTATTTTGGGTTTTGGGGAAATTTAAAGTTGTATATTTGGTAGTTTTAATTTTAAATTGGGTATTGTGGTATTTAAAGTTTTTTTGGGTGGTAATAAGTTTTCTTTGTATTTTTGGAAGTTAATTTTTAATGGGTTTAGATAGGTGTGTTTTTTGTTTGTGGAATTTTAATTTGTTTGTGGTAGTTAGTTAAATTAGTGGTAATAAATGTGATTGTTTTTTGGTAGTTATTTTGTTTTTGGTAGAAAGGTGCATTGTATTGTGGTATATAAAGGGTGAAATTGGGTTTTTTGGGGGGTTTTTTTTGTATTTTGGTAAAATGTTGTAAGGGGTCAAATGTCATTTTATTTTTGGAATTTTAATTTGAAATTGTGTAGTTAATTTGTATAAAGAAATAAGTTTGATTGTATTGTGGTTTTTTAAAGTTGTAGGGGTGGTAGTTAAGATGTTCATTGTATTGGGTTAAGTTGTACTTTGGAAATATGTTTTTGAAATTGTGTATTTTTTGTATTGGGGGTAGTAGTTTATTGTGGTATTTATTGTATTGGGGTTAGATTGGGTTTGCTTTGGGTTTGGGGAAAGTTAAAGTTGTTTTGTGGTAGATAAAAGGTGCATTGTATTGGGGTTTTAGTTGTTTGGGGGGGAGTTTAAGAATTCCCTTGTATTGTTTTTTTTAATTTTATTGGGGTGGGAAAAGATGGCATTGTATTTTTTGGTTAAGTTGTATTTGGTATTTAAAGGTTTTTAAGTGGTAAATTAAAATGTGCTTTGAAATTGTGGTAGTTAAGTTGTATTGGGGTAGTTTAGAGGGGCCCTGGAATTGGGGGTTTTTTAATTTGTATTGTGGTAGTAAGATGTTCTTGTAAAAGGGGGAATTTTTGTATAGGGGTTAGAAAAAAGATTTGCGTTGTATTGGGGGTTTTAAAGTTGTATAGGGTAGTTAGTTTTGGGTTTTTTATTGTGGTTTTTAAAGGGTTGTATTGTGGTAAAAAAAAAGATGTTCTTGTATTGTGGAATTTTAATTTGTTTTGGGGAAAATAAGGTGCATTGTATTGTGGTAGTTATTTGATTGTGGTAAAATAAGAGGGCATTTTATTTTTGGTTGTTAAGTTTGTTTGGGGGGTAGATAAAAATTTTGGGGGGCCATTGAAATTGTTTTTTAAAATAAGATGGGGCATTGAAATTGGGGTAGATAAATGTGCATTGATTGTGGTATTAAGATTTGCATTGTATTGGGTAGATAAAATGTGCATTGTTTTGGGTTTTTAGTTGTATTGTGGTAGATAAATGTCCTTGTATTGTGGTTTTTAAAATTTGTATTGGGGGTAGATAAGAGTGAAATTGTTTTTGGGGGTATTGATGGGGCATTGTATTGTGGTATTTTAGTTAAATGTGGAGAAAAGATGTGCTTTGGGTTTTGGGGGTTAGTTATTTGAATTGGGGGTAAATAAAAATGGTTCATTGTATTGTGGTTTTTTAAGTTGTATTGTGTAGATAAATGTCTTTGGGTTTGGGGTTTAAAATAAATTGCATTGTATTGTGGTATAAAAGGATGTGCATTGTATTGGTAGATAAGTTTTCATTGTTTTTGGGTAGTTAGTTTTATTGTGGTAATCGATGTGCATTGAAATTGGGTAAAAATTTTTGGCCTTGTTTTTTGGGGTTTTTAAATTTGTATTGTGGTATATAGATTATTGTTTTTTTGGAAAAAAAATTTTGGGGCTTTTGTATTGGGGTAGATAAATTGCTTGTTTGTGGTTTTTTGTTTTTTTTGGTGGTAGTAAGTGTGAAATTGTAGTTTTGGTATTTGTTGAAATAGTGGTAGATAAAGGTGCATTGAAATTGTTTTAAATTTAATGTGCATTGTTTGGGTGGTAGTTGGGTTTTTTGTGGTAATAAATTTGCATTGTATTGGTTTTTGGTTGTAATTGGTATTTTGTGCTTTGATTGTGGAAGTTATTTTGTTTGGGGAAAGTTAAGTTGTATAGAGGTAATAAATTTCTTTGTATTTTTGGTTTGGGTTAAAGTTGTACTGTCTAGATAATATTTTGGATTGTATTGTGGTGTTTTTTTTTTATTGTGGAAATTTAGTTTTTATTGGGTATTTAAGTTGTTTTGTGGTGTTTTAGATGGCATTGTATTGGGGAAATTTAAGTTGTTTTTGTGGTAGAAAGGGGAGGTGCTTTGGGTATTTGGTATTTTATTTTGTATTTTTGGTGATCAATGGGGGCATTTTTTTGTGGTATTTATTGTATTGTGTAATAAGTTTTGGGGCTTTATTGGGGTAGATAAGATGTCTTTGGTTTTGGGGGGTTCTTAGTTTATTTTTGGTATAAAGATTTGCATTGAATTGGGGGTAAAATAAGAGTGCTTTGTATTGTGGTAGATAAGAGGTTGCTTTGAAAATTTGGGGTTTGGGTTAATTTTTTTTGTGGAAAGAAAAGATTCCCTTTTTGTAGTGGGGGTTAGTTAGTTGTATAGTGGTAAAAAGGGGTTTCCCTTGTATTGTGGTATATAAATGTCCCTTGTTTTGGGGGTTTATTTTGGTTTATTGGGGTAGATAAAAATGTGCATTGTATTGTGGTTTTTGGTTGTAATTGGTAGATAAATGTCCCATTGTATTGTGGTTTTTAAGTTTTTATTGTGGTATTTAAGTTTTATAGAGGTAGATAAAGGGGCCCTTGGGTTTGTGGTTTTTAAAGTTGTACTGTTCTAGATAATTTTGGTTTTGAAATTTTGGAGTTTTTTGTATTGGGGAAAGATATTTTGATTGTGGTAGTTAAGTTGTATTGTGGGTTTTAATGGCATTGTATTGTGGAATTTAAAGTTGTTTGGGGGTAAAATAAGGGGTGCGTTGATTGGGGAGTTGGGTTTGTTATTGTATTGGGGAAAGTTAATTTTATTGGGGTAGATAAAGGTGCTTTTGTATTGTGGTATTTTATTTTTGTATTGGGTAGATAAATTGCATTGAAATTGTGGTATTTATTTTTGTATTGGGGTAGAAAAGTTTTGCATTTTATTGTGGAAAGAAAAAATTTGGCATTGTTTTGGGGGTTTTTTTAAGTTTTTATTTTTGGTATATAAATGTGCATTTTTTTGGGGTAGAAAAGTGTGCTTGTATTGTGGTAGAAAGTGTGCATTGTATTGGGGTTTTTTAAGTTTTTTTTGTGGTAGAAAATGTGCTTTTTAATTGTTTTTTATTTGTATAGGGGTTTGTTTAAGGGGTTGCATTGTATTTTTGGATATAGATGTGCTTTGGGGTATTGTGGTGTTAGTTGTGGGGGTGGAAAGATAAAGGTGAAATTGTATTGTGGTATTTGGTTTTTATTTTGTAGTAAGATGTGCATTTTTATTTGGGGGAATTAAGTTGTTTGGGGTTTAGTTAAGTTGTAAAAGGTAAAAAGGGTTTGTCCCTTTTTATTGGGTTGTTTTTTTTTGTACTGTGCTAGATAATTTGGGGGATTGTTTTTTGGTATTTGTTTAATTGGGGTAGTATTTGTATTGGGGTAGTTAATTTGATTGGGGGTGATTAATTTGCTTTGTATTGGGAAGTTAATTTTTTAAATTGTGGTGAAAAGGGGGTGCGTTGAAATTTTTGGTATTGGTTTATTGTGGAAATTAAAGTCCCTTGTTTTGGGGAAATTTAAAGGGTTTTTTATTGTGGTAGAAAAGAGTCCCTTGTATTGGTTCTTAATTTGGGGTATTGTGGTATATAAGAATGTGCATTTTTTAATTTTGGTAGAATAAAAGGTGCATTGTATTGGGGTAGTAAGAGTGCTTGTTTTTGTGGTAAAAAGAGTCATTGTATTGGGTTCTTAAGTTGTTTTGGGGGTTAGATCGTTTTTCATTGTTTTTGGGGGTGTTATTGTATAGGGGGTAGAAAGAGGTGCTTGTATTTGGTATATAAGATGTGCATTGTATTGTGGTTGTTAGTTGTATTGTGGTAGATAAGATGTGCATTGTATTGTGGAAGTTAAGTTGTATAGAGGTAGATAAGATGTGCATTGTATTGTGGAAGTTAAGTTGTACTGTGCTAGATAATATGTGGATTGTATTGTGGTAGTTAGTTGTATTGTGGTAGATAGTTGTATTGTGGTAGTTAGTTGTATTGTGGTAGATTAGATGTGCATTGTATTGTGGAAGTTAAGAGGTGCGTTGTATTGTGGTAGTTAAGTTGTATAGAGGTAGATAAGATGTGCATTGTATTGTGGAAGTTAAGTTGTATTGTGGTAGATAAGAGGTGCGTTGTATTGTGGTAGTTAAGTTGTATTGTTGTGGTACTTCTGATTGCATCTATTTTCTTGTTTTACAGAGGTACAGATCAAGCATGTCTGGAACAGATGTGGTAATTAATGAAGGGATACTTCTAGGCATCGGTAACTCTCTGCTCGACATGACAATAGCCACCAACAAGACGTTTCTTGATCGATTTGACCTACTGCCAAATAACGCAATAATTGCGGGAGAGAAACAGAAAGAGCTTTATCATGCTATGCTCAAGGAATATGAACCCACATACTTGCCAGGGGGCGCCACCCAAAACAGTATTCGTGTTGCTCAGTGGTTACTTCGACAACGAAATGCAACTACATTTTTCGGTAGTGTAGGTCAAGATAAGTTTGGAGATATTTTAAAATCTACAGCTGAGGGCATAGGTGTTAATGTAAGATATCAGGTCATCGAGGGCAAGTACACAGGGCGGTGTGGTGCATTAATTACCGATGAGGATCGCTCGCTTGTAACCCATTTTTGGGGTGCAGATACTTTAATGCAACCTTTTTTGCGAGCCGATAACGGGAAATTGGAAAACAGGCCAAATTTTTATATTGGGGGATTTTTCCTCCCATTAGATAGAGCAGTTTTAAAAATTTAGTGAAACATGCAATAAAAACAGACAATTTTGCTATGAACCCCACGCCACATTTTTATGCCATTTTTTTTTCCGACCGGATGAATCTTTGAAATTATTGATATTTGTTTGGAAAGGGCACGAGTATTGTTTCTCAAAACTTAGGGGTTTTCAATAAAGTATAAAAAAATTGCGGAAAAGACATCCCCCTCCCAAAGTTGAATAAATCGCGTGCACGTTTGTTGTGTTTACCCAGGGAGAGAACCTACTTAATCGCTAAACTGGATGTTCGATAAATAAAAGAAACTCCGGGGGAAACACGAATTGTTTAAAAGATACCAAGGGTTGGGGAGATGGGTTTTTGGGGCTTCCTTCGCAGCTCTCAGGGAAAACAAAGGGCCCATTGTCGAATTGGGTTTTTGCCTCTCGGGGTTTTTATCCCGTATTTTTTTGTAGTTTCCCAAGAACCAGCTTCCCAAAGATAGAATATGCCAGAAAAAAGAAAAATGTTCTAACATTAAAAAAACACAGCCATATTGCATATTCTTTTAAAAAAACATTAATGTTTAACTTTAGAGTTATAATTTTGGGTTTTAAAGAGTGCCCGTCTTGTAATAAAAGCTAGACTGATTTAATTCCACTTGGGGTAGAGCCGTAAATGTTTACAAATGTATGAAAAACACCTTGTTTGTATATTTAAAAAAAATTATTTTTAAGAAAAAATTGTCACCCCCCCCCCCCCCACCCATTGAGACAAAATGGTGATAAAAATCAAGCAATTAATTGATATTAATCAGTTATGGATACAAGTTACGGATTTATTTACTTGTCTAAAATAGGCAGGTTGATTGTTATTAGGAACTCTGATGTTAATATGATTGTACATGTTTAGACTTTTTTTTTATTTAAGTTTATTTAACGTCGCTACCGGTTTCCCATTTGAGCGATGGCAGTTTACCTAACACCTTTCCTGGGCAGGCTCCAGTGGTTAACCAGTACTTGGTGCACCAACCTCCGTAAGAAACTGCCAACTTTTTTATATAAATGAGACACGGTCTGAGCGGGGCTCGAACCCGTGACCATCAGAGATGAAAGGTTACAGTGGTATACATGTCAGTGACCTTAAAGCAGCATTACATCGTAAAAAGGATGTTTTGGGTAAAATATAAATAATATGTGTGTGTTTACAAAAATCGAAATACTCGCTCAGAAACATCCAATAAATTTAAACCGAATTTGTTTATCAACACACGAAATGTAAACACGCACAGCGCGCATGCGTGAAACAACAGAGGATGTAGGAAACAACGTATATATTTTGAACATGAAAGACTATCTATCTATCTTCCTCTAATGTTGAACCCCTTGCGGGGATGTAGAAATGTCCCTAAAAGACTTAAGCTAACAGAGGTATGAATCAACATAATTATCAAGTAATTTAATTAAAAAAGACAACGTGGGACAAATGGGGACGGTGCATTCCGAATGTAAACAAGTGTGGACAATGCGTTCCTGCTGTAAACAAGTGCGTGACCGATCGATTTGGAAAGTCCTACTTTCGGTTTCGAGTTTGTTTTATCGCAAAAAAACACTGTTTACCAAATGAACATAAGCATACAAAGTATAATGTTAGAATGTGTAGCAGCATACGTAAAAAATTAATTTTTCAAATATCTTTTATATCATACGATGTAATGCTGCTTTAACCACTCGACCACGGAGGCGGTAATGTTTAGACTTGTAATAATTGGCTATATATATATTGATATATATATACTGAAGTCAATAAAAAATGCAACATGAAAACTTTTGTGATAGCTCTCACACAGCATAATTGTTACACTTTATGCACTTTATAAAATATTCAATCAGTTTCGGTTCAATGAATCTGACTTTTCAATGTATTTTTCACAATTTTCTCATGCATTCCATGAACTTTTACCATGTGGTTCTATCCAATGAAATTTCACTTGTAAATGTAAGGCAAATGGTTGATAGATTTACAATTTAGTATTTTTAACAATTTCCATTTTTTTTATATTAAAAATGCCACAGTTAAATAAATAATGAAAATAGACTTTATGAATGTTGGAATGCAGATTTTCTCCAAAAGAGGTGACAAGAGGCTTTAATCTAAATAGGTCAACAAGAGCATGCCTAGTTTGACTTGTTCATGTCATAGAAACATTAGTTGACAAACCTCGTTCAGGACCTCGTGTAACATCTGTACGTCATCATAATTATATACGTCAATAGATTTATCACAACGGAATCAACATCTTCTGTCCTATGATATTGTGGGAGGCCGTTAAGCCTGGCACGTCAGCAATTGACCGGCACATCAGCCATTCACTGGCATGTCAGCAATGGACAATAAACAACTGTGTTTTAACAAATTCAACGTCTGATCTCCAGGCCAATCACATAAATGTCAGCTAAATCTGTAACCTAATAGAGCATAAATATGTGGTATGATGTCCTTGGACGGCGGTTATGTTGACATGATTGGTTGTGTCGCAAACTCATTGTCGCAAACTCTCCTTTTTCTTCTTGTATGTATATGACTCAGTTGCTTCGGCTCTTACCAGGGTCTATCCTATTGTAGACTCGCTGGAGTTGTCTAGGGGGTTTCTTCTTCGATATATGTATTAATGATAACTCAACACAGTCTTACATTTCTTCTATATAATATCTTGTCTAAATTGGCATCAGAGATCTTCATATATATATAATCAGTGATTTATATATATATATATCGTATCATTAAACGCTTATTTAACAAGTTTCAAGTTTCAAATTTATTGGCATAATCAGCAACTATATTGCCTTTGGCCATTTACAATGATAGAAATATGGCAAAGACATCACAAAACATGTTACATATATACATATATAAACAAATACAATACATTTAAGAAACAGTAGTAATTGACAGGGTATTACTACGTAATGACATAGCTTCTTTGATGTACTTACACACATTAATCAAATATTTTTTATTTTTGCATGACATGATAGATATAAATTTATTTATTGATGGCCATGCTATGTAGCCCAAATATTTCAATCTTATATCTCTGTATTTTTCACAACATAATATAAAATGGTATTCTGATTCAATTACATTTTGATTGCATAATTTACATAACCTATTGTTTCTATCAATACCATTAAATCTTCCAAATTCAATTTCTAAATTATGGGATGTTAATCTTAAACATGTAAAACTTCAATGTTCCTTGGTAGATTGGACAATCAATGCTAATCTTTTCTATCGGGTATTACCAGGGATAAAATTGACACCGGGATTTTTTTTTACCCGTTCACCTTGTGTTTTTCTAATATCGCGGTTTGTCAGTAGCCACAAAACTGATTGGCGCACCGTATCTTCAAATACGCACTTTGGGTTTTTGGGATTATGCGTGTTTGCCTGTTTTTGGGCCAAAAAGGGATTTACCCCGGGTATTTCACTGATTTCATGGTCTTGGTTAAAAAAGGCTGAACTTAGTGTTTGACCGTGGTGTCCTTTGCTATTTTCTAGTACCCCGTACCTAAGGGGATCTCCCACCCCTTTGTCCGTGGCCTTTTACGCCTCAACTACAAATTTTTTCATCCGGGGGGTTCTAGGGGGGGCTTGGGAATTTTTATCCTAATATTGGGTGATAATGGGTGATGGGATTTTGGCCTTGGGGGGTGGAGGTCGGTGTTTTTTTCTCTGGGTTTTTAAATTCGGATTTTAAAATTTTCCGTGTCCCTGGGCGCTAGGGGATGGGGGTTAATTTATCGCCAGGGAAAAAACATTCCGGGGAAGATCTTTTTTATCCAAATGAAAAATTAAGCCATCCCTTGTGGGAACGAACCTTTTTCAAGGCAGCTCATCCAGTGACCTCCTCGACACGTTTTCCGTCCTAGATCATTTTCTCCCTTAATTCCTTAATGGGAAACGGAATATGTTGCGGGGTTTTTTACCCCAGAGAAAAATTCTTTTATATACAGTGGGGTGAAATCATATTATCCAGAGGCGGCCTTGAGGGGATCGTAATTAGGTCTTTTACGGAAGAGTGGGATATAATTTTTTGGCCCTTTTCGGACACTTGTCTAAATATGCCCCCCATGTTTGTTTGGCGACCTGGCTAGCTTCGAACTCTCTAAATTTGCGAAAATTTACTGGCCCAAGCTGGGCCAAAAAGGGAAAAGAAATGTTTGTCCAGAGGGCCTATTTCTGTATGGGGGGGTTTATTTTGCTGAGATTCCTACCCTGGGATTTCCCCAGGGGAATTCCCCTCGAAAATTTTTCCCTTTGCATTCTTTCTCCCTGTCCCTTTCTTTCTCTTTCCCCCTTTTTCTTCTCTTTGTTTTACCTTCCCTCTCTTTCTTCCTTTTTTTTTTTTTCTTTTCCCCCTCTCTTTCCTCTCTTTTTTTCTGGTAAATCTCACCCTGACTTTCCCCAAAATTTGCCTGATAAAAAAGGAAATCTATTAATTTGCCCCTACTCTCACCTGGGTCTAAGTCGGGGTTAACCCACCCCCTCAGTTTCCTTTTACACCCTAGTTTTAGCCATTTTTTAAATTTTTTTTTTTTTTAAAACCCCAAATTACTCCCAAAATTTTTTGAATTGGTTCAAAAAAAGGAAGTAAATCACTAATATAATTTTAATGATAATATTAAGCCTCTATGAAAAGAAAACTGGTACTTACCGAAGTCTGTCTCGTCCGTTAATCCAATATATAATTTATCACATATTCAAAGTTTGCACATTTCCAATAATTTAATCCATTTCATTAATTTAATAATTCGTTGACGTCTTTCACTTATTTCCAAATTCTAACACTGTCTCGCATGCACTTCTGTTTTCACACGTTAATTAATAGTCCCTTGTATTCTTCATGTATAAATCCTAGTGTCCTTCACAATATTCCATATATAAATTCTAGTGTCCTTCACAATATGTCACGATATGTCACTTCTTCTTTATTGTATTTTATTATCTCATGCAATAAAATGTTTTGTATTGTATTGTATTTCCAATCCCGGACGAGCGTCCCAATTGTCGCAAACTCATTGTCGCAAACTCTCCTTTTTCTTCTTGTATGTATATGACTCAGTTGCTTCGGCTCTTACCAGGGTCTATCCTATTGTAGACTCGCTGGAGTTGTCTAGGGGGTTTCTTCTTCGATATATGTATTAATGATAACTCAACACAGTCTTACATTTCTTCTATATAATATCTTGTCTAAATTGGCATCAGAGATCTTCATATATATATAATCAGTGATTTATATATATATATCGTATCATTAAACGCTTATTTAACAATCCAAGTGTGTGAGCCGACTATGCGCTACACAGTATAATTAACTCCAGTATCTCTAATCCGTCATTACTCAATATCACTATAATCTAATCAAGGTTTCTGATTTATTAACTTTTAATCACCTTCGATATGGTTCGCCGAAACTCTATGTTTCTTCTATGGCTGAACGATTTTATTTAATTATTCGACAAATCTTATAAGTTATAATTTTATAATGTCCATAATATCTAAGTATCATAGAAACAGTTTATCTGTTCTATATAATAGAATGAGATCCCACTCTCTCTCCTGGAGGTAGGCTTTAGTGTTCTGATTTTAGTTACTAAAATCCATTTCTTATATACACGATTGAATCAGTGTCTATATGATAAACAATTCCTAAAACATATGTTATTCCTAAAACTCTGTTATGTTATCTAATATTACACCATCAAACCAGTTCGTCGCCTTTATATTACATAACTGGACACCTGCAACCACGGGCTCGATAAACTGAGATTAGGCCTAAAATCTTAAGTCATTTCCCGCGCGAAGCGAGACTGATATTTTTAGGCGCGAAAATAATAGCAGACGATTATGCATAAAACAAATATATATATATTACATGGTAAACACTTGGCCATATATAGAAACAGTTTAAAGTATTTATATAATACATTACTATTTATATATAACAATAATAAACATTTCGTGCAAATAATTGTGGTTTTGCACAGTTGGCAGAACCGTCGGTAACTTATCAGCCATTTTCACTGCTGGATCAGAATTCTTCATTTTTTTCATTGAGATATTCGAGATTTTCTTAGCTGTAAAATGTAATGCTTCCTAAATACATGTATATGCCAAATTTAAATAGCTGTAGGGGACTGAATATTACTCAAACATGGGTGACAGTTTGACATAAACTGATCATCACCTGCATTGTGTTGATAATATCTGATCAACAAACTGTCCCAACTGTGAATTAGCACTACACCTACCTGTTGTAATTGGTGCCATATTAGGAAACGAATCAATGAAAACTATGTCATCAGTAATGGTACACTATCTTTAGGCTTAGGATTTCATACTAGCTTGTCAATCAGCATGGTACATTATCTGTATGTTTTAGGTTTCATACTAGCTTGTCATTCAGCATGGTACATTATCTGTATGTTTTAGGTTTCATACTAGCTTGTCAATCAGCATGGTACACTATCTGTATGTATGTGTACACATATTTGTATAATTTAAAATTATATGAATATAATTTTAAACTACTAGTAAATCAATAAATGTTTAATATTATTAATATGTGTCCCCTAATGGGAAGAGACATATTGTTTTGCCTTCTTGTGTCCACGCTTCATCTACATAACCCCTTGTTGGATTTCTAAACTTGACAAGAAGTATCAGTATGGTATTTAGTTGTTGATGGAATCCCCTCAATTAATGTAAGAGAAGCTGGAATCCCTCAGTTAATGTAAGAGACAGCTGGAATCCTTCAGTTAATGTAAGAGACAGCTGGAATCCCTCAGTTAATGTAAGAGACAGCTGGAATCCCTCAGTTAATGTAAGAGACAGCTGGAATCCCCTCAGTTAATGTAAGAGACAGCTGGAATCCCCTCATTTAATGTAAGAGACAGCTGGAATCCCATCAGTTAATGTAAGAGATTTGCTGGAATCCCTCAGTTAATATAAGAGATTGCTGGAATCCCTCAGTTAATATAAGAGATTGCTGGAATCCCTCAGTTAATATAAGAGATTGTTGGAATCCCTCCGTTAATGTAAGAGACAGCTGGAATCCCATCAGTTAATGTAAGAGATTGCTGGAATCCCTCAGTTAATATAAGAGATTGCTGGAATCCCTCAGTTACTGTACAAGATGACTGGAATCCCTCAGTTACTGTACAAGAAGACTGGAATCCCTCAGTTACTGTACAAGATGACTGGAATCCCTCAGTTACTGTACAAGATGACTGGAATCCCTCAGTTACTGTACAAGATGACTGGAATCCCTCAGTTACTATACAAGATGACTGGAATCCCTCAGTTACTGTACAAGATGACTGGAACCCCATTACTGTACAAGATGACTGGATCCCTCAGTTACTGTACAAGATGACTGGAATCCCTCAGTTACTGTACAAGATGACTGGAAACCCTCAGTTACTGTGCAAGATGACTGGAATCCCTCAGTTACTGTACAAGATGACTGGAATCCCTCAGTTACTGTACAAGATGGCTGGAATCCCTCAGTTACTGTACAAGATGACTGGAAACCCTCAGTTACTGTACAAGATGACTGGAATCCCTCAGTTACTATACAAGATGATTGGAAACCCTCAGTTACTGTACAAGATGACTGGAATCCCTCGGTTACTGTACAAGATGACTGGAATCCCTCAGTTACTGTACAAGATGACTGGAAACCCTCAGTTACTGTACAAGATGACTGGAAACCCTCAGTTACTGTACAAGATGACTGGAATCCCTCAGTTACTATACAAGATGACTGGAAACCCTCAGTTACTGTACAAGATGACTGGAATCCCTCAGTTACTGTACAAGATGGCTGAAATCACCTCAGTTAATCTGGGATTGTCTCACTCAATGTAAGAGACCGTTGGTACAGTAAAACCCCTCTGATCCGGACCCCTCTAATCCGGACCCCCTCTAATATGGATTCACACCTAATCACACATTTTCTCTTGTCCCAAATTTTTCTTCCTCTTCTATTTTCATTGTAAACAAAAAACCTATTCTGGACAAAATGTCGTAATATTTTGTGTATTTTCTATGCAAAACACCCATCTACGCCAGATGTGCCAATTATGAAAGGGATAATCCTCTTGTATTCCATTGATGCAAGCTGCGATGTTTAGTCTGCTTTTAAATTTGGTTTTAAATCTTGTTTACTATTGTGTTTTACGTTTATTTATCGTCGCTACCGGATACCCATATGAGCGACGCCTCCTGAATAGATTAGTCATTTTAGATTTTGGAGGATAGTTCAATGATACAGAAAGAGACCCATTACAGAGTCTCTGGTTCTTTTACGTGCACTGTGTAAAGCACCGACACGAGACCTCGGTGTAACGTCCCATCTGAAAGACTGTTAATTTTTTAAGGGTCAGACAGGGGATCAAACCTGCGATTTCTGGATTACCAGTCCAGCGTGTTAACCACTGGACTACAGATCCGTCTGTATCTGTTTACTAAAATTATGTCTACCCCTATAAGCCTTCGATATTTATTTTAATTGTTCCCAAAATATTTGTATGGCCTAATAGTAGATATAGATATAGCACTGTTTGAGTAAGTCATCTTAGTAATGGAAAACTTAATTAATGGCAGGAACACTACATGCAATATACATAGAAAGCAAATGGTGCAACCTAAGCTCTGTTTATTATATTGCGAATATCCAACCAATGTGGTACCATACATGAGGTATATATCCTGCCAATGTGGTACCGTACATGAGGTATATATCCAACCAATGTGGTACCATACATGAAGTATTTATCCAACCAATGTGGTACCATACATGAAGTATATATCCAACCAATGTAGTACCATACATGAAGTATTTATCCAACAAATGTGGTACCATACATGGGGTATATATCCAACCAATGTGGTACCATACATGAGGTATATATCCAACCAATGTGGTACCATACATGAGGTATATATCCAACCAATGTGGTACCATACATGAAGTATATATCCAACCAATGTGGTACCATACATGAGGTATATATCCAACCAATGTGGTACCATACATTAAGTATATATCCAACCAATGTGGTACCATACATGAAGTATATATCCAACCAATGTGGTACCATACATGAGGTATATATCCAACCAATGTGGTACCATACATGAGGTATATATCCAACCAATGTGGTACCATACATGAGGTATATATCCAACCAATGTGGTACCATACATTAAGTATATATCCAACCAATGTGGTACCATACATGAGGTATATATCCAAACAATGTGGTACCATACATGAGGTATATATCCAACCAATGTGGTACCATACATGAGGTATATATCCTGCCAATGTGTACACAATGTGTCTTGTTATGATTGTCTTGTTATTGTTATGATTGTCTTGTTATGATTGTCTTGTGTTATGATTGTCTTGTATTGTTATGATTGTCTTGTCTTGTTATGATTGTCTTATTGGTTATGATTGTCTTGTCTTGTTATGATTGTCTTGTTATGATTGTCTTTGTTATGATTGTCTTGTATTGTTATGATTGTCTTGTATTGTTATGATTGTCTTGTATTGTTATGATTGTCTTGTATTGTTATGATTGTCTTGTATTGTTATGATTGTCTTGTATTGTTATGATTGTCTTGTATTGTTATGATTGTCTTGTATTGTTATGATTGTCTTGTATTGTTATGATTGTCTTGTATTGTTATGATTGTCTTGGCTATTGTTATGATTGTTGTATTGTTATGATGTCTTGTTTGTTATGTTGTCTTGTTATTTGTATTATGTCTTGTGTGTATTGTTATGATTGTTTGTCTTGTTATGATTGTCTTGTCTTGTTATGATTTGTCTTGTTATGATTGTCTTGTATTGTTATGATTGTCTTTTGTTATGCTTGTGATTGTTTGTTGTCTGTATTGTTATGCTTGTCTGATGTATTGTTATGATTGTCTTGTATTGTTATGATTGTCTTGTCTTGTTATGATTGTCTTGTCTTGTTATGATTGTCTTGTATTGTTATGATTGTCTTGTATTGTTATGATTGTCTTGTATTGTTATGATTGTCTTGTATTGTTATGATTGTCTTGTATTGTTATGATTGTCTTGTATTGTTATGATTGTCTTGTATTGGGTTATATGTTTGTCTTGTTATGATTTCGTTGTTGTATTGTCTTGTATGCTTATGTATGTTTTGTCTTGTCTGTTATGTTGTCTTGTATTGTTATGATTGTCTTGTATTGTATGATTGTCTGTATTGTATGATGTCTTGTTTGTATGCATTGTCTTGATATGTTATGAGTTGCTTGTATTGTTATGATTGTCTTGTCTTGTTATGCTTGTCTTGTATTGTTATGATTGTCTTATATTTATGATTCTTTTGTATTGCTATGATTTTCTTATATTGCAGGTTGAAGTGTTGGTTGGTAAAGATAAGGGCAAAATTGGAGAAGTAGTGGAAATTTTCAAGGAAAGAAATTGGTGCTTTGTTGAAGGTCTTCACACGGTATGGCTGAGATACTGGCCCATAACTATTGTAACCTATGATAATAAACATGTACACATGTACCGTTTAAATGGCAAACAGGGTCTGCTTGACTGTCATATGTAAGCCAAATCGTATACATTTGTATTTAGTTCAATCTTGAATTTGCAACTAATTATATCGTATTCTGTACACGAATAACATGTGTCATATGCAAGTAACAACTGAGTTACCACTAACATACGCTATGTGAGCATTTTAACTATATGTATGTAAAATATTCAAATTGTGTGTCGGACAGTGTTTGTTCTGGGGAAGGTGTTACGGGTGTAGCAGGGGCTTTATAGCTGGACAATCACTGGACCAGCTACACTCTGATACACATACTTGAATAGGCATTCTTTTCGACACATTTTTCGAATGCATTTTGCAAACATGTTTATATGAATTGTATATAGAACATGAAGTGTTGATATTCTGTATATATTTCTAGGTATTATTTTGTTGTCAGAAATAGGTTAATAATCACTCCAAAGCGGACATAAGTAGTATTCAGTAGAGCATATACAATAATTTAATAATTATGATACTGATATATTTATGATTATTGGTTAATATGTGATATCAACGACGTATATAATGTGTGTTGCTAGTACATATATGAAATTACGCTACAAACGCACAACATATACATGTATACTCGCGAAAACAGTGTTAATTAGAGCTTAGTTTTATTTTAAAAGTGTTTACATCCTTTTGTGGTCCCTTAGCTAAATATATTTACTGATACGTTTTTTCCCGTCGATTGCGTAATACTTTGGGAAAACCACCTCGCTGATTAAGCAAACTCAGTTTAGTAATATAATTCAAACATCATTATGACATTTCTCCAAAAAGTCAGTTTTTTTGTTTGTTATACTTCTTCCAAAAGTTTATTTTTCCAATGTTTGTAGTTCTATTTTTGGCCTTTTTGTCTTCCGTGCTTTCTTTTTTTTTACCCAAAGATAAACACCCACCTCTGATTCTCCCTGGGGTCGCCCAAAACTTTATTTCCAATACACTGCTATCCTCTCAGTTCCACTTAAGTTTTTTTCTACTATTACAAAACATGAGACTTAAAATGAATCAATGGGCCTCCTGAGAGTTTCCCTCCAAATCAGTTTAGGTTTTTCCAAGTTTAATAACCTCAATTTGCTTACGGTTTTCCCCTTTTTTCATTAGTTCCCTATCTGAAAAAATTTTTTTTTACATATGTCACTTCCCCTTTACATACGGGGAAAACCAAAAGTAAAAGCTTTTCCCCCCTTTTTCATTATCCCACCAGGGTTTTTTGAGCCTCCCGTTTTGGAAAAACGTATTATACGCGCGGAACGTTTATCAAACCCCGGACCCTTTTTGGGGGGAAAATCAGAACTGTCTATGCTTCTTTCTTCCGTGTACTAATTTATCTTTTTAAGCCTTCTTTCATCCCTACAAAGTACCAGTATTTTTCCCAAATTAAATTTACTGTACACGATTAAAGGTTTCGATTCCAGCATTTTTTTCCAACTGGGTTGGGGGCCCCCCATTCCAAATTTAAAGATTTCCCTTTTTTTTCAAATCCCGAGAAAAAGACGAGTGTAGATGGGGGTGTAATTCTTTTTTAAGGAAAAACTTTCAAAAGGAAACCCCTCTCAAATCAATGGGTTTGAAGTTTTGGGTTTAAGTTTTTCATTCCTAAACATATCCTCTTTGGGACTTTTATAGGGCCCCCCCAATACAAAAATTTTGCGCACCAAAAATTTTAACTCCTTTCCCTTCTTTTGAACAGGGATAGGAAATATAAAAAACGGGGGATTTAATCCATGATCAAAGAATTCTTTGAAAGGGAAACAAAATTTTGAGCATTTTTTTCCTTTTTCAGGGAATCGTGCCCAACACTTTTACAAATCTCTTTTTCACAAATTTACCTTTTTTGTTTCAAATAGAAACATTTTTTTTTACTCAAGTGGAGTTGGTGATCCCTTTCCCCTTACGGACGTGAATATCACTGCCCTATTTATGGTCTTCTTAACTTGAAAAGCCAAAACGTTCAGGGCTTTTATCGCCAGTTTTGGATATTCGACAGGGGAAATTAGCACTACTTAGGCATGGCATCTGATTTCGAATGGGACTCTTTGAAAAATGCTGATATAATGTTTGCTAGAATTTTTTGATAAAAACATTGCTATTTCTAAGGAATGTATTCCCCAACAGGGGAGTTTTAGTAAAGGGGAAATATACAACCCGATTCACGAAAGCATTGAAATCTACTTAGAAAGCGTAGATACTATACGAAAGGCAAAGGCAAGCCGATTCTGCACCATTGGGGAAAATTTTGCAAACTAAGAAAATCCATACCCTCTAAACTTCGAGAGACAAAGAAACAGCACTTTGATGACCTAGCTGAAAGGGTACAATCTGGAAATCAAAATTCAAAGAACTGGTGGTCTAGTCTTAAATCATTCATTAAATCTACTATGTCTTCTTCAATACCTCCTCTTGTTTCAGGAGATAATATCATTTACGATGACATTGAAAAGGCCAATCTTTTAAATGATTATTTTACTGATCAAACGCAAATTGATGAAACCTTAGCCTCTCCGCTTCCTGAATTACCCACAACTACATGATATTATTATTACTGCTGAAGAAGTAGAATTTGTATTAAAGTCACTCACCCTTGGAAAAGCTGCTGGCCCTGATGGAATCAATAATCGCTTACTTCGTGAACTTTCTTCTGATCTAAGCAATCCACTATGTTCACTTTTCAACTACTCAATTCACATTTCTATAGTACCTGATATATGGAAAGATGCAAATGTTACTCCACTATTCAAATTTGGTGATCGTTCTCTAGTTAACAATTATCGTCCAATATCGCTTATAAGTACTTTAAATAAAGTAATTGAAAGAATTGTATTTAAACACACTTTCAACTTTCTACATGCCAATAACATCCTTACTCCTTTACAGTCTGGATTCGTCCCGGGTGACTCCACCGTTAATCAATTAACTTATATGCATAATGTTTTCGCACAGGCAATTGACCTTTCTGCCGATTTTGATTGACAGCTGGCGTTAGCCAATCGCATCGCACCATTCGTGCACACCCCCGGCAACGGCTTATCGCCACCATCTTGTTAGACAAACAATGCATATTAGACAAACTAGTAACGAGTAGACAAATTTGAAAAGGCGTGAATTTGATCGAAAATACGGGTTTAAAATTGTTTTAATGATGTTAAAAATGTGTAGCTTTGGTGTGTGGGTTAGTTATAGTACAAAATTAGTCGATATCCTGGTGATCGACGTTAAATTCAACCCATTTCAAAATCCTTGGACAAATCTAAAAGTGTGTATATGAACCACAAAATACCATACCCCCATATAGTCATTCTTTTCTAGCAAACACAGCAATCAAATTTAAGCGTGTCACACTGTTTATTGGGAGTAATCAACAACTTATCGACTACCGGTACATCACAGACCGCCGACTTTATAATATCCCGATAGGGGCCTACTGCTATTATCAAGATCAAAGTATTGCACATCGGAATTTAGCACTGATTGTGCTAATTGGTCAATTATAAAATGTGTGCACATAATTATAGCATTGATTACTACACCGAGTCATTGTTTTATCGTTCTGTCAGACAAACGAGTTATTTAGTAAAGTTTTGATCAAATCTGATAACGAGTGATCGTGATCTGAAATTATGTTTTGAAAAATAATTACAAATTAATTAATGCTGTCTGTCATTGACAATGGTGAAAAGATGTAGTTACGGTCTGTGTGACAGTGATAGTAGATATCCAGATCGTTGATAGGTGACGTTAAATTCGTGCCATTCCAAAACCTAAGACAAATCTTGAAACATGTCTAAGGTGAATTAAGTTGTGTGGACGACCAAACAACCAGCTGAATACATCCAAAATTAATGCAACAGATATATTTGCACAAAAGTAAGTTGAAATTAATTTATTTATGCATAATAAAATATTCGAAAAACATATTCTGCATTTATAGATTTACTGTTCACAAGAGATATGTGAGTATAATGGTGATTAAAATTATACATGTGGTTCATACATATTGTCGTGGATGGTGGACTAGGGATCAGATAGTAGTAATAGTACCCATGCATGTGCAGAGCTGTGGGATTCCCATATTAGCTCAGTGAACGTACTGGTGTTCAGTTTTTGGGCCTAATGTTCGAGTCTTCTAGGAGGCATAAGGTAGAGTCTCACAAGACGGTGGCATATTTCATTTCTTTTGATGTCAAAGTTGACACGATATGGTTGTTCACTCTTCCATTGACGCATTTTCCACGAACACTTAACACGTCCTCATCCGTTAAATATATCTGTACTTTAGAGAAATAACCTTCACTGAAAAACTTAAACCATTGCTGTCTTGCTTTCAACGAGATATTCTTATCTGGGTGAAATAAAACCGAGAAATTCGATGGAATTTTATCTAGATTAACTCGATGCAGGACTGCGTTAGACGCCATTTTGTTAGATAGCTTGTCTCGCGTGGTTACAGCGAGCACGGTAACTATGGGGGGCGTGCCTAAGTAGCGTTTGCAGAAAGGTCAATTGACTCCGGTAAAGAAGTCTGAGCGATCTTCTGTGACATCAGTAAGGCCTTTGATCATGTCTGGCACAAAGGGTTATTATTTAAACTTAACTCAATTGGTATTTCTGGACCCTTGCTATCCTGGTTCTCGTCTTATCTGCGTAGCAGAAAGCAACGTGTGGTTGTCCCCGGTTGTAAATCTTCGGATAATTTTCTCTCTGCTGGTGTGCCACAAGGATCAATTCTCGGACCTCTTCTTTTCCTTATTTATATTAACGACATCGAGATATTCAAGCTAATATTAGACTTTATGCTGATGACACCAGTCTATACATTGTTGTTGAAAACCCAGTTACGGCTTCTGCTATCCTGAACTCTGATCTCCACACAATAGATTCATGGGCTTCAAAATGGCTTGTATAGTTCAATCCTACTAAAACTGAATCCTTACTGATATCATGTAAAAACAAAAGAAATAATTATCATCCTCCACTTCAAATGCAAACTCAACAGATAACAGAAGTCCGGCATCATAAGCACCTAGGTGTGCATCTGTCACATGATCTTCGCTGGTCCACACATATAGAATACATGAAAACTAAAGTATGGAAAAGGATAAATATAATGAAAAAATTAAAATTCCAACTCAATAGAAGGTCATTAGAGATAATATATCTAACATTTATACGACCAATTCTCAAGTATGGTGATATTCTATTTGACAACTGTACCCAATATGAAAAAATAGATTTGGAACATATGCAACAAGAGGCTGCCAGAATAGTTACTGGGACTACGAAACTGGTATCAATTGCTAAGCTTATGGCAGAAGTTGGATGGGAATCACTTGAAACAAGACGATTCAAGCATAAACTAATTCTCTTCTATAAAATGAAAAAAAATGTTACTCCAATCTTTCAAATCTTGTTCCATCATCTGTTGGTAATGTTCATCGGTATCCATTAAGAAATTCACAAACTATACAGACCATATTCACACGTACAGATTTTTATTACAAGTCATTTCTTCCATCAGTTATTAGAGATTTTAATGCTCTTCCCGTTTTGACACAAAATGTAGGCACAGTAACAGCCTTCAAATGTCTGTTAAACAATGACTTACCGAAGGTGCTAGGTTACTTCTATACAGGAGATCGAAAACTTCAAATACTTCACACAAGATTACGTATTCACTGCAGTTCTCTCTGTTCTGATTTGTTTGATAAGAACATAATTGATTCGCCATATTGTGAATGTGGAGCAATTGAAAATTCTCACCACTATTTCCTTGTTTGTTCACAATACACAAATTTACGGACAGAAATGCTGAATTCAATCTCTCAAGTTTGTAGTCCTACAATGGATGATGTCATTCTGCAAGGAAATCCGATGCTTACATACATACATACATACATACATACATACATACATACGAAACAAGCATAGTACAGTTTATACTAATACATTAAGACACAAAACTACTTCAGTATTACATACTACTAAAGCTACTTTCATAATACATATACTTCAAATAATAATTATCCTTCCAACAAAATACAATCATACAATCTCGTACTCGAAATCTCGCCCTATCGCATCCAAGAATCATGTCGCGAGTGTTGTTCATTCTTCGTATATCCCTTTTCTCTTAGTGTAAATGTTACTTTTTTTCTTTTATTTCAATGAGTGTTTTTCCTTTCATTTAATTTTCAAACTGCCCCTTTCGTTCCAGTACAGCGGTGTTGTATTCACGATATTTACTAATATTTTTGAATTTAAGTTTAGTATTTAAATTTGTTTATAAAGTTATAGTACATATATGTTATCATTCTAAAACATTACATTTTCCCTAAAGAAAAATCATTGATTTATGAAATTGTAAATTATTATGCCATGAAATGTTTGTGTATATTATTTAGAAAGGAGAGGACAATCATAAGCTATACAGCTTTCTGTCCAATTCCTTATATCAGTTGTTGTAAATAATCATGTATTGACAGAAAATAAATATGTTTAAACTAAACATGTACACAGCATTAAAATTTACTACAAAATTCAAAACTGGTAAATGCATAAAAATGTGTTTGAGTTGCATCGGAAGTTCAAGGAAACATTACTTCCAAAGCACATGATGAATCATATTTACACTGTTCAAGGATTGCATTTGACAGATAATTGGGTGAGTCATTTCAAGACAGATTGATTGAGCCAGTACAGGGATTGTACAAGGCAGATTGGGTGAGCCAGTTCAAGACAGATTGAGTGAACCAGTACAGGGATTGCACTAGGCAGATTGAGTGAGCCAGTCCAAGGCGGATTGAGTGAGTCAGTCCAGGGATTGCACTAGGCAGATTGAGCGAGTCAGTACAGGGATTGCACTAGGCAGATTGAGTGAGTCAGTCCAGGGATTGCACTAGGCAGATTGAGTGAGTCAGTACAGGGATTGCACTAGGCAGATTGAGTGAGTCAGTACAGGGATTGCACTAGGCAGATTGAGTGAGCCAGTACAGGGATTGCACTAGGCAGATTGGGTGAGCCAGTTCAAGACTGATTGAGTGAGCCAGTACAGGGATTGTACAAGGCAGATTGGGTGAGCCAGTTCAAGACTGATTGGGTGAGCCAGTACAGGGATTGCATTAGGCAGATTGGGTGAGCCAGTTCAAGACTGATTGGGTGAGCCAGTACAGGGATTGTACTAGGCAGATTGGGTGAGCCAGTTCAAGACTGATTGGGTGAGCCAGTACAGGGATTGCACTAGGCAGATTGGGTGAGCCAGTTCAAGACTGATTGGGTGAGCCAGTACAGGGATTGTACAAGGCAGATTGAGTGAGCCAGTCCAAGACTGATTGAGTGAGCCAGTACAGGGATTGTACAAGGCAGATTGAGTGAGTCAGTCCAAGACTCATTGAGTGAGCCAGTACAGGGATTGCACTAGGCAGATTGAGTGAGCCAGTACAGGGATTGCACTAGGCAGATTGGGTGAACCAATCCAAGGCGGATTGAGTGAGCCAGTACAGGGATTGCACTAGGCAGATTTGGTGAACCAGTCCAAGGCGGATTGAGTGAGCCAGTACAGGGATTGCACTAGGCAGATTGGGTGAACCAGTCCAAGGCGGATTGAGTGAGCCAGTACAGGGATTGCACTAAGCAGATTGGGTGAACCAGTCCAAGGCAGATTGAGTGAGTCAGTCAAAGACTGATTGAGTGAGCCAGTACAGGGATTGCACTAGGCAGATTGGGTGAACCAGTCCAAGGCGGATTGAGTGAGTCAGTCCAAGACTGATTGAGTGAGCCAGTACAGGGATTGTACTAGGCAGATTGGGTGAGCCAGTTCAAGACTGATTGAGTGAGCCAGTTCAAGGCAGATTGAGTGAGACAGTCCAGGAATTGCACATTGGGTGAACCAGTTCAAGGATTGTTCTAGGCAGATTGGGTGAACCAGTTCAAGGATTTTACTAAGCAGATGTTATGTTATGTTACTAAGCAGATTGGGTGAACAAGTCTAAGGACTGCGCTAGGCAGATTGGGTGAACCAGTTCAAGGATTTTACTAAGCAGATGTTATGTTATGTTACTAAGCAGATTGGGTGAACAAGTCTAAGGACTGCGCTAGGCAGATTGAGTGAACCAGTTCAAGAATTGTACTAGGCAGATTTTTTTAATTTTTAAACGATTGCGAAGCAAGTTCGAACAACTTATATTAATCACTCTCGTTGGCGTGGATGAAAGCGTATAATTATGTGGTCATTCGTGTGGGAGGAAACCGGAGTACCCGGAGAAACCCACCTGTCCAATGTGGCGACCACCATACCATCTCACATACTTCCCGGTCAGAGGATCGAACCCGGATTGTATTGGTGAGAAGCGAGTGTGCTAACCACTGTGCTAATCGGACAGCAGATTGAGTGAACCAGTCAAAAGGATTGTGCTAGGCAGATTGGGTGAACCAGTCTAAGGATTACAATAGACAGATTGGGTGAACCAGTTCAAAGGATTACAATAGACAGATTGGGTGAACCAGTCCAAAGGATTACAATAGACAGATTGGTGAACCAGTCCAAAGGATTACAATAGACAGATTGGGTGAACCAGTCTAAGGATTGCACTAGGCAGATTGAGTGAACCAGTCTAAGGATTGCACTAGGCAGATTGGGTGAACCAGTCTAAGGATTGCACTAGGCAGATTGAGTGAACCAGTCTAAGGATTGCACTAGGCAGATTGAGTGAACCAGTCTAAGGATTGCACTAGGCAGATTGAGTGAACCAGTCTAAGGATTGTACTATGCAGATTGGGTGAACCAGTCTAAGGATTGCACTCGGCAGATTGAGTGAACCAGTCTAAGGATTGTACTATGCAGATTGAGTGAACCAGTCTAAGGATTGCACTAGGCAGATTGAGTGAACCAGTCTAAAGATTGTACTATGCAGATTGAGTGAACCAATCTAAGGATTGCACTAGGCAGATTGGGTGAACCAGTCTAAGGATTGTACTATGCAGATTGAGTGAACCAGTCTAAGGATTGCACTAGGCAGATTGAGTGAACCAGTCTAAGGATTATACTATGCAGATTGAGTGAACCAATCTAAGGATTGCACTAGGCAGATTGTGTGAACCAGTCTAAGGATTGTACTATGCAGATTGAGTGAACCAGTCTAAGGATTGCACTAGGCAGATTGAGTGAACCAGTCTAAGGATTGCACTAGGCAGATTGAGTGAACCAGTCTAAGGATTGCACTAGGCAGATTGAGTGAACCAGTCTAAGGATTGTACTATGCAGATTGAGTGAACCAGTCTAAGGATTGCACTAGGCAGATTGGGTGAACCAGTCTAAGGATTGCACTCGGCAGATTGAGTGAACCAGTCTAAGGATTGCACTAGGCAGATTGGGTGAACCAGTCTAAGGATTGCACTCGGCAGATTGAGTGAACCAGTCTAAGGATTGCACTAGGCAGATTGAGTGAACCAGTCTAAGGATTGTACTAGGCAGATTGGGTGAACCAGGCCAACCTTTTCTCGCTGACAGCTTGATTCATTTATAGGTAGTACATGTACATTTATGAGTCTTTCTTTCAGTATTACATGGATGCTTCTGTGAAGAAAGTGAAGCCGTACTTAAGAGGAACAAAAGCCTTTATTGCGGTAGAGAAACCATTACTTGTGACACATGAAGTGAAGCTCATAGATCCTGCAGACCAGTAAGGCTGGAGTTGTTATATGTTTCTCAGATTATGTCAGCAAATATCTCCTTAGGGGGACTGGGGCATATTGACAATATAAATTTAGGAAAAACCATAATTATAGACATATATCAGGAAGTCAAAGCTGTCTGATGAACACAATTTTATTGATAAGCAGTTATGAATAAGCATTACCTTTATTAGCAACTAGAAAATGTGTTCATAGAACAGAAATTTCCCTACTGAGGTGTTAAATTGGTCACAGCGCCCGGTAATGATTTGATTATAGTGAATGAGCATGTGGAAGTGGACTAAGTTGACATAAACATTTATGTCAATTAAAGCAGGACCTCAAAATATAGTCCTTCTTAAATGTGTTGTTTAAATTTAACCAATATCTACGGCGGCCGTCCAAGAAATGAAAAATGTATGTCACCATGATAAATTAAGCAACCTGTTTGTATTCCACATTCTCAACATGTATAGTTTATTTACATTCTCAGCATGTGTACTTGTGTAGTTGATTGAATATAAACTATGAATTTAAAACTAATCGTGCACTGTCGTACAGGAACTTTGACAATAATAGTAATCTAGGACTGTCCTATATATATATATATATACTGTCAATCTGTCATAGCATATTATATACAGATGTGCCACAGAGTTTGAGTGGAGATATTCGGAAGATGGCGAGCGTGTACGTGTGAGTGTACGAACCGGACGAGTCATCCCAATCCCACATTGCCACAAGAATACATGGGATGATCATACTAAGGCGTGGGAAGTCAAACGTAAGATTGCGGGTTTTGTATTGTTCTCTATATAACTCAACTTCCTTGACACAGTAATATTGTCCATATTGTAATGAGCATGCAGTACAACATTTTACAGTATCTTTTAGACAGGTCCCTAAACCAATGTACTGCTGTTAGACTGGTCCCTAAACCAATGTACTGCTGTTAGACAGGTCCCTAAACCAATGTACTGCTGTTAGACTGGTCCCTAAACCAATGTACTGCTGTTAGATTGGTCCATAAACCAATGTACTGCTGTTAGACTGGTTCCTAAACCAATGTACTGCTGTTAGACTAGTCCCTAAACCAATGTACTGCTGTTAGACTGGTTCCTAAACCAATGTACTGCTGTTAGACTAGTCCCTAAACCAATGTACTGCTGTTAGACTGGTTCCTAGACCAGTGTACTGCTGTTAGACTGGTTCCTAAACCAATGTACTGCTGTTAGACTGGTTCCTAAACCAATGTACTGCTGTTAGACTGGTTCCTAAACCAATGTACTGCTGTTAGACTGGTTCCTAAACCAATGTACTGCTCATAGACTAGTTCCTAAACCATTGTACCGCTGTTAGACTGGTTCCTAAACCGATGTACTGCTGTTAGACTAGTTCCTAAACCAATGTACTGCTGTTAGACTAGTTCCTAGACCTTTGTACTGCTGTTAGACTGGTTCCTAAACAAATGTACTGCTGTTAGACTGGTTCCTAAACCAATGTACTGCTCATAGACTAGTTCCTAAACCAATGTACTGCTCATAGACTAGTTCCTAAACCAATGTACTGCTGTTAGACTGGTTCCTAAACCATTGTACTGCTGTTAGACTAGTTCCTAAACCAATGTACTGCTGTTAGACTAGTTCCTAGACCTTTGTACTGCTGTTAGACTGGTTCCTAAACAAATGTACTGCTGTTAGACTAGTTCCTAAACCAATGTACTGCTGTTAGACTGGTTCCTAAACCAATGTACTGCTCATAGACTAGTTCCTAAACCATTGTACTGCTGTTAGACTGGTTCCTAAACCAATGTACTGTTGTTAGACTGGTTCCTAAACCAATGTACTGCTGTTAGACTTGTTCCTAAACCAATGTACTGCTGTTAGACTGGTTCCTAAACCAATGCACTGCTCATAGACTGGTTCCTAAATCAATGTACTGCTCATAGACTAGTTCCTAAATCAATGTACTGCTGTTAGACTGGTTCCTAAACCAATGTACTGCTCATAGACTAGTTCCTAAACCAATGTACTGCTCATAGACTAGTTCCTAAACCATTGTACTGCTGTTAGACTAGTTCCTAGTTATGTTATATGTTATGTTATATTTCGGGTTTTACGCCTGCATCAACACCATTTTTGGGCTATATCGCCGGCGGGCAGTTTACCTAACAACACCTTTCCTGGGCAGGCTCCAGCTGTTAACCAGTACTTGGGTGCACCAACCTCCGTAAGAAACTGCCAACTTTTTCATATAAATGAAACACGGTCTGAGCGGGGCTCGAACTCGTGACCATCAGTGATGATAGGTTACAGTGGCATACAAGTCAGCGACCGTAACCACTCGACCACGGAGGCGGACAGACTAGTTCCTAGACCAATGTACTGCTGTTAGACTGGTTCCTAAACCAATGTACTGCTCATAGATTGGTTCCTAAACCAATGTACTGCTGTTAGATTGTTTCCTAAACCAATGTACTGCTCATAGACTGGTTCCTAAATCAATGTACTGCTCATAGACTAGTTCCTAAATCAATGTACTGCTCATAGACTAGTTCCTAAACCAATGTACTGCTCATAGACTAGTTCCTAAATCAATGTACTGCTCATAGACTAGTTCCTAAACCAATGTACTGCTGTTAGACTGGTTCCTAAACCAATGTACTGCTGTTAGATTGTTTCCTAAACCAATGTACTGCTCATAGACTGGTTCCTAAATCAATGTACTGCTCATAGACTAGTTCCTAAATCAATGTACTGCTCATAGACTAGTTCCTAAATCAATGTACTGCTCATAGACTAGTTCCTAAATCAATGTACTGCTCATAGACTAGTTCCTAAACCAATGTACTACTCATAGACTAGTTCCTAAACCAATGTACTGCTGTTAGACTGGTTCCTAAACCAATGTACTGCTCATAGACTAGTTCCTAAGCCAATGTACTGCTCATAGACTAGTTCCTAAGCCAATGTACTGCTGTTAGTCTGGTTCCTAAACCAATGTACTGCTCATAGACTAGTTCCTAAACCAATGTACTGCTGTTAGACTGGTTCCTAAACCAATGTACTGCTCATAGACTAGTTCCTAAACCAATGTACTGCTGTTAGACTGGTTCCTAAACCAATGTACTGCTGTTAGACTGATCCCTAAACCAATGTGCCGCTCTTAAACTTGTGCGGGGATATATGTCCCCTCAGAAAAGTTTGAAACAGAATATGGGTCAGTTTTCCCACATCAATTGTCCTACTAATAATAGATTTTAGCACATATATCCAATCAGCATGTTTTGAGGAGGATTTAGATGGAACTTCCGATAAAATAAAGTTTTTGCACTAGCATCTTTGAAAATGGTTTTAAAATGGTATTCTATTCTTGATGTGAATCCATAGGTTACTTACTTAAGCCAATGTGCCAAACTGTCCAGAACAGAAGCGAATTCACCCTGGATGTCTGAAAAATGGCTTGTAGCACTGCCCTGGGTGGGATCGATAAATTAAATTGGCTGATCTGCCGTGTCAGCCACATTGTCATACAAGATTTGCTCGTTTTCACCAGTTTATGCGCGTAAATTTCACAAATTCAAACTTCAAATTCAATCAAGTCCAACCCTGAATTCACATCCCATTCCATTAGGCTATATCCAACCCTGAATTCACATCCCATTCCATTAGGCTATATCCAACCATGAATTCACATCCCATTCCATTAGGCTATATCCAACCGTGAATTCACTTCCTATTCAATTTGGCTATATCCAACCATGAATTCACTTCCTATTCAATTAGGCTATATCCAACCGTGAATTCACTTCCTATTCAATTAGGCTATATCCAACCGTGAATTCACTTCCTATTCAGTTAGGCTATATCCAACCGTGAATTCACTTCCTATTCAATTAGGCTATATCCAACCGTGAATTCACTTCCTATTCAATTTGGCTATATCCAACCGTGAATTCACTTCCTATTCAGTTAGGCTATATCCAACCGTGAATTCACTTCCTATTCAGTTAGGCTATATCCAACCGTGAATTCACTTCCTATTCAGTTAGGCTATATCCAACCGTGAATTCACTTCCTATTCAATTAGGCTATATCCAACCGTGAATTCACTTCCTATTCAATTTGGCTATATCCAACCGTGAATTCACTTCCTATTCAATTTGGCTATATCCAACCGTGAATTCACTTCCTATTCAGTTAGGCTATATCCAACCGTGAATTCACTTCCTATTCAATTAAGCTATATCCAACCATGAATTCACTTCCTATTCAATGTGGCTATATCCAACCGTGAATTCACTTCCTATTCAATTTGGCTATATCCAACCGTGAATTCACTTCCTATTCAATTTGGCTATATCCAACCGTGAATTCACTTCCTATTCAGTTAGGCTATATCCAACCGTGAATTCACTTCCTATTCAATTAAGCTATATCCAACCGTGAATTCACTTCCTATTCAATGTGGCTATATCCAACCGTGAATTCACTTCCTATTCAATTAGGCTATATCCAACCGTGAATTCACTTCCTATTCAATTAGGCTATATCCAACCCTGAATTCACTTCCTATTCAATTTGGCTATATCCAACCATGAATTCACTTCCTATTCTATTCCTACTGAATCGACAAATTGGTCGAATTTTTCTTCCATAATCGTCAGCAAAAAATGTTTGTGTCCTGTCCTCTCTTGCGAAGCGAACAAGCGATACATTAACGATGATGCAATCAATGACGTATCGCTACCATACATGTGTTGTTCATGTGACTACTAATATACCGTAATGCAGCACCATGGGGACGACACATCTATGGGGCTGCACTATTGGGATGCTTTTCATCTGTTTTGTGATTATAATAAGACATAATCATTTTTGCTATTATAGTGACTCAGGGTTGGTAATATGGGGACATGGTATTCAACAAATACGTTGGACGCATCCAACACACCCCTTGGCTATGGGCATGTGAGACTAGGTCACTATATAAAGTTAAGGAAAATGCATATAAGCCATGTTGCAACTGATAAAAGCAATTTCTTTATAAAAAAAGGTCACTGGACTCAATTAAAGACAAACGTTGTAACAACTCTATTACATAACAAAACAGATACGATTATTAACTGAGGTTAAGTGTACAGTGAGATTATTAACTGAGGTTAAGTGTATGGTGAGATTATTAACTGAGGTTAAGTGTATGGTGAGATTATTTACTGAGGTTAAGTGTACAGTGAGATTATTAACTGAGGTTAAGAGTACAGTGAGATTATTAACTGAGGTTAAGTGTACAGTGAGATTATTAACTGAGGTTAAGTGTATGGTGAGGTTATTAACTGAGGTTAAGTGTACAGTGAGGTTATTAACTGAGGTTAAGTGTACAGTGAGATTATTAACTGAGGTTAAGTGTACAGTGAGGTTATTAGCTGAGGTTAAGTGTACAGTGAGTTTATTAACTGAGGTTAAGTGTACAGTGAGGTTATTAACTGAGGTTAAGTGTACAGTGAGATTATTAACTGAGGTTAAGTGTACAGTGAGATTATTAACTGAGGTTAAGTGTATGGTGAGATTATTAACTGAGGTTAAGTGTACAGTGAGATTATTAACTGAGGTTAAGTGTACAGTGAGATTATTAACTGAGGTTAAGTGTACAGTGAGTTAATTAACTGAGGTTAAGTGTACAGTGAGGTTATTAACTGAGGTTAAGTGTACAGTGAGATTATTAGCTGAGGTTAAGTGTACAGTGAGATTATTAGCTGAGGTTAAGTGTACAGTGAGATTATTAACTGAGGTTAAGTGTACAGTGAGATTATTAACTGAGGTTAAGTGTACAGTGAGATTATTAACTGAGGTTAAGTGTATGGTGAGATTATTAACTGAGGTTAAGTGTACAGTGAGATTATTAACTGAGGTTAAGTGTACAGTGAGATTATTAACTGAGGTTAAGTGTACAGTGAGATTATTAACTGAGGTTAAGTGTACAGTGAGATTATTAACTGAGGTTAAGTGTACAGTGAGATTATTAACTGAGGTTAAGTGTATGGTGAGATTATTAACTGAGGTTAAGTGTACAGTGAGATTATTAACTGAGGTTAAGTGTATGGTGAGATTATTAACTGAGGTTAAGTGTATGGTGAGGTTATTAACTGAGGTTAAGTGTACAGTGAGATTATTAACTGAGGTTAAGTGTACAGTGAGATTATTAAATGAGGTTAAGTGTACAGTGAGATTATTAACTGAGGTTAAGTGTACAGTGAGATTATTAACTGAGGTTAAGTGTACAGTGAGATTATTAACTGAGGTTAAGTGTATGGTGAGATTATTAACTGAGGTTAAGTGTACAGTGAGATTATTAACTGAGGTTAAGTGTATGGTGAGATTATTAACTGAGGTTAACTGAGGTTAAGTGTATGGTGAGGTTATTAACTGAGGTTAAGTGTACAGTGAGATTATTAACTGAGGTTAAGTGTACAGTGAGATTATTAACCGATGTTATATTTACTGTGAGATTATTAACCGAGGTTAAGTTTACTGTGAGATTATTAACCAAAATTAAGTGTATAGTGAGATTATTAACCGAGATTAAGTGTACTGTGATATTATTAACCGAGGTTAAGTGTACTATGAGATTATTAACCGAGATTAATTGGTTCATTGTTTATTTTGCTAACACTCCAGTATTGGATACACTGCAAGTTTTAGTTATCTCGCCTATTCTACATATCACATGGAGCAGATGAGGGGTGTTTTCCGATTAAGCCGATAATACTGTTGGAAGGGTCGTACAACAACTGTCGAACAAACAAGGTGTATCTGTTTTCAGCTTCCAAAAAGGATACAACAGCTACCAATCTACAACAAGTTACGTATGAACCAAAACTCTGTAGATTTGAAGAGGATATAGCAGAGAGTATGGGTCTCACAGTGGAAGCTAGAGAGAAACGAAGCTATTGGTATTAAATTACCCAGTAGCAATGTGAAGGTTATAAAGAATGGACGTAAATGCGTTGTGGCTTCAACTTGACACCTAGGAAACACTGGCAACCCAACTACCGTTAACTACTTACTATATTAAAAAAACTTCTCCTCCCAAAAGCACAGAGAAGTTGAAAGAATAAGACGATCTATCCGAGATACATGCATGTGGTTAGATATTGACGAACATTTATTCTATTCATTGACATCACAGCCTTAGAGAACTGTGGGAAATGTGTCTTTTATATGTGCATCTATAGGGAATATAATTATATCAATGTACATGTATACATGAATATGGATCAGATGCGTACCCCGAATCTTATCACATCGAATACTGTTATGTTTTAAACCCTGTTGCATCCAGACGTCATACAAGGCATATAAATCACGACTTGTACTATATATTGTAACATTAGTGGGTCTGGTTGGAGAATGTAACAGACTGTTACACAGGCAAAACAATTGATTGCAATATCACTGCAAGGCCCCCAGCCTTACTTAATCCTGGTTGCAGTGTAAGTGCAGACACTGCCTGGATGCAACAGTCCTGTCAAATCCTTTGGTAGCGAGGCTAGCTGTAACTGTCGAGCCGAGACATTAAGGCAAAGTAAAAATAACCTTTACGCACGATTTATTTTCTCGTACAAGTAATATGTATACAACGATGCACAAATACTGTGAGGGGGAAATGCATCCAAATTCCAAGTGAATAAGTCCTGGCAGACCTCGAGAATACTCAAACATTTACAAGTCTCATTGAATATTTACGATACAGCAGAAACCTATTCTAATAAACCTAGTCTGTAAAAATCTATTTGTATTGGTGTAAGAGAAATTACTTATTGGACCGGAACCTTAAACAAATAAAATCTCTAGTCAACATTTGACCCGAAAGTTCATGCGCAGTGAGTTACACTGACCCAGAGGTATATATGCGCAATGAGTTACACTGACCCAGAGGTATATATGCGCAATGAGTTACACTGACCCAGAGGTATATATGCGCAATGAGTTACACTGACCCAGAGGTATATATGCGCAATGAGTTACACTGACCCAGAGGTATATATGCGCAATGAGTTACACTGACCCAGAGGTATATATGCGCAGTGAGTTACACTGACCCAGAGGTATATATGCGCAGTGAGTTACACTGACCCAGAGGTATATATGCGCAATGAGTTACACTGACCCAGAGGTATATATGCGCTGTGAGTTACACTGACCCAGAGGTATATATGCGCAGTCGACTCTAATTAATGAGTTTTACATGAAAACATGACAATAATTTAGCCTACCCTACCCGTGGCAACAACATCCTAGACCTCTTCCTGACCCTACCCATGGCAACAACATCCTAGACCTCTTCCTGACCGTACCCATGGCAACAACATCCTAGACCTCTTCCTCACACTAGCCATGGCAACAGCATCCTAGACCTCTTCCTCACCCTACCCACAGCAACAGCATCCTAGACCTCTTCCTGACCCTAGCCATTGCAACAGCATCCTATACCTCTTCCTGACCCTACCCATGGCAACAACATCCTAGGCGTCATCCTGACCCTACCCATGGTAACAACATCCTAGACCTCTTCCTAGCCGTAGCAACAGCATCCTAGACCTCTACCTGATCGTACCCGTTGCAACAACACCTAGACATCTTCCTGGCCCTACCCGTGGCAACACCATCCTAGAACTGTTCCTCACCCTACCCGTGGCAACAACATCATAGACCTCTTCCTGACCCTACCCATGGTAACAACATCCTAGACCTCTTCCTGACCTACCCGTGGCAACAACATCCTAGACCTCTTCCTGACCTACCCATGGCAACAACATCATAGACCTCTTCCTGACCCTACCTGTAGCAACAACATCCTAGACATCTTCCTGATCCTACCTGTAGCAACAACATCCTAGACCTCTTCCTGATCCTACCTGTAGCAACAACATCCTAGACATCTTCCTGACCCTACTCATGGCAACAACATACTAGACCTCTTCCTGACCTCTACCCTTGGCAACAACATACTATACCTTTTCCTGACCCTACCCGTGGCAACAACATCATAGACCTCTTCCTGATGCTACCCGTGGCAACAACATCATAGACCTCTTCCTGACCCTACCCGTGGCAACAACATCCTAGATCTTCTACTACCGTGCAACCATCTAGACCTCTCCTCCTACCACATCCTAGACATCTTCCTGACCCTAACCGTGGCAACAACATCATAGAACTCTTCCTGACACTACCCGTGGCAACAACATCCTAGAATTCATCTTTACCCTACCCACGGCAACTGCATCCTAGACCTCTTCCTCACACAAGCCGTGGCAACACCATCCTAGACCTCTTCCTAACCATAGCCGTGGCAACAGCATCCTAGACCTCTTCCTCACACTAGCCGTGGCAACAGCATCCTAGACCTCTTCCTCACACTAGCCATGACAACAGCATCCTAGTCCTCTTCCTCACACTAGCCATGGCAACAGCATCCTAGACCTCTTCCTCACACTAGCCGTGGCAACAGCATCCTAGACCTCTTCCTCACACTAGCCATGGCAACAGCATCCTAGACCTCTTCCTCACACAAACTGTGGCAACAGCATCCTATACCTCTTCCTCACACTAGCCGTGGCAACAGCATCCTATACCTCTTCCTCACACTAGCTGTGGCAACAGCATCCTAGACCTCTTCCTCACACTAGCCATGGCAACAGCATCCTAGACCTCTTCCTCACCCTACCCGTGGCAACAGCATCCTAGACCTCTTCCTCACACTAGCCGTGGCAACAGCATCCTAGACCTCTATCTGACCGTACCCGTTGCAACAACACCTAGACATCTTCCTGGCCCTACCCGTGGCAACACCATCCTAGAACTCTTCCTGACCTACCCGTGGCAACAGCATCCTAGACCTCTTCCTGACCTACCCGTGGCAACAACATCCTAGACCTCTTCCTGACCTACCCATGGCAACAACATCATAGACATCTTCCTGATCCTACCTGTAGCAACAACATCCTAGACCTCTTCCTGATCCTACCTGTAGCAACAACATCCTAGACATCTTCCTGACCCTACTCATGGCAACAACATACTAGACCTCTTCCTGACCTCTACCCTTGGCAACAACATACTAGACCTTTTCCTGACCCTACCCGTGGCAACAACATCATAGACCTCTTCCTGATGCTACCCTTGGCAACAACATACTAGAACTCTTCCTGACCCTACCCGTGGCAACAACATCCTAGACCTCTTCCTCACACAAGCCGTGGCAACACCATCCTAGACCTCTTCCTAACCCTAGCCATGGCAACAGCATCCTAGACCTCTTCCTCACACTAGCCATGGCAACAGCATCCTAGACCTCTTCCTCACACTAGCCGTGGCAACAGCATCCTAGACCTCTTCCTCACCCTAGCCGTGGCAACAGCATCCTAGACCTCTACCTGACCCTACCCGTTGCAACAGCATCCTAGACCTCTTCCTCACACTAGACGTGGCAACAGCATCCTAGACCTCTTCCTCACACTAGCCGTGGCAACAGCATCCTAGACCTCTTCCTCACACTAGGTGTGGCAACAGCATCCTAGACCTCTTCCTCGCCCTACCCACGGCAACAGCATCCTAGACCTCTTCCTCACCCTACCCACGGCAACAGCATCCTAGACCTCACCCTAGCCGTTGCAACAGCATCCTAGACCTCTTCCTCACCCTACGCGTGGCAACACCATCCTAGAACTCTTCCTGACCTACCCGTGGCAACAGCATCCTAGACCTCTTCCTCACACTAGCCGTGGCAACAGCATCCTAGACCTCTTCCTCACACTAGCTGTGGCAACAGCATCCTAGACCTCTTCGCCCTACCCACGGCAACAGCATCCTAGACCTCTTCCTCACCCTACCCATGGCAACAACATCATAGACCTCTTCCTGACCTACCCATTCCAACAACATACTAGACCTCTTCCTGACCCTACCCATGGTAACAACATCCTAGACCTCTTCCTCACCCTAGCCGTGGCAACAGCATCCTAGACCTCTACCTGACCGTACCCGTTGCAACAACACCTAGACATCTTCCTGGCCCTACCCGTGGCAACACCATCCTAGAACTCTTCCTGACCTACCCGTGGCAACAGCATCCTAGACCTCTTCCTGACCCTACCCATGGTAACAACATGCTAGACCTCTTCCTCACCCTAGCCGTGGCAACAGCATCCTAGACCTCCACCTGACCGTACCCGTTGCAACAACACCTAGACATCTTCCTGGCCCTACCCGTGGCAACACCATCCTAGAACTCTTCCTGACCTACCCGTTGCAACAACATCATAGACCTCTTCCTGACCCTACCCATGGTAACAACATCCTAGACATCTTCCTGACCTACCCATGGCAACAACATACTAGACCTCTTCCTGACCACCCTAACCTTGGCAACAACATCCTAGACCTCTTCCTCACACTAGCCGTGGCAACAGCATCCTAGACCTCTTCCTCACACTAGCCGTGGCAACAGCATCCTAGACCTCTTCCTCGCCCTACCCACGGCAACAGCATACTAGACCTCTTCCTCACCCTACCCGTGGCAACAGCATCCTAGACCTCCTCGCCCTACCCACGGCAACAACATCCTAGACCTCTTCCTCACCCTAGCCGTGGCAACAGCATCCTAGACCTCTACCTGACCGTACCCGTTGCAACAACACCTAGACATCTTCCTGGCCCTACCCGTGGCAACACCATCCTAGAACTCTTCCTGACCCTACCCGTTGCAACAACATCATATACCTCTTCCTGACCCTACCCATGGTAACAACATCATAGACATCTTCCTGACCCTACCCTTGGCAACAACATCCTAGACCTCTTCCTCACACTAGCCGTGGCAACAGCATCCTAGACCTCTTCCTCACAATAGCCGTGGCAACAGCATCCTAGACCTCTTCCTCACACTAGCCGTGGCAACAGCATCCTAGACCTCTTCCTCACACTAGCTGTGGCAACAGCATCCTAGACCTCTTCCTCACCCTAGCCGTGGCAACACCATCCTAGAAGTCTACCTGACCGTACCCGTTGCAACAGCATCCTAGACCTCTTCCTCACACTAGACGTGGCAACAGCATCCTAGACCTCTTCCATACACATTAGCCGTGGCAACAGCATCCTAGACCTCTTCCTCACACTAGCCGTGGCAACAGCATCCTAGACCTCTTCCATACACACTAGCTGTGGCAACAGCATCCTAGACCTCTTCCTCACACTAGCTGTGGCAACAGCATCCTAGACCTCTTCCTCGCCCTACCCACGGCAACAGCATCCTAGACCTCTTCCTCACCCTACCCACGGCAACAGCATCCTAGACCTCACCCTAGCCGTTGCAACAGCATCCTAGACCTCTTCCTCACCCTACGCGTGGCAACACCATCCTAGAACTCTTCCTGACCTACCCGTGGCAACAGCATCCTAGACCTCTTCCTCACACTAGCCGTGGCAACAGCATCCTAGACCTCTTCCTCACACTAGCTGTGGCAACAGCATCCTAGACCTCTTCCTCACCCTAGCCGTGGCAACACCATCCTAGACCTCTACCTGACCGTACCCGTTGCAACAGCATCCTAGACCTCTTCCTCACACTAGACGTGGCAACAGCATCCTAGACCTCTTCCTCACACTAGCCGTGGCAACAGCATCCTAGACCTCTTCCTACCACTACCGTGGCAACAGCATCCTAGACCTCTTCCTCACACTAGGTGGCAACAGCATCCTAGACCTCTTCCTCACCCTAGCCGTGGCAACAGCATCCTAGACCTCTACCTGACCATACCCGTTGCAACAACACCTAGACATCTTCCTGGCCCTACCCGTGGCAACACCATCCTAGAACTCTTCCTGACCTACCCGTGGCAACAGCATCCTAGACCTCTTCCTGACCCTACCCATGGTAACAACATGCTAGACCTCTTCCTCACCCTAGCCGTGGCAACAGCATCCTAGACCTCCACCTGACCGTACCCGTTGCAACAACACCTAGACATCTTCCTGGCCCTACCCGTGGCAACACCATCCTAGAACTCTTCCTGACCCTACCCGTTGCAACAACATCATAGACCTCTTCCTGACCCTACCCATGGTAACAACATCCTAGACATCTTCCTGACCTACCCATGGCAACAACATACTAGACCTCTTCCTGACCACCCTAACCTTGGCAACAACATCCTAGACCTCTTCCTCACACTAGCCGTGGCAACAGCATCCTAGACCTCTTCCTCACACTAGCCGTGGCAACAGCATCCTAGACCTCTTCCTCGCCCTACCCACGGCAACAGCATACTAGACCTCTTCCTCACCCTACCCGTGGCAACAGCATCCTAGACCTCCTCGCCCTACCCACGGCAACAACATCCTAGACCTCTTCCTCACCCTAGCCGTGGCAACAGCATCCTAGACGTCTACCTGACCGTACCCGTTGCAACAATACCTAGACATCTTCCTGGCCCTACCCGTGGCAACACCATCCTAGAACTCTTCCTGACCCTACCCGTTGCAACAACATCATAGACCTCTTCCTGACCCTACCCATGGTAACAACATCATAGACATCTTCCTGACCCTACCCTTGGCAACAACATCCTAGACCTCTTCCTCACACTAGCCGTGGCAACAGCATCCTAGACCTCTTCCTCACAATAGCCGTGGCAACAGCATCCTAGACCTCATCCTCACACTAGCCGTGGCAACAGCATCCTAGACCTCTTCCTCACACTAGCTGTGGCAACAGCATCCTATACCTCTTCCTCACCCTAGCCGTGGCAACACCATCCTAGAAGTCTACCTGACCGTACCCGTTCCAACAGCATCCTAGACCTCTTCCTCACACTAGACGTGGCAACAGCATCCTAGACCTCTTCCATACACTAGCCGTGGCAACAGCATCCTAGACCTCTTCCTCACACTAGCCGTGGCAACAGCATCCTAGACCTCTTCCATACACCTAGCCGTGGCAACAGCATCCTAGACCTCTTCCTCACACTAGCTGTGGCAACAGCATCCTAGACCTCTTCCTACCACTAGCCGTGGCAACAGCATCCTAGACCTCTTCCTCACACTAGCTGTGGCAACAGCATCCTAGACCTCTTCCTCACACTACCGTGGCAACAGCATCCTAGACCTCTTCCTCGCCCTACCCACGGCAACAGCATCCTAGACCTCTTCCTCACCCTACCCACGGCAACAGCATCCTAGACCTCACCCTAGCCGTTGCAACAGCATCCTAGACCTCTTCCTCACCCTACGCGTGGCAACACCATCCTAGAACTCTTCCTGACCTACCCGTGGCAACAGCATCCTAGACCTCTTCCTCACACTAGCCGTGGCAACAGCATCCTAGACCTCTTCCTCACACTAGCTGTGGCAACAGCATCCTAGACCTCTTCCTCGCCCTACCCACGGCAACAGCATCCTAGACCTCTTCCTCACCCTACCCATGGCAACAACATCATAGACCTCTTCCTGACCTACCCATGGCAACAGCATCCTAGACCTCTTCCTGACCCTACCCATGGTAACAACATCCTAGACCTCTTCCTCACCCTAGCCGTGGCAACAGCATCCTAGACCTCTACCTGACCGTACCCGTTGCAACAACACCTAGACATCTTCCTGGCCCTACCCGTGGCAACACCATCCTAGAACTCTTCCTGACCTACCCGTGGCAACAGCATCCTAGACCTCTTCCTGACCCTACCCATGGTAACAACATGCTAGACCTCTTCCTCACCCTAGCCGTGGCAACAGCATCCTAGACCTCTACCTGACCGTACCCGTTGCAACAACACCTAGACATCTTCCTGGCCCTACCCGTGGCAACACCATCCTAGAACTCTTCCTGACCCTACCCATGGTAACAACATCCTAGACATCTTCCTGACCTACCCATGGCAACAACATACTAGACCTCTTCCTGACCACCCTAACCTTGGCAACAACATCCTAGACCTCTTCCTCACACTAGCCGTGGCAACAGCATCCTAGACCTCTTCCTCACACTAGCCGTGGCAACAGCATCCTAGACCTCTTCCTCGCCCTACCCATGGCAACAGCATACTAGACCTCTTACTCACCCTACCCGTGGCAACAGCATCCTAGACCTCCTCGCCCTACCCACGGCAACAACATCCTAGACCTCACCCTAGCCGTGGCAACAGCATCCTAGACCTCTACCTGACCGTACCCATTGCAACAACACCTAGACATCTTCCTGGCACTACCCGTGGCAACACCATCCTAGAACTCTTCCTGACCCTACCCGTTGCAACAACATCATAGACCTCTTCCTGACCCTACCCATGGTAACAACATCCTAGACCTCTTCCTCACACTAGCCGTGGCAACAGCATCCTAGACCTCTTCCTCACAATAGCCGTGGCAACAGCATCCTAGACCTCTTCCTCACACTAGCCGTGGCAACAGCATCCTAGACCTCTTCCTCACACTAGCTGTGGCAACAGCATCCTAGACCTCTTCCTCACCCTAGCCGTGGCAACACCATCCTAGAAGTCTACCTGACCGTACCCGTTCCAACAGCATCCTAGACCTCTTCCTCACACTAGACGTGGCAACAGCATCCTAGACCTCTTCCATACACACTAGCCGTGGCAACAGCATCCTAGACCTCTTCCTCACACTAGCCGTGGCAACAGCATCCTAGACCTCTTCCATACACACTAGCCGTGGCAACAGCATCCTAGACCTCTTCCTCACACTAGCTGTGGCAACAGCATCCTAGACCTCTTCCTCGCCCTACCTACGGCAACAGCATCCTAGACCTCTTCCTCACCCTACCCACGGCAACAGCATCCTAGACCTCACCCTAGCCGTTGCAACAGCATCCTAGACCTCTTCCTCACCCTACGCGTGGCAACACCATCCTAGAACTCTTCCTGACCTACCCGTGGCAACAGCATCCTAGACCTCTTCCTCACACTAGCCGTGGCAACAGCATCCTAGACCTCTTCCTCACACTAGCCGTGGCAACAGCATCCTAGACCTCTACCTGACCGTACCCGTTGCAACAACACCTAGACATCTTCCTGGCCCTACCCGTGGCAACACCATCCTAGAACTCTTCCTGACCTACCCGTGGCAACAGCATCCTAGACCTCTTCCTGACCCTACCCATGGTAACAACATGCTAGACCTCTTCCTCACCCTAGCCGTGGCAACAGCATCCTAGACCTCTACCTGACCGTACCCGTTGCAACAACACCTAGACATCTTCCTGGCCCTACCCGTGGCAACACCATCCTAGAACTCTTCCTGACCCTACCCGTTGCAACAACATCATAGACCTCTTCCTGACCCTACCCATGGTAACAACATCCTAGACATCTTCCTGACCTACCCATGGCAACAACATACTAGACCTCTTCCTGACCACCCTAACCTTGGCAACAACATCCTAGACCTCTTCCTCACACTAGCCGTGGCAACAGCATCCTAGACCTCTTCCTCACACTAGCCGTGGCAACAGCATCCTAGACCTCTTCCTCGCCCTACCCACGGCAACAGCATACTAGACCTCTTACTCACCCTACCCGTGGCAACAGCATCCTAGACCTCCTCGCCCTACCCACGGCAACAACATCCTAGACCTCACCCTAGCCGTGGCAACAGCATCCTAGACCTCTACCTGACCGTACCCATTGCAACAACACCTAGACATCTTCCTGGCCCTACCCGTGGCAACACCATCCTAGAACTCTTCCTGACCCTACCCGTTGCAACAACATCATAGACCTCTTCCTGACCCTACCCATGGTAACAACATCATAGACATCTTCCTGACCTACCCGTGGCAACAACATACTAGACCTCTTCCTGACCCTACCCTTGGCAACAACATCCTAGACCTCTTCCTCACACTAGCCGTGGTAACAGCATCCTAGACCTCTTCCTCACACTAGCCGTGGCAACAGCATCCTAGACCTCTTCCTCACACTAGCCGTGGCAACAGCATCCTAGACCTCTTCCTCACACTAGCTGTGGCAACAGCATCCTAGACCTCTTCCTCACCCTAGCCGTGGCAACACCATCCTAGACCTCTACCTGACCATACCCGTTGCAACAACACCTAGACATCTTCCTGGCCCTACCCTTGGCAACACCATCCTAGAACTCTTCCTGACCCTACCCGTGGCAACAGCATCCTAGACCTCTTCCTCACACTAGCCGTGGCAACAGCATCCTAGACCTCTTCCATACACACTAGCCGTGGCAACAGCATCCTAGACCTCTTCCTCACACCAGCTGTGGCAACAGCATCCTAGACCTCTTCCTCGCCCTACCCACGGCAACAGCATCCTAGACCTCGTCCTCACCCTACCCACGGCAACAGCATCCTAGACCTCACCCTAGCCGTTGCAACAGCATCCTAGACCTCTTCCTCACCCTACGCGTGGCAACACCATCCTAGAACTCTTCCTGACCTACCCGTGGCAACAGCATCCTAGACCTTTTCCTCACACTAGCCGTGGCAACAGCATCCTAGACCTCTTCCTCACACTAGCTGTGGCAACAGCATCCTAGACCTCTTCCTCGGCCTACCCACGGCAACAGCATCCTAGACCTCTTCCTGACCTACCCATTCCAACAACATACTAGACCTCTTCCTGACCCTACCCATGGTAACAATATCCTAGACCTCTACCTCACCCTAGCCGTGGCAACAGCATCCTAGACCTCTACCTGACCGTACCCATTGCAACAACACCTATACATCTTCCTGGCCCTACACGTGGCAACACCATCCTAGAACTCTTCCTGACCCTACCCGTTGCAACAACATCATAGACCTCTTCCTGACCCTACCCATGGTAACAACATCCTAGACATCTTCCTGACCTACCCATGGCAACAACATACTAGACCTCTTCCTGACCACCCTACCCTTGGCAACAACATCCTAGACCTCTTCCTCACACTAGCCGTGGCAACAGCATCCTATACCTCTTCCTCACACTAGCCGTGGCAACAGCATCCTAGACCTCTTCCTCACACTAGCCGTAGCAACAGCATACTAGACCTCTTCCTCACACTAGCTGTGGCAACAGCATCCTAGACCTCTTCCTCGCCCTACCCACGGCAACAGCATCCTAGACCTCTTCCTCACCCTACCCGTGACAACAGCATCCTAGACCTCTTCCTCGCCCTACCCACGGCAACAACATCCTAGACCTCTTCCTCACCCTAGCCGTGGCAAGAGCATCCTAGACCTCTACCTGACCGTACCCGTTGCAACAACACCTAGACATCTTCCTGGCCCTACCCGTGGCAACACCATCCTAGAACTCTTCCTGACCCTACCCGTTGCAACAACATCATAGCCCTCTTCCTGACCCTACCCATGGTAACAACATCATAGACATCTTCCTGACCTACCCGTGGCAACAACATACTAGACCTCTTCCTGACCCTACCCTTGGCAACAACATCCTAGACCTCTTCCTCACACTAGCCGTGGTAACAGCATCCTAGACCTCTTCCTCACACTAGCCGTGGCAACAGCATCCTAGACCTCTTCCTCACACTAGCCGTGGCAACATCATCCTAGACCTCTTCCTCACACTAGCTGTGGCAACAGCATCCTAGACCTCTTCCTCACCCTAGCCGTGGCAACACCATCCTAGACCTCTACCTGACCGTACCCGTTGCAACAACACCTAGACATCTTCCTGGCCCTACCCGTGGCAACAACATCCTAGAACTCTTCCTGACCCTACCCGTGGCAACAGCATCCTAGACCTCTTCCTCACACTAGCCGTGGCAACAGCATCCTAGACCTCCTCCATACACACTAGCCGTGGCAACAGCATCCTAGACCTCTTCCTCACACTAGCTGTGGCAACAGCATCCTAGATCTCTTCCTCGCCCTACCCACGGCAACAGCATCCTAGACCTCTTCCTCACCCTATCCACGGCAACAGCATCCTAGACCTCACCCTAGCCGTTGCAACAGCATCCTAGACCTCTTCCTCATCCTACCCGTAGCAACAACATCCTAGACCTCTTCCTGACCCTACCCATCGTAACAGCATCCTAGTCCTCTTCCTCACACTAGCCATTGCAACAGCATCCTAGACCTCTTCCTCACACTAGCTGTGGCAACAGCATCCTAGACCTCTTCCTCACACTAGCCATGGCAACAGCATCCTAGACCTCTTCCTCACACTAGCTGTGGCAACAGCATCCTAGACCTCTTCCTCACACTAGCCGTGGCAACAACATCCTAGACCTCTTCCTCACACTAGCTGTGGCAACAGCATCCTAGACCTCTTCCTCACACTAGCTGTGGCAACAGCATCCTAGACCTCTTCCTCACACTAGCCATGGCAACAGCATCCTAGACCTCTTCCTCACACTAGCCATGGCAACAGCATCCTAGACCTCTTCCTCACACTAGCCATTGCAACAACATCCTAGACCTCTTCATCACACTAGCCGTGGCAACAGCATCCTGGACCTCTTCCTCACACTAGCTGTGGCAACAGCATCCTAGACCTCTTCCTCACCCTAGCCGTGGCAACACCATCCTAGACCTCTACCTGACCGTACCCGTTGCAACAACACCTAGACATCTTCCTGGCCCTACCCGTTGCAACAGCATCCTAGAACTCTTCCTGGCCCTACCCGTGGCAACAGCATCCTAGACCTCTACCTGACCGTACCCGTTGCAACAACACCTAGACATCTTCCTGGCCCTACCCGTGGCAACACCATCCTAGAACTCTTCCTGACCTACCCGTGGCAACAGCATCCTAGACCTCTTCCTGACCCTACCTATGGTAACAACATGCTAGACCTCTTCCTCACCCTAGCCGTGGCAACAGCATCCTAGACCTCTACCTGACCGTACCCGTTGCAACAACACCTAGACATCTTCCTGACCCTACCCGTGGCAACACCATCCTAGAACTCGTCCTGACCCTACCCGTTGCAACAACATCATAGACCTCTTCCTGACCCTACCCATGGTAACAACATCCTAGACATCTTCCTGACCTACCAATGGCAACAACATACTAGACTTCTTCCTGACCACCCTAACCTTGGCAACAACATCCTAGACCTCTTCCTCACACTAGCCGTGGCAACAGCATCCTAGACCTCTTCCTCACACTAGCCGTGGCAACAGCATCCTAGACCTCTTCCTCGCCCTACCCACGGCAACAGCATACTAGACCTCTTACTCACCCTACCCGTGGCAACAGCATCCTAGACCTCCTCGCCCTACCCACGGCAACAACATCCTAGACCTCACCCTAGCCGTGGCAACAGCATCCTAGACCTCTACCTGACCGTACCCATTGCAACAACACCTAGACATCTTCCTGGCCCTACCCGTGGCAACACCATCCTAGAACTCTTCCTGACCCTACCCGTTGCAACAACATCATAGACCTCTTCCTGACCCTACCCATGGTAACAACATCATAGACATCTTCCTGACCTACCCGTGGCAACAACATACTAGACCTCTTCCTGACCCTACCCTTGGCAACAACATCCTAGACCTCTTCCTCACACTAGCCGTGGTAACAGCATCCTAGACCTCTTCCTCACACTAGCCGTGGCAACAGCATCCTAGACCTCTTCCTCACACTAGCCGTGGCAACAGCATCCTAGACCTCTTCCTCACACTAGCTGTGGCAACAGCATCCTAGACCTCTTCCTCACCCTAGCCGTGGCAACACCATCCTAGACCTCTACCTGACCATACCCGTTGCAACAACACCTAGACATCTTCCTGGCCCTACCCTTGGCAACACCATCCTAGAACTCTTCCTGACCCTACCCGTGGCAACAGCATCCTAGACCTCTTCCTCACACTAGCCGTGGCAACAGCATCCTAGACCTCTTCCATACACACTAGCCGTGGCAACAGCATCCTAGACCTCTTCCTCACACCAGCTGTGGCAACAGCATCCTAGACCTCTTCCTCGCCCTACCCACGGCAACAGCATCCTAGACCTCTTCCTCACCCTACCCACGGCAACAGCATCCTAGACCTCACCCTAGCCGTTGCAACAGCATCCTAGACCTCTTCCTCACCCTACGCGTGGCAACACCATCCTAGAACTCTTCCTGACCTACCCGTGGCAACAGCATCCTAGACCTCTTCCTCACACTAGCCGTGGCAACAGCATCCTAGACCTCTTCCTCACACTAGCTGTGGCAACAGCATCCTAGACCTCTTCCTCGGCCTACCCACGGCAACAGCATCCTAGACCTCTTCCTGACCTACCCATTCCAACAACATACTAGACCTCTTCCTGACCCTACCTATGGTAACAATATCCTAGACCTCTACCTCACCCTAGCCGTGGCAACAGCATCCTAGACCTCTACCTGACCGTACCCATTGCAACAACACCTAGACATCTTCCTGGCCCTACCCGTGGCAACACCATCCTAGAACTCTTCCTGACCCTACCCGTTGCAACAACATCATAGACCTCTTCCTGACCCTACCCATGGTAACAACATCCTAGACATCTTCCTGACCTACCCATGGCAACAACATACTAGACCTCTTCCTGACCACCCTACCCTTGGCAACAACATCCTAGACCTCTTCCTCACACTAGCCGTGGCAATAGCATCCTAGACCTCTTGCTCACACTAGCCGTGGCAACAGCATCCTAGACCTCTTCCTCACACTAGCCGTAGCAACAGCATACTAGACCTCTTCCTCACACTAGCTGTGGCAACAGCATCCTAGACCTCTTCCTCGCCCTACCCACGGCAACAGCATCCTAGACCTCTTCCTCGCCCTACCCACAGCAACAACATCCTAGACCTCTTCCTCACCCTAGCCGTGGCAAGAGCATCCTAGACCTCTACCTGACCGTACCCGTTGCAACAACACCTAGACATCTTCCTGGCCCTACCCGTGGCAACACCATCCTAGAACTCTTCCTGACCCTACCCGTTGCAACAACATCATAGCCCTCTTCCTGACCCTACCCATGGTAACAACATCATAGACATCTTCCTGACCTACCCGTGGCAACAACATACTAGACCTCTTCCTGACGCTACCCTTGGCAACAACATCCTAGACCTCTTCCTCACACTAGCCGTGGCAACAGCATCCTAGACCTCTTCCTCACACTAGCCGTGGCAACAGCATCCTAGACCTCTTCCTCACACTAGCCGTGGCAACATCATCCTAGACCTCTTCCTCACACTAGCTGTGGCAACAGCATCCTAGACCTCTTCCTCACCCTAGCCGTGGCAACACCATCCTAGACCTCTACCTGACCGTACCCGTTGCAACAACACCTAGACATCTTCCTGGCCCTACCCGTGGCAACACCATCCTAGAACTCTTCCTGACCCTACCCGTGGCAACAGCATCCTAGACCTCTTCCTCACACTAGCCGTGGCAACAGCATCCTAGACCTCCTCCATACACACTAGCCGTGGCAACAGCATCCTAGACCTCTTCCTCACACTAGCTGTGGCAACAGCATCCTATATCTCTTCCTCGCCCTACCCACGGCAACAGCATCCTAGACCTCTTCCTCACCCTATCCACGGCAACAGCATCCTAGACCTCACCCTAGCCGTTGCAACAGCATCCTAGACCTCTTCCTCATCCTACCCGTAGCAACAACATCCTAGACCTCTTCCTGACCCTACCCATGGTAACAGCATCCTAGTCCTCTTCCTCACACTAGCCATTGCAACAGCATCCTAGACCTCTTCCTCACACTAGCTGTGGCAACAGCATCCTAGACCTCTTCCTCACACTAGCCATGGCAACAGCATCCTAGACCTCTTCCTCACACTAGCTGTGGCAACAGCATCCTAGACCTCTTCCTCACACTAGCCGTGGCAACAACATCCTAGACCTCTTCCTCACACTAGCTGTGGCAACAGCATCCTAGACCTCTTCCTCACACTAGCTGTGGCAACAGCATCCTAGACCTCTTCCTCACACTAGCCATGGCAACAGCATCCTAGACCTCTTCCTCACACTAGCCATGGCAACAGCATCCTAGACCTCTTCCTCACACTAGCCATTGCAACAACATCCTAGACCTCTTCCTCACACTAGCCGTGGCAACAGCATCCTGGACCTCTTCCTCACACTAGCTGTGGCAACAGCATCCTAGACCTCTTCCTCACCCTAGCCGTGGCAACACCATCCTAGACCTCTACCTGACCGTACCCGTTGCAACAACACCTAGACATCTTCCTGGCCCTACCCGTTGCAACAGCATCCTAGAACTCTTCCTGGCCCTACCCGTGGCAACAGCATCCTAGACCTCTTCCTCACACTAGCTGTGGCAACAGCATCCTAGACCTCTTCCATACACACTAGCCGTGGCAACAGCATCCTAGACCTCTTCCTCACACTAGCTGTGGCAACAGCATCCTAGACATCTTCCTCGCCCTACCCACGGCAACAGCATCCTAGACCTCTTCCTCACCCTACCCACGGCAACAGCATCCTAGACCTCACCCTAGCCGTTGCAACAGCATCCTAGTCCTCACCCTACCCGTGGCAACAACATCATTGAGCTCTTCCTGACCTACCCATTGCAACAACATACTAGACCTCTTCCTGACCCTACCCATGGTAACAGCATCCTAGTCCTCTTCCTCACACTAGCTGTGGCAACAGCATCCTAGACCTCTTCCTCACACTGGCCGTGGCAACAGCATCCTAGACCTCTTCCTCACACTAGCTGTGGCAACAGCATCATAGATCTCTTCCTCACACTAGCTGTGGCAACAGCATCCTAAACCTCTTCCTCACACTAGCTGTGGCAACAGCATCCTAGACCTCTTCCTCACCCTACCCGTGGCAATACCATCCTAGAACTCTTCCTCACCCTACCCGTGGTAACAACATCATAGACCTCTTCCTCACCCTACCTATGGTAGCAGCATCCTAGACGTCTTCCTGACCTACCCATGGCAACAACATACTAGACATCTTCCTGACCCTATCCTTGGCAACAACATCATAGACCTCTTCCTGATCCTGCCCATAGCAACAACATCCTAGACATCTTCCTGATCCTACCTATAGCAACAACATCCTAGACATCTTCCTGACCCTACCCGTGGCAACAACATCATAGAACTCTTCCTGACACTACCCGTGGCAACAACATCCTAGAATTCATCTTGACCCTACCCATGGCAACAACATCCTAGACATCTTCCTGACCCTACCCGTGGCAACAACATCATAGAACTCTTCCTGACACTACCCGTGGCAACAACATCCTAGAATTCATCTTGACCCTACCCGTGGCAACAACATCCTAGAACTCTTCCTGACCCTACCCACGGCAACTGCATCCTAGACCTCTTCCTCACACAGGCCATGGCAACACCATGCTATACCTCTTCCTAACCCTAGCCGTGGCAACAGCATCCTAGACCTCTTCCTCACACTAGCCATGGCAACAGCATCCTAGACCTCTTCCTCACACTAGCCATGGCAACAACATCCTAGACCTATTCCTCACACTAGCCGTGGCAACAGCATCCTAGACCTCTTCCTCACACTAGCTGTGGCAACAGCATCCTAGACATCTTCCTCACACTAGCTGTGGCAACAGCATCCTATACCTCTTCCTCACACAAGCTGTGGCAACAGCATCCTAGACCTCTTCCTCACACTAGCTGTGGCAACATCATCCTAGACCTCTTCCTCACACTAGCTGTGGCAACATCATCCTAGACCTCTTCCTCACACTAGCTGTGGCAACAGCATCCTAGACCTCTTCCTCACACTAGCTGTGGCAACAGCATCCTAGACCTCACACTAGCTGTGGCAACATCATCTTAGACCTCTTCCTCACACTAGCTGTGGCAACATCATCCTAGACCTCTTCCTCACACAAGCCGGGGCAACACCATCCTAGACCTCTTCCTAACCCTAGCCGTGGCACCAACATACTAGACCTCTTCCTGACCTCTACCCTTGGCAACAACATCCTAGACGTCTTCCTGACCTACCTGTGGCAACAACATACTAGACCTCTTCCTGACCCTACCCGTGGCAACAACATCATAGAACTCTTCCTGACACTACCCGTGGCAACAACATCCTAGAATTCATCTTGACCCTACCCATGGCAACAACATCCTAGACATCTTCCTGACCCTACCCGTGGCAACAACATCATAGAACTCTTCCTGACACTACCCGTGGCAACAACATCCTAGAATTCATCTTGACCCTACCCGTGGCAACAACATCCTAGAACTCTTCCTGACCCTACCCACGGCAACTGCATCCTAGACCTCTTCCTCACACAGGCCATGGCAACACCATGCTATACCTCTTCCTAACCCTAGCCGTGGCAACAGCATCCTAGACCTCTTCCTCACACTAGCCATGGCAACAGCATCCTAGACCTCTTCCTCACACTAGCCATGGCAACAACATCCTAGACCTATTCCTCACACTAGCCGTGGCAACAGCATCCTAGACCTCTTCCTCACACTAGCTGTGGCAACAGCATCCTAGACATCTTCCTCACACTAGCTGTGGCAACAGCATCCTATACCTCTTCCTCACACAAGCTGTGGCAACAGCATCCTAGACCTCTTCCTCACACTAGCTGTGGCAACATCATCCTAGACCTCTTCCTCACACTAGCTGTGGCAACATCATCCTAGACCTCTTCCTCACACTAGCTGTGGCAACAGCATCCTAGACCTCTTCCTCACACTAGCTGTGGCAACAGCATCCTAGACCTCACACTAGCTGTGGCAACATCATCTTAGACCTCTTCCTCACACTAGCTGTGGCAACATCATCCTAGACCTCTTCCTCACACAAGCCGGGGCAACACCATCCTAGACCTCTTCCTAACCCTAGCCGTGGCACCAACATACTAGACCTCTTCCTGACCTCTACCCTTGGCAACAACATCCTAGACGTCTTCCTGACCTACCTGTGGCAACAACATACTAGACCTCTTCCTGACCCTACCCTTGGCAACAACATCATAGACCTCTTCCTGATCCTACCAGTGGCAACAACATACTAGAAATCTTCCTGACCCTACCCGTGGCAACAACATCCTAGACATATTCCTGACCCTACCCATGGCAACAACATCCTAGACCTCTTCCTAACCGTACCCGTGGCAACAACATCCTAGACCTCTTCCTCACACTAGCCGTGGCAACAGCATCCTAGACCTCTTCCTCACACTAGCAGTGGCAACAGCATCCTAGACCTCTTCCTCACACTAGCAGTGGCAACAACATCCTAGACCCCTACCTGTAGCAACAACATCCTAGACATCTTCCTGATCCTACCTGTAGCAACAACACCCTAAACCTCTTCCTGATCCTACCTGTAGCAACAACATCCTAGACACCTTCCTGACCCTACCCATGGCAACAACATACTAGACCTCTTCCTGACCTCTACCCTTGGCAACAACATACTAGACCTTTTCCTGACCCTACCCGTGGCAACAACATCCTAGACCTCTTCCTCACACTACCCATGGCAACAACATCCTAGACCCCTTCCCCACACTAGCTGTGGCAACATCATCCTAGACCTCTTTCTCACACTAGCCGTGGCAACAGCATCCTAGACCTCTTCCTCACACTACCGATGGCAACAACATCCTAGACCTCTTCCTCACACTACCCATGGCAACAACATCCTAGACCCCTTCCTCACACTAGCTGTGGCAACATCATCCTAGACCTCTTCCTCACACTAGCCGTGGCAACAGCATCCTAGACCTCTTCATAACACTAGCTGTGGCAACAGCATCCTATACCTCTTCCTCACACTACCCATGGCAACAACATCCTAGACCTCTTCCTAACCGCACCCGTGGCAACAAAATCCTAGACTTCTTCCTCACACTAGCTGTGGCAACAGCATCCTAGACCTCTTCCTCACACTAGCCGTGGCAACAGCATCCTAGACCTCTTCCTCACCGTAATCACGGCAACAGCATCCTAGACCTCTTCCTCACCCTAGCCATTGTAACAGCATCCTAGACATCTTCCTGACCCTACCCTTGGCAACAACATCATATACCTCTTCCTGATCCTACCCGTAGCAACAACATCCTAGACATATTCCTGACCCTATCCTTGGCAACAACATACTACACCCTTTCCTGACCCTACCCGTGGCAACAACATCATAGACCTCATCCTGATGCTACCCGTGGCAACAACATACTAGAACTCTTCCTGACCCTACCAGTGGCAAGAACATCCTAGACATCTTCCTGACACTACCCGTGGTAACAACATCATAGACATCTTCCTGACCCTACCCGTGGCAACATCATCGTAGGCATCTTCATGGCCTTACCCGTGGCAATACCATCCTAGAACTCTTCCTCACCCTACCCGTGGCAACAACATCATAGACCTCTTCCTGACCCTACCCATGGTAGCAACATCCTAGACGTCTTCCTGACCTACAAGTGGCAACAACATACTAGACATCTTCCTGACCCTACCCTTGGCAACAACATCATAGACCTCTTCCTGACCTACCCGTTCCTAGAATTCATCTTGACCCTACCCGTGGCAACAACATCCTAGAACTCTTCCTGTCCTACCCACGGCAACTGCATCCTAGACCTCTTCCTCACACAAGCCGGGGCAACACCATCCTAGACCTCTTCCTGACCTCTACCCTTGGCAACAACATCCTAGACGTCTTCCTGACCTACCCGTGGCAACAACATACTAGACCTCTTCCTGACCCTACCCTTGGCAACAACATCATAGACCTCTTCCTGATCCTACCAGTGGCAACAACATACTAGAAATCTTCCTGACCCTACCCGTGGCAACAACATCCTAGACATCTTCCTGACCCTACCCATGGCAACAACATCCTAGACCTCTTCCTCACACTAGCCATGGCAACAGCATCCTAGACCTCTTCCTGACCCTACCCACAGTAACAACATCCTAGACCTCTTCCTGACCCTACCCTTGGCAACAACATCATAGACCTCTTCCTGATCCTACCAGTGGCAACAACATACTAGAAATCTTCCTGACCTACCCGTGGCAACAACATACTAGACCTCTTCCTGACCCTACCCTTGGCAACAAAATCCTAGACCTCTTCCTGACCCTAACTGTTGCAACAACATCCTAGACATCTTCCTGATCCTACCTGTAGCAACAACATCCTAGACCTCTTCCTGATCCTACCTGTAGCAACAACTTCCTAGACACCCATGGCAACAACATACTAGACCTCCTCCTGACCTCTACCCTTGGCAACAACATACTAGACCTTTTCCTGACCCTACCCTTGGCAACACCATCATAGACCTCTTCCTGATGCTACCCTTGGCAACAACATACTAGAACTCTTCCTGACCCTACCCATGGCAACAACATCCTAGACATCTTAATGACCCTACCCGTGGCAACAACATCCGAGACATCTTCCTGACCCTACCCTTGGCAACAACATCCTAGAATTCATCTTGACCCTACCCGTGGCAACAACATCCTAGAACTCTTCCTGGCCCTACCCACGGCAACTATATCCTAGACCTCTTCCTCACACAGGCCGTGGCAACATCATCCTAGACCTCTTCCTCACACTAGCCGTGGCACCAGCATCCTAGACCTCTTCCTCACACTAGCCGTGGCAACAGCATCCTAGACTTCTTCCTCACACTAGCCGTGGCAACAGCATCCTAGACCACTTCCTCACACTAACCGTGACAACAGCATCCTAGACCTCTTCCTCACACTAGCCATGGCAACAGCATCCTAGACCTCTTCCTCACACTATCCCTGGCAACAGCATCCTAGACCCCTATCTCACACTAGCTGTGGCAACAGCATCCTAGACCTCTTCCTCACAATAGCTGTGGCAACATAATCCTAGACCTCTTCCTCACCCTACCCACGGCAACAGCATCCTAGACCTCTTCCTCACACTAGCTGTGGCAACAGCATCCTAGACCTCTTCCTGACCCTACCCACGGCAACAGCATCCTAGACTTCTTCCTCACCCTAGCCGTTGTAACATTATCCTAGACCTCTTCCGACCCTACCCATGGTAACAACATCCTAGACCTCTTCCTCACCCTAGCCGTGGCAACAGCATCCTAGACCACTACCTGATCATACCCGTTGCAACAACACCTAGACATCTTCCTGGCCCTACCCGTGGCAACACCATCCTAGAACTCTTCCTGACCCTACCCGTGGGAACAACATCATAGACATCTTCCTCCTGGCCCTACCCGTGGCAACACCATCCTAGAACTCTTCCTCACCCTACCCGTGGCAACAACATCATAGACCTCTTCCTGACGCTACCCATGGTAACAACATCCTAGACGTCTTCCTGACCTACCCATGGCAACAACATACTAGACCTTTTCCTGACCATACCCATGGCAACAACATCATAGACCTCTTCCTGATGCTACCCGTAGCAATAACAAACTAGAACTCTTCCTGACCCTACCAGTAGCAAGAACATCCTAGACATCTTCCTGACCCTACCCGTGGCAACAACATCATAGACATCTTCCTGACCCTACCCGTGGCAACAACATCCTAGACTTCATACTGACCCTACCCGTGGCAACAACATCATAGACATCTTTCTGGCCCTACCCGTGGCAAAACCATCCTAGAACTCTTCCTCACCCTACCCGTAGCAACAACATCCTAGACCTCTTCCTGACCCTACCCATGGCAACAACATACTAGACCTCTTCCTGGCCTCTACCCTTGGCAACAACATCCTAGACGTCTTCCTGGCCTACCCGTGGCAACAACATACTAGACCTCTTCCTGACCCTACCCTTGGCAACAACATCATAGACCTCTTCCTGATCCTACCAGTGGCAACAACATACTAGAAATCTTCCTGACCCTACCCGTGGCAACAACATCCTAGACATCTTCCTGACCTTATCCATGGCAACAACATCCTAGACCTCTTCCTAACCGTACCCATGGCAACAACATCCTAGACCTCTTCCTCACACTAGCCGTGGCAACAGCATCCTAGACCTCTTCCTCACACTAGCCGTGGCAACAGCATCCTAGACCTCTTCCTGACCCTACCCATAGTAACAACATCCTAGACGTCTTCCTGACCTACCCGTGGCAACAACATACTAGACCTCTTCCTGACCCTACCCTTGGCAACAGCATCATATACCTCTTCCTGACCCTACCTGTAGCAACAACATCGTAGACATCTTCCTGATCCTACCTGTAGCAACAACATCCTAGACCTCTTCCTGGTCCTACCTTTAGCAACAACATCCTAGACATCTTCCTGACTCTACCCATGGCAACAACATACTAGACCTCTTCCTGACCTCTACCCTTGGCAACAACATACTAGACCTTTTCCTGACCCTACCCGTGGCAACAATATCATAGACCTCTTCCTGATGCTACCCTTGTAACAACATCATAGACCTCTTCCTGATGCTACCCTTGTAACAACATCATAGACCTCTTCCTGATGCTACCCTTGTAACAACATACTAGAACTCTTCCTGACCCTAACCGTGGCAACAACATCCTAGACATCTTCCTGACACTACTCGTGGCAACAACATCCTAGAATTCATCTTGACCCTACCCGTGGCAACAACATCCTAGAACTCTTCCTGACCCTACCCGTGGCAACAACATCCTAGACATCTTCCTGACCCTACCCGTGGCAACAACATCCTAGAACTCTTCCTCACACTAGCCGTGGCAACAGCATCCTAGACCTCTTCCTCACACTATCCGTGGCAACAGCATCCTAGACCTCTTCCTCACACTATCTGTGGCAACAGCATCCTAGACCCCTTCCTCACACTAGCTGTGGCAACAGCATCCTAGACCTCTTCCTCACACTACCCATGGCAACAGCATCCTAGACCTCTTCCTCACACTATCCGTGGCAACAGCATCCTAGACCTCTTCCTCACACTAGCTGTGGTAACAGCATCCTAGACCTCTTCCTCACACTAGCTGTGGCAACAGAATCCTAGACCTCTTCCTCACCCTACCCACGGCAACAACATCCTAGGCCTCTTCCTCACACTAGCTGTGGCAACAGCATCCTAGGCCTCTTCCTGACCCTACCCACGGCAACAGCATCCTAGACCTCTTCTCACACTACCCGTGGCAACAGCATCCTAGACCTCTTCCTGACCCTACCCACGGCAACAACATCCTAGACCTCTTCCTCACACTACCCGTGGCAAAAGCATCCTAGACCTCTTCCTGACCCTACCCATAGTAACAACATCCTAGACGTCTTCCTGACCTACCCTTGGCAACAACATCATAGACATCTTCATGACCCTACCCGTGGCAACAACATCCTAGACTTCATACTGACCCTACCCGTGGCAACAACATCGTAGACATCTTCCTGGCCCTAAACATGGCAATACCATCCTAGAACTCTTCCCCACACTACCCGTGGCAATGACATCACAGACCTCTTCCTGACCCTACTCATGGTAACAACATTCTAGACGTATTCCTGACCTACCCGTGGCAACAACATACTAGACATCTTCATGACCCTAACCTTGGCAACAATATCATAGACCTCATCCTGATCCTACCCGTAGCAACAACATCCTCAACCTCTTCCTGACCCTACCAATGGCAACAACATACTATACGTCTTCCTGACCTACCAGTGGCAACAACATCATATACCTCTTCCTGATACTACCCGTAGCAACAACAGCATAGACATCTTCCTGACCCTACCCGTGGCAACAACATCCTAGACTTCATACTGACCCTACCCGTGGCAACAACATCGTAGACATCTTCCTTACCCTACCCGTGGCAACAACATCATATAATTCATCTTGACCCTACCCTTGGCAACAACATCATAGACCTGTTCCTGATCCTACCCGTAGCAACAACATCCTAGACCTCTTCCTGACCCTACCCATGGCAACAACATCCTAGACCTTAGCCTAACCGTACCCGTGGCAACAACATCCTAGACATATTCCTCACACTAGCCGTGGCAACAGCATCCTAGACCTCTTCCTCACACTAGCCATGGCAACAGCATCCTAGACCTCTTCTTCACCCTACCCACGGCAACAGCATCCTAGAGTTCTTCCTCAACATACCCACGGCAACAACATCCTAGACCTCTTCCTACCCGTACCCGTGGCAACAACATCCTAGACCTCATCCTCACACTAGCTGTGGCAACAACATCCTAGAATTCATCTTGACCCTACCCGTGGCAACAACATCCTAAGACACTTCCTGACCCTACCCGTGGCAACAACATCCTAGAACTCATCCTGACCCTACCCGTGGCAACAACATCCTAGACATCTTCCTGACCCTACCCGTGGCAACAACATCATAGAACGCTTCCTGACACTACCCATGGCAACAACATCCTAGAATTCATCTTGACCCTACCCATGGCAACAACATCCTAGAACTCTTCCTGACACTACCCACTGCAACTGCATCCTAGACCTCTTCCTCACACAAGCCGTGGCAACAACATACTAGACCTCTTCCGACCCTACCCATGGTAACAACATCCTAGACCTCTTCCTCACCCTAGCCGTGGCAACATCATCCTAGACCTCTACCTGATCATACCCGTTGCAACATCACCTAGACATCTTCCTGGCCCTACCTGTGGCAACACCATCCTAGAACTCTTCCTGACCCTACCCGTGGCAACAACATCATAGACATCTTCCTGGCCCTACCCTTGGCAATACCATCCTAGAACTCTTCCTCACCCTACCCGTGGCAACAGCACCATAGACCTCTTCCTGAGCCTTTCCATGGTAACAACATCCTAGACGTCTTCCTGACCTACCCATGGCAACAACATACTAGACATCTTCCTGATCCTACCCGTAGCAACAACATCCTATACCTCTTCCTCACCCTAGCCGTGGCAACAACATCCTAGACCTCTACCTGATCATACCCGTTGCAACAACACCTAGACATCTTCCTGGCCCTAACCGTGGCAACACCATCCTAAAACTCTTCATGACCCTACCCGTGGCAACAACATCATAGACATCTTCCGGCCCTACCCGTGGCAATACCATCCTAGAACTCTTCCCCACCCTACACGTGGCAACAACATCATAGATCTCTTCCTGAGCCTATCCATGATAACAACATCCTAGACATCTTCTTGACCTACCCGTGGCAACAATATACAAGACATCTTCCTGACCCTACCCTTGGCAACAACATCATAGACCTCTTCCTGATCCTACGCGTAGCAACAACATCCTAGACCTCTTCCTCACCCTACCCGTGGCAATACCATCCTAGAACACTTCCTCACTCTACCCTTGGCAACAACATATTAGACCTTTTCCTGACCCTACCCATGGCAACAACATCATAGACCTCTGCCTGATGCTACCCGTGGCAACAACATACTAGAACACTTCCTGACCCTACCCGTGGCAACAACATCATATAAATCTTCCTGACCCTACACATGGCAACAACACCCTAGACATCTTCCTGACCCTACCCTTGGCAACAACATACTAGACCTTTTCCTGACCCTACCCGTGGCAACAACATCATAGAACTCTTCCTGATGCTACCCATGGCAACAACATACTAGAACTCTTCCTGACCCTACAAGTGGCAAGAACATCCTAGACATCTTCCTGACCCTACCCGTGGTAACAACATCATAGACATCTTCCTGACCCTACCCGTGGCAACAACATCGTAGACATCTTCCTGGCCCTACCCATGGCAATACCATCCTAGAACTCTTCCTCACCCTACCCGTGGTAACAACACCATAGACCTCTTCCTGACCCTACCCATGGTAACAATATCCTAGACGTCATCCTGACCTACCCGTGGCAACAACATACTAGACATCTTCCTCACCCTACCCTTGGCAACAACATCATATACTTCTTCCTGATCCTACCCGTAGCAACAACATCCTAGACCTCTTCGTGACCCTACCCATGGCAACAACATACTAGACCTCTTCCTGACCTCTACCCTTGGCAACAACATCCTAGACCTCTTCCTGACCCTACCCATGGTAACAACATCCTAGACGTCATCCTGACCTACCCGTGGCAACAACATACTAGACATCTTCCTCACCCTACCCTTGGCAACAACATCATATACTTCTTCCTGATCCTACCCGTAGTAACAACATCCTAGACCTCTTCCTGACCCTACCCATGGCAACAACATCCTAGCCCTCTTCCTAACCGTACCCGTGGCAACAACATCCTAGACAGCTTCCTCACCCTAGCCGTGGCAACATCATCCTAGACCTCTTCCTCACACTAGCCGTGGCAACAGCATCCTAGACCTCTTCCTCACCCTATCCACGGCAACAGCATCCTAGACCTCTTCCTAACCATACCCACGGCAACAACATCCTAGACCTCTTCCTCACCCTACCCGTGGCAATAACACCCTATACCTCATCATGACCATACCCATGGCAACAACATACTAGACCTCTTCTGACCCTACCCATGGTAACAACATACTAGACCTCTTCCTCACCCTAGCCGTGGCAACAGCATCCTAGACCTCTACCTGATCATACCCATTGCAACAACACCTAGACATCTTCCTGGCCCTAACCGTGGCAACACCATCCTAGAACTCTTCATGACCCTACCCGTGGCAACAACATCATAGACATCTTCCTGGCCCTACCCGTGGCAATACCATCCTAGAACTCTTCCTCACCCTACCCCTGGCAACAACATCATAGACCTCTTCCTGAGCCTTTCCATGGCAACAACATCCTAGACGTCTTCCTGACCTACCCGTGGCAACAACATCCTAGACTTCATCCTGACCCTACCCGTGGCAACAACATCGTAGACATCTTCCTGGCCCTACACATGGCAATACCATCATAGAACTCTTCCCCACACTACCCGTGGCAATAACCTCACAGACCTCTTCCTGACCCTACCCATGGAAACAACATACTAGACCTCTTCCTGACCTCTACCCTTGGCAACAACATCCTAGACGTCTTCCTGGCCTACCCGTGGCAACAACATACTAGACCTCTTCCTGACCCTACCCTTGGCAACAACATCATAGACCTCTTCCAGATCCTACCCATAGCAACAACATTCTAGACCTCTTCCTGAACCTACCCATGGCAACAACAAACTAGACCTATTTCTGACCTCTATCCTTGGCAACAACATCTTAGATGTATTCCTGACCTACCCGTGGCAACAACATACTAGACCTCTTCCTGACCCTACCCTTGGCAACAACATCATAGACCTCTTCCTGATCCTACAAGTGGCAACAACATACTAGAAATCTTCCTGACCATACCCGTGGCAACAACATCCTAGACATCTTCCTGACCTTACCCATGGCAACAACATCCTAGACCTCTTCCTAACCGTACCCGTGGCAACAACATCCTAGACCTCTTCCTCACACTAGCCGTGGCAACAGCATCCTAGACCTCTTCCTCACCCTACCCACGGCAACAACATCCTAGACCTCTTCCTAACCGTAACCATGGCAACAACATCCTAGACCTCTACCTCACACTAGCTGTGGCAACAGCATCCTAGACCTCTTCCTCACACTAGCCGTGGCAACAGCATCCTAGACCTCTTCCTTACCCTACCCACGGCAACAGCATCCTAGAACTCTTCCGCACCCTAGCCGTTGCAACAGCATCCTAGACCTCGTCCTCACCCTATCCGTGGCAACAACATCCTATACCACATCCTGACCCTACCCATGGCAACAACATACTAGATCTCTTCCGACCCTACCCATGGTAACAACATCCTAGACCTCTTCCTCACCCTAGCCGTGGCAACAGCATCCTAGACCTCTACCTGATCATACCCGTTGCAACAACACCTAAACATATTCCTGGCCCTACCCGTGGCAACACCATCCTAGAACTCTTCCTGACATCACCCGTGGCAACAACATCATAGACATCTTCCTGGCCCTACCCGTGGCAATACCATCCTAGAACTCTTCCTCACCCTACCCGTGGCAACAACATCATAGACCTCTTCCTGAGCCTTTCCATGGTAACAACATCCTAGACGTCTTCCTGACCTACCCGTGGCAACAACATACTAGACATCTTCCTGACCCTACCCTTGGCAACAACATCATAGACCTTTTCCTGATCCTACCCGTAGCAACAACATTATAGACCTCTTCCTCACCCTACCCACGGCAACAGCATCATAGACCTCGTCCTCACCCTACCCACGGCAACAACATCCTAGACCTCCTCCTAACCGTACCCGTGGCAACAACATCCTAGACATTTTACTCACACTAGCTGTGGCAACAGCATCCTAGACCTCTTCCTCACACTAGCCGTGGCAACAACATCCTAGACCTCTTCCTTACCCTACCCACGGCAACAGCATCCTAGACCTCTTCCTCACCTTAGCCGTTGCAACAGCATCCTAGACCTCGTCCTCACCCTACCCGTGGCAACAACATCCTAGACCTCATCCTGACCCTACCCATGGCAACAACATACTAGACCTCTTACTACCCTACTCATGGCAACAACATACTAGATCTCTTCCGACCCTACCCGTGGCAACAGCATCCTAGACATCTACCTGATCATACCCGTTGCTACATCACCTAGACATCTTCCTGGCCCTACCTGTGGCAACACCATCCTAGAACTCTTCCTGACCCTACCCGTGACAACAACATCATAGACATCTTCCTGGCCCTACCCATGGCAATACCATCCTAGAACTCTTCCTGACCCTACCCATGGCAACAACATCATAGACCTCTTCCTGATGCTATCCGTGGCAACAACATACTATGACTCTTCCTGACCCTACCCGTGGCAACAACATACTAGACCTTTTCCTGACCCTACCCGTGGCAACAACATCATCGACCTCTTCCTGATGCTACAAGTGGCAACAACATACTAGAACTCTTCCTGACCCTACAAGTGGCAAGAACATCCTAGACATCGTCCTGGCCCTACCCGTGGCAATACCATCCTAGAACTCTTCCTCACCCTACCCATGGCAACAACATCATGTACCTCTTCCTGACTCTACCCGTAGCAACAACATCCTAGACCTCTTCCTGACCCTACCCATGGCAACAACATACTAGTCCTCTTCCTCACCTCTACCCTTGGCAACAACATCCTAGACGCTTCCTGACCTACGCGTGGCAACAACATACTAGACCTCTTCCTGACCCTTCCCTTGGCAACAACATCATAGACCTCTTCCTGATCCAACCAGTGGCAACAACATACTAGAACTCTTCCTGACCCTACCCGTGGCAACAACATCCTAGACATCTTCCTGACCCTACCCATGGCAACAACAACCTAGACCTCTTCCTAACCGTACCCGTGGCAACACCATCCTAGACCTCTTCCTCACACTAGCCGTGGCAACAGCATCCTAGACCTCATCCTCACACTAGCCGTGGCAACAGCATCCTAGACCTCTTCCTCACCCTAGCCGTGGCAACAACATCCTAGACCTCTTCCTGACACTACCCACGGCAACAGCATCCTAGATCTCATCCTCACCCTACCCACGGCAACAGCATCCTAGACCTCTTCTTCACCCTAGCCGTGGCAACAGCATCCTAGACCTCTACCTGATCATACCCGTTGCAACAACACCTAGACATCTTCCTGGCCCTACCCGTGGCAACACCATCCTAGAACTCTTCCTGACCCTAATCGTGGCAACAACATCATAGACATCTTCCTGGCCTTACCCATGGCAATACCATCCTAGAACTCTTCCCTACCCTACCCGTGGCAACAACATCATAGACCTCTTCCTGAGCCTTTCCATGGTAACAACATCCTCGATGTCTTCCTGACCTACCCATGGCAACAACATACTAGACATCTTCCTGACCCTACCCTTGGCAACAACATCATAGACCTCTTCCTCACCCTACTCACGGCAACAACATCCTAGACCTCTTCCTAACCGTACCCGTGGCAACAACATCCTAGACCTCTTCCTCACCCTACCCACGGCAACAACATCCTAGACCTCTTCATAACCGTACCCATGGCAACAACATCCTAGACCTCTTCCTCACACTAGCCGTGGCAACAGCATCCTAGACCTCTTCCTCACACTAGCCGTGGCAACAGCATCATAGACCTCTTCCTTACCCTACCCACGGCAACAGCATCCTAGACCTCTTCCTCACCCTAGCCGTTGCAACAGCATCCTAGACATCTACCTGGCCCTACCCGTGGCAATACCATCCTAGAACTCTTCCTCATCCTACCCGTGGCAACAACATCATAGACCTCTTCCTGAGCCTTTCCATGGTAACAACATCCTAGACGTCTTCCTGACCTACCCGTGGCAACAACATACTAGACATCTTCCTGACCCTACCCTTGGCAACAACATCATAGACCTCTTCCTGATCCTACCCGTAGCAACAACATCCTAGAACTCTTCCTCACCCTACCCACGGCAACAGCATCCTAGATCTCTTCCTCACCTTACCCACGGCAACAACATCCTAGACCTCTTCCTAACCGTACCCGTTGCAACACCATCCTAGACATCTTCCTGGCCCTACCCGTGACAACACCATCCTAGAACTCTTCCTGACCCTACTCGTGGCAACAACATCATAGACATCTTCCTGGCCCTACCCATGGCAATACCATCCTAGAACTCTTCCCTACCCTACCCGTGGCAACAACATCATAGACCTCTTCCTGAGCCTTTCCATGGTAACAACATCCTCGATGTCTTCCTGACCTACCCATGGCAACAACATACTAGACATCTTCCTGACCCTACCCTTGGCAACAACATCATAGACCTCTTCCTCACCCTACCCACGGCAACAACATCCTAGACCTCTTCCTAACCGTACCCGTGGCAACAACATCCTAGACCTCTTCCTCACCCTACCCATGGCAACAACATCCTAGACCTCTTCATAACCGTACCCATGGCAACAACATCCTAGACCTCTTCCTCACACTAGCCGTGGCAACAGCATCCTAGACCTCTTCCTCACACTAGCCGTGGCAACAGCATCATAGACCTCTTCCTTACCCTACCCACGGCAACAGCATCATAGACCTCTTCCTCACCCTAGCCGTTGCAACAGCATCCTAGACATCTACCTGGCCCTACCCGTGGCAATACCATCCTAGAACTCTTCCTCATCCTACCCGTGGCAACAACATCATAGACCTATTCCTGAGCCTTTCCATGGTAACAACATCCTAGACGTCTTCCTGACCTACCCGTGGCAACAACATACTAGACATCTTCCTGACCCTACCCTTGGCAACAACATCATAGACCTCTTCCTGATCCTACCCGTAGCAACAACATCCTAGAACTCTTCCTCACCCTACCCACGGCAACAGCATCCTATATCTCTTCCTCACCCTACCCACGGCAACAACATCCTAGACCTCTTCCTAACCGTACCCGTTGCAACAACATCCTAGACATCTTCCTCACACTAGCTGTGGCAACAGCATCCTAGACCTCTTCCTCACACTAGCCGTGGCAACAGCATCCTAGACCTCTTCCTCACCTTAGCCGTTGCAACAGCATCCTAGACCTCGTCCTCATCCTACCCGTGGCAACAACATCATATACCTCATCCTGACCTTACCCATGGCAATAACATACTAGACCTCTTCCAACCCTACCCATGGCAACAACATACTAGACCTCTTCCGACCCTACCCGTGGCAACAGCATCCTAGACCTCTACCTGATCATACCCATTGCTACAACATACTAGACCTCTTCCGACCCTACTCATGGTAACAACATCCTAGACCTCTTCCTCAACCTAGCCGTGGCAACAGCATCCTAGACCTCTACCTGATCATACCCATTGCAACAACACCTAGCCATCTTCCTGGCCCTACCCGTGGCAACACCATCCTAGAACTCTTCTTCACCCTATCCGTGGCAACAACATCATAGACCTCTTCCTGACCCTACCCATGGTAACAACATCCTAGACGTCTTCCTGACCTACCCGTGGCAACAACATACTAGACATCTTCCTGACCCTACCCTTGGCAACATCATCATAGACCTCTTCCTGATCCTACCCGTAGCAATAACATCCTAGACATCTTCCTGACCCTACCCATGGCAACAACATACTAGACCTCTTCCTGACCTCTGCCCTTGGCAACAACATACTAGACCTTTTCCTGACACTACCCATGGCAACAACATCATAGACCTCTTCCTGATGCTACCCGTGGCAACAACATCCTATAACTCTTCCTGACCCTACCAGTAGCAAGAACATCCTAGACATCTGCCTGACCCTACCCGTAGCAACAACATCATAGACATCTTCCTGACCCTACCCGTGGCAACAACATCCTAGACTTCATACTGACCCTACCCGTGGCAACAACATCGTAGACATCTTCCTGGCCCTACCAATAGAACTCTTCCTCACCCTACCCGTGGCAACAACATCACATACCTCTTCCTGACCCTACCCATGATAACAACATTCTAGACGTATTCCTGACCTACCCGTGGCAACAACATACTAGACATCTTCCTGCCCTACCCTTGGCAACAATATCATAGACATCTTCCTGACCCTACCAATGGCAACAACATACTAGACCTCTTCCTGACCTCTACCCTTGGCAACAACATCCTAGACCTCTTCCTGACCTACCCGTGGCAACAGCATCCTAAACCTCTTCCTCACCCTAGCCATTGCAACAGCATCCTAGACCTCTTCCTCAACCTACCCGTGGCAACAACATCCTAGACCTCATCCTGACCCTACCCATGGCAACAACATACTATACCTATTCCGACCCTACCCATGGCAACAACATACTAGACCTATTCCTGACCTCTACCCTTGGCAACAACATCTTAGACGTCTTCCTGACCTACCCGTGGCAACAACATACTAGACCTCTTCCTGACCCTACCCTTGGCAACAACATCATAGACCTCTTCCTGATCCTACCAGTGGCAAGAACATACTAGAAATCTTCCTGACCCTACCCGTGGCAACAACATCCTAGACATCTTCCTGACCTTACCCATGGCAACAACATCCTAGACCTCTTCCTAACCGTACCCGTGGCAACAACATCCTAGACCTCTTTCTCACACTAGCCATGGCAACAGCATCCTAGACCTCTTCCTCACCCTACCCACGGCAACAGCATCCTAAACCTCTTCCTCACCATAGCCGTTGCAACAACATCCTAGACCTCATCCTGACCCTACCCATGGCAACAACATACTATACCTATTCCGACCCTACCCATGGCAATAACATACTAGACCTATTCCTGACCTCTACCCTTGGCAACAACATCTTAGACGTCTTCCTGACCTACCCGTGGCAACAACATACTAGACCTCTTCCTGACCCTACCCTTGGCAACAACATCATAGACCTCTTCCTGGTCCTACCAGTGGCAAGAACATACTAGAAATCTTCCTGACCCTACCCGTGGCAACAACATCCTAGACATCTTCCTGACCTTACCCATGGCAACAACATCCTAGACCTCTTCCTAACCGTACCCGTGGCAACAACATCCTAGACCTCTTCCTCACACTAGCCGTGGCAACAGCATCCAATACCTCTTCCTCACCCTAGCCGTGGCAACAGCATCCTAGACCTCTACCTGGCCATACCCGTTGCAACAACACCTAGACATCTTCCTGGCCCTACCCGTGGCAACACCATCCTAGAACTCTTCCTGGCCCTACCCGTGGCAATACCATCCTAGAACTCTTCCCCACCCTACCCGTGGCAACAACATCATATACCTCTTCCGGACCCTACCCATGGTAACCACATCCTAGACGTCTTCCTGACCCTACCCATGATAACAACATTCTAGACGTATTCCTGACCTACCCGTGGCAACAACATACTAGACATCTTCCTGCCCTACCCTTGGCAACAATATCATAGACATCTTCCTGACCCTACCAATGGCAACAACATACTAGACCTCTTCCTGACCTCTACCCTTGGCAACAACATCCTAGACCTCTTCCTGACATACCCGTGGCAACAACATACTAGGCCTCTTCCTGACCCTACCATTGGCAACAACATCATAGACCTCTTCCTGATCCTACCAGTGGCAACAACATACTAGAACTCTTCCTGACCCTACTCTTGGCAACAACATCCTAGACATCTTCCTGACCCTACCCATGGCAACAACATCATAGACCTCTTCCTGACACTACCCGTGGCAACAACATACTAGACCTCTTCCTCACACTAGCCGTGGCAACAGCATCCTAGACCTCTTCCTCACCCTACCCACGGCAACAGCATCCTAAACCTCTTCCTCACCCTAGCCATTGCAACAGCATCCTAGACCTCTTCCTCACCTAACCCGTGGCAACAACATCCTAGACCTCATCCTGACCCTACCCATGGCAACAACATACTATACCTATTCCGACCCTACCCATGGCAACAACATACTAGACCTATTCCTGACCTCTACCCTTGGTAACAACATCTTAGACGTCTTCCTGACCTACCCGTGGCAACAACATACTAGACCTCTTCCTGACCCTACCCTTGGCAACAACATCATAGACCTCTTCCTGATCCTACCAGTGGCAAGAACATACTAGAAATCTTCCTGACCCTACCCGTGGCAACAACATCCTAGACATCTTCCTGACCTTACCCATGGCAACAACATCCTAGACCTCTTCCTAATCGTACCCGTGGCAACAACATCCTAGACCTCTTCCTCACACTAGCCGTGGCAACATCATCCAATACCTCTTCCTCACCCTAGCCGTGGCAACAGCATCCTAGACCTCTACCTGGTCATACCCATTGCAACAACACCTAGACATCTTCCTGGCCCTACCCGTGGCAACACCATCCTAGAACTCTTCCTGGCCCTACCCGTGGCAATACCATCCTAGAACTCTTCCCCACCCTACCCGTGGCAACAACATCATAGACCTCTTCCTGACCCTACCCATGGTAACCACATCCTAGACGTCTTCCTGACCTACCCGTGGCAACAACATACTAGCCATCTTCCTGACCCTACCCTTGGCAACAACATCATAAACCTCTTCCTGATCCTTCCCGTAGCAACACTATCCTAGACATCTTCCTGACCCTACCCATGGCAACAACATACTAGACCTCTTCCTGACCTCTACCCTTGGCAACAACATACTAGAACTTTTCCTGACCCTACCCGTGGCAACAACATCATAGACATCTTCCTGACCCTACCCGTGGCAACAACATCCTAGATTTCATACTGACCCTACCCGTGGCAACAACATCGTAGACATCTTCCTTACCCTACCCGTGGCAACAACATCATAGAATTCATCTTGACCCTACCCTTGGCAACAACATCATAGACCTGCTCCTGATCCTACCAGTAGCAACAACATCCTAGACGTCTTCCTGACCCTACCCATGGCAACAACATACTAGACCTCTTCCTGACATCTACCCTTGGCAACAACATCCTAGACGTCATCCTGACCTACCCGTGGCAACAACATACTAGACCTCTTCCTGACCCTACCCTTGGCAACAACAACATAGACCTCTTCCTGATCCTACCAGTGGCAACAACATACTAGAACTCTTCCTGACCCTACCCGTGGCAACAACATCCTAGACATCTTCCTGACCCTATCCATGGCAACAACATCCTAGATCTCTTCCTGACCGTACCCGTGGCAACAACATCCTAGACCTCTTCCTCACACTAGCCATGTTAACAACATCCTAGACCTCTTCCTCACCCTAGCCGTGGCAACAACACCCTAGACCTCTACCTGATCATACCCGTTGCAACAACACCTAGACATCTTCCTGGCCCTACCCGTGACAACACCATCCTAGCACTCTTCCTGACCCTACCAGTAGCAAGAACATCCTAGACATCTTCCTGACCCTACCCGTGGCAACAACATCATAGACATCTTCCTGGCCCTACCCGTGGCAACAACATCATAGACATCTTCCTGGCCCTACCCGTGGCAATACTATCCAAAAACTCTTCCTAACCCTACCCGTGGCAACAACATCCTAGACATCTTCCTGACCCTACCCATGGCAACAACATCCTAGATCTCTTCATGACCCTACCCGTGGCAACAGCATCATAGACATCTTGCTGGCCCTACCCGTGGCAATACCATCCTAGAACTCTTCCCCATCCTACCCGTGGCAACAACATCATATAGCTCTTCCTGAGCCTTTCCATGGTAACAACATCCTAGACGTCTTCCTGACCTAGCCGTGGCAACAACATACTAGACATCTTCCTGACCCTACCCTTGGCAACAACATCATATACCTCTTCCTGAACCTACCCACGGCAACAGCATCCTAGACCTCTTCCTCACCCTACCCACGGCAACAACATCCTAGACCTCTTCCTAACCGTACCCTTGGCAACAACATCCTAGACCTCTTACTCACACTAGCTGTGGCAACAGCATCCTAGACCTCTTCCTCACACTAGCCGTGGCAACAGCATCATAGACCTCTTTCTTACCCTACCCACGGCAACAGCATCCTAGACTTCTTCCTCACCCTACCCACGGCAACAACATCCTAGACCTCTTCCTAACCGTACCCGTGGCAACAACATCCTAGACCTCTTCCTCACACTAGCTGTGGCAACAGCATCCTAGACCTCTTCCTCACACTAGCCGTTGCAACAGCATCCTAGACCTCGTCCTAACCATACCCGTGGCAACAACATCCTATACCTCATCTCATCCTGACCCTACCCATGGCAACAACATACTAGACCTCTTCAGACCCTACCCATGGTAACAACATCATAGACCTCTTCCTCACCCTAGCCGTGGCAACAGCATCCTAGACCTCTACCTGCTCATACCCTTTGCAACAACACCTAGACATCTTCCTGGCCCTACCCGTGGCAATACCATCCTAGAACTCTTCCTCACACTAGCTGTGGCAACAGCATCCTAGAACTCTTCTTCACACTACCCACGGCAACAGCATCCTAGACCTCATCCTCACACTAGCCGTGGCAACAGCATCCTAGACCTCTTCCTCACACTAGCCGTGGCAACAGCATCCTAGAACTCTTCCTCACACTAGCCGTGGCAACAACATCCTAGACCTCTTCCTCACACTAGCCGTGGCAACAGCATCCTAGAACTCTTCCTCACACTACCCATGGCAACAACATCCTAGACCTCTTCCTCACACTAGCCGTGGCAAAAACATCCTAGACCTCTTCCTCACACTAGCCGTGGCAACAGCATCTTAGACCTCTTCCTCACACTAGCCGTGGCAACAGCATCCTAGACCTCTTCCTTACCCTACCCACGGCAACAGCATCCTAGACCTCTTCCTCACCCTAGCCGTTGCAACAGCATCCTAGACCTCTTCCTCACCCTACCCGTGGCAACAACATCCTAGACCTCATCCTGACCCTACCCATGGCAACAACATACTAGACCTCTTCCGACCCTACCCATGGTAACAACATCCTAGACCTCTTCCTCACCCTAGCCGTGGCAACAGCATCCTAGAACTCTACCTGATCATACCCGTTGCAACAACACCTAGACATCTTCCTGGCCCTACCCGTGGCAACATCATCCTAGAACTCTTCCTGTTCCTACCCGTGGCAACAACATCATAGGCATCTTCCTGACCCTACCCATGGCAACAACATACTAGACCTCTTCCTGACCTCAACCATTGGCAACAACATACTAGACCTTTTCCTGACCCTACCCGTGGCAACAACATCATAGACATCTTCCTGGCCCTACCCGTGGCAATACTATCCAAGAACTCTTCCTCACCCTACCCGTGGCAACAACATCCTAGACCTCTTCCTGACCCTACCCATGGCAACAACATCATAGACCTCTTCCTGAGCCTTTCCATGGTAACAACATCCTAGACATCTTCCTGACCCTACCCGTGGCAATAACATCCTAGACATCTTCCTGACCTACCCATGGCAACAACATACTAGACATCTTCCTGACCCTACCCTTGGCAACAACATCATAGACCTCTTCCTGATCCTACCTGTAGCAACAACATCCTAGACCTCTTCCTCACCGTACCCACGGCAACAACATCCTAAACCTCTTCCTCACACTAGCTGTGGCAACAGCATCCTAGACCTCTTCCTCACACTAGCCGTGGCAACAGCATCATATACCCCTGTCTTACCCTACCCACGGCAACAACATCCTAGACCTCTTCCTAACCGTACCCGTGGCAACAACATCCTAGACCTCTTCCTCACCCTAGCCGTTGCAACAGCATCCTAGACCTCGTCCTCACCCTACCCGTGGCAACAACATCCTAGATCTCATCCTGACCCTACCCATGGCAACAGCATCCTAGACCTCTTCCTCACCCTAGCCGTTGCAACAGCATCCTAGACCTCTTCCTCACCCTACCCGTGGCAACAACATCCTATACCTCATCCTGACCCTACCCATGGCAACAACATACTAGACCTCTTCCTCACCCTAGCCGTGGCAACAGCATCCTAGAACTCTACCTGATCATACCCGTTGCAACAACACCTAGACATCTTCCTGGCCCTACCCGTGGCAACACCATCCTAGAACTCTTCCTGTTCCTACCCGTGGCAACAACATCATAGGCATCTTCCTGACCCTACCCATGGCAACAACATACTAGACCTCTTCCTGTCCTCTACCAATGGCAACAACATACTAGACCTTTTCCTGACCCTACCCGTGGCAACAACATCATAGACATCTTCCTGACCCTCCCTTTGGCAACAACATCCTAGACCGCTTCCTGAACCTACCCGTGGCAACACCATCCTAGAACTCTTCCTTACCCTACCCGTGGCAACAACATCATATACATCCTCCTGGCCCTACCCGTGGCAATACCATCCTAGAACTCTTCCTCACCCTACCCATGGCAACAACATCATAGACCTGTTCCTGATCCTACCCGTAGCAACAACATCCTAGACCTCTTCCTGACCCTACCCATGGCAACAACATACTAGACATCTTCCTGACCTCTACTCTTGGCAACAACATCCTAGACGTCTTCCTGACCCTACCCTTGGCAACAACATTATAAACCTCTTCCTGATCCTACCAGTGGCTACAACATACTAGAACTCTTCCTGACCCTACCCGTGGCAACAACATCCTAGACATCTTCCTGACACTACCCATGGCAACAACATCCTAGATCTCTTCCTGACCGTACCCGTGGCAACAACATTCTAGACCTCTTCCTCACACTAGACGTGGCAACAGCATCCAAGACCTCACCCTAGCCGCTGCAACTGCATCATAGACCTCTTCCTCACCCTACCCGTGACAACAACATCCTAGACTTCATCCTGACCTTACCCATGGCAACAACATACTAGACCTCTTTCGACCCTACCCATGGTAACAACATCCTAGACCTCTTCCTCACCCTAGCCGTGGCAACAGCACCCTAGACCTCTACCTGATCATACCCTTGCAACAACACCTAGACATCTTCCTGGCCCTACCCGTGGCAACACCATCCTAGAACTCTTCCTGACCCTACCCGTGGCAACAACATCATAGACATCTTCCTGGCCCTACCCATGGCAATACTATCCAAGAACTCTTCCTCACCCTACCCGTGGCAACAACATCATAGACATCTTCCTGACCCTACCCATGGCAACAACATCCTAGATCTCTTCCTGACCGTACCCGTGGCAACAACATCCTAGACCTCTTCCTCACACTAGCCGTGGCAACAGCATCTTAGACCTCTTCCTCACCCTACCCACGGCAACAGCATCCTAGACATCACCCTAGCCGTTGCAACAGCATCCTAGACGTCTTCCTCACCCTACCCATGGCACCAACATACTAGATATCTTCCTGACCCTACCCTTGGCAACAACATCATAGACATCTTCCTGACCCTACCCATGGCAACAACATACTAGACCTTTTCCTGACCATACCTATGGGAACAACATCATATACCTCTTCCTGATGCTACCCGTGGCAACAACATACTAGAACTCTTCCTGACCCTACCAGTGGCAAGAACATCCTAGACATCTTCCTGACCCTACCCGTGGCAACAACATCATAGACATCTTCCTGACCATACCCTTGGCAACAACATCATAGACCTCTTCCTGATCCTACCCGTAGCAACAACATCCTAGATCTCTTCCTCACCCTACCCGTGGCAATACCATCCTAGAACTCCTCCTCACTCTACCCTTGGCAACAACATATTAGACCTTTTCCTGTCCCTACCCATGGCAACAACATCATAGACCTCTGCCTGATGCTACCCGTGGCAACAACATACTAGAACTCTTCCTGACCCTACCCGTGGCAACAACATCATATAAATCTTCCTGACCCTACCCATGGCAACAACACCCTAGACATCTTCCTGACCCTACCTTTGGCAACAACATACTAGACCTTTTCCTAACCCTACCCGTGGCAACAACATCATAGAACTCTTCCTGATGCTACCCATGGCAACAACATACTAGAATTCTTCCTGACCCTACAAGTGGCAAGAACATCCTAGACATCTTCCTGACCCTACCCGTGGTAACAACATCATAGACATCTTCCTGACCCTACCCGTGGCAACAACATCGTAGACATCTTCCTGGCCCTACCCATGGCAATACCATCCTAGAACTCTTCCTCACCCTACCCGTGGCAACAACACCATAGACCTCTTTCTGACCCTACCCATGGTAACAACATCCTAGACGTCATCCTGACCTACCCGTGGCAACAACATACTAGACATCTTCCTCACCCTACCCTTGGGAACAACATCCTAGACGTCTTCCTGACCCTACCCATGGCAACAACATCCTAGCCCTCTTCCTAACCGTACCCGTGGCAACAACATCCTAGACCTCTTCCTCACCCTAGCCGTGGCAACAGCATCCTAGACCTCTTCCTCACACTAGCCATGGCAACAGCATCCTAGACCTCTTCCTCACCCTATCCACGGCAACAGCATCCTAGACCTCTTCCTAACCATACCCACGGCAACAACATCCTAGACCTCTTCCTCACCCTACCAGTGGCAACAACACCCTAGACCTCTTCCTAACCGTAACCGTGGCAACAACATCCTAGACCTCTACCTCACACTGGCTGTGGCAACAGCATCCTAGACCTCTTCCTCACACTAGCCGTGGCAACAGCATCCTAGACCTCTTCCTTACCCTACCCACGGCAACAGCATCCTAGACCTCTTCCGCACCCTAGCCATTGCAACAGCATCCTAGACCTCGTCCTCACCCTATCCGTGGCAACAACATCCTATACCTCATCCTGACCCTACCCATGGCACCAACATACTAGACCTCTTCCGACCCTACCCAAGGTAACAACATCCTAGACCTCTTCCTCACCCTAGCCGTGGCAACAGCATCCTAGACCTCTACCTGATCATACCCGTTGCAACAACACCTAGACATATTCCTGGCCCTACCCATGGCAACACCATCATAGAACTCTTCCTGACATCACCCGTGGCAACAACATCCTAGACGTCTTCCTGACCTACCCGTGGCAACAACATACTAGATATCTTCCTGACCCTACCCTTGGCAACAACATCATAGACCTTTTCCTGCTCCTACCCGTAGCAACAACATTATAGACCTCTTCCTCACACTAGCCGTGGCAAAAGCATCCTAGACCTCTTCCTTACCCTACCCACGGCAACAGCATCCTAGACCTCTTCCTCACCTTAGCCGTTGCAACAGCATCCTAGACCTCGTCCTCACCCTACCCGTGGCAACAACATCCTAGACTCATCCTGACCCTACCCATGGCAACAACATACTAGACCTCTTCCTACCCTACTCATGGCAACAACATACTAGACCTCTTCCAACCCTACCCGTGGCAACAGCATCCTATACCTCTACCTGATCGTTGCTACATCACCTAGACATCTTCCTGGCCCTACCTGTGGCAATACCATCCTAGAACTCTTCCTCACCCTACCCTTGGCAACAACATACTAGACCTTTTCCTGACCCTACCCATGGCAACAACATCCTAGACCTCTTCCTCACCCTACCCGTGGCAACAACACCCTAGACCTCTTCCTAACCGTAACCGTGGCAACAACATCCTAGACCTCTACCTCACACTAGCTGTGGCAACAGCATCCTAGACCTCTTCCTCACACTAGCCGTGGCAACAGCATCCTAGACCTCTTCCTTACCCTACCCACGGCAACAGCATCCTAGACCTCTTCCGCACCCTAGCCATTGCAACAGCATCCTAGACCTCGTCCTCACCCTATCCGTGGCAACAACATCCTATACCTCATCCTGACCCTACCCATGGCACCAACATACTAGACCTCTTCCGACCCTACCCATGGTAACAACATCCTAGACCTCTTCCTCACTCTAGCCGGGGCAACAGCATCCTAGACCTCTACCTGATCATACCCGTTGCAACAACACCTAGACATATTCCTGGCCCTACCCATGGCAACACCATCATATAACTCTTCCTGACATCACCCGTGGCAACAACATCATATACATCTTCCTGGCCCTACCCGTGGCAATACCATCCTAGAACTCTTCCTCAATCTACCCGTGGCAACAACATCATAGACCTCTTCCTGAGCCTTTCCATGGTAACAACATCCTAGACGTCTTCCTGACCTACCCGTGGCAACAACATACTAGACATCTTCCTGACCCTACCTTTGGCAACAACATCATAGACCTTTTCCTGCTCCTACCCGTAGCAACAACATTATAGACCTCTTCCTCACACTAGCCGTGGCAACAGCATCCTAGACCTCTTCCTTACCCTACCCACGGCAACAGCATCCTAGACCTCTTCCTCACCTTAGCCGTTGCAACAGCATCCTAGACCTCGTCCTCACCCTACCCGTGGCAACAACATCCTAGACTCATCCTGACCCTACCCATGGCAACAACATACTAGACCTCTTCCTACCCTACTCATGGCAACAACATACTAGACCTCTTCCGACCCTACCCGTGGCAACAGCATCCTAGACTTCTACCTGATCATACCCGTTGCTACATCACCTAGACATCTTCCTGGCCCTACCTGTTGCAACACCATCCTAGAACTCTTCCTGACCCTACCCGTGACAACAACATCATAGACATCTTCCTGGCCCTACCCGTGGCAATACCATCCTAGAACTCTCCCTCACCCTACCCTTGGCAACAACATACTAGACCTTTTCCTGACCCTACCCATGGCAACAACATCATAGACCTCTTCCTGATGCTACAAGTGGCAACAACATACTAGAACTCTTCCTGACCCTACAAGTGGCAAGAACATCCTAGACATCTTCCTGACCCTACCCGTGGTAACAACATCATAGACATCTTCCTGACCCTACCCGTGGCAACAACATCATAGACATCTTCCTGGCCCTACCCGTGGCAATACCATCCTAGAACTCTTCCTCACCCTACCGTTGGCAGCAACATCATGTACCTCTTCCTGACCCTACCCATGGTAACAACATCCTAGACGTCATCCTGACCTACATGTGGCAACAACATACTAGACATCTTCCTACCCTACCCTTGGCAACAACATCATAGACCTCTTCCTGATCCTACCCGTAGCAACAACATCCTAGACCTCTTCCTGACCCTACCCATGGCAACAACATACTAGACCTCTTCCTCACCTCTACCCTTGGCAACAACATCCAAGACGTCTTCCTGACCTACCCGTGGCAACAACATACTAGACCTCTTCCTGACCCTACCCTTGGCAACAACATCATAGACCTCTTCCTGATCCTACCAGTGGCAACAACATACTAGAAATCTTCCTGACCCTACCCGTGGCAACAACATCCTAGACATCTTCCTGACCCTACCCATGGCAACAACATCCTAGACCTCTCCTACATACCCATGCAACAACACCTAGCTCTTCCTCCTACCCGTGGCAACACCATCATAAACTCTTCCTCACCCTACCCGTGGCAACAACATCCTAGACCTCTTCCTCACCCTACCCATGGCAACAACATCCTAGACCTCTTCCTGACCTACCCGTGGCAACAACATCCTAGACATCTTCCTGACCCTACCCTTGGCAACAACATCATAGACCTCTTCCTGATCCTACCCGTAGCAACAACATCCTAGACATCTTCCTCACCCTACCCATGGCAACAACATCCTAGACCTCTTCCTACCCTACCCATGGCAACAACATACTAGACCTCTTCCGACCCTACCCGTGGCAACAGAATCCTAGACCTCTACCTGATCATACCCATTGCTACACCTAGACATCTTCCTGGCCCTACCTGTGGCAACAACATCCTAGAACTCTTCCTGACCCTACCCGTGACAACAACATCATAGACATCTTCCTGGCCCTACCCGTGGCAATACCATCCTAGATCTCTTCCTCACCCTATCCTTGGCAACAACATACCAGACATTTTCCTGACCCTACCCATGGCAACAACATCATAGACCTCTTCCTGATGCTATCCGTGGCAACAACATACTATAATCTTCCTGACCCTACCCATGGCAACAACATACTAGACCTTTTCCTGACCCTATCCGTGGCAACAACATCATAGACCTCTTCCTGATGCTACAAGTGGCAACAACATACTAGAACTCTTCCTGACCCTACAGGTGGCAAGGACATCCTAGACATCTTCCTGACCCTACCCGTGGTAACAGCATCATAGACATCTTCCTGACCCTACCCGTGGCAACAACATCATAGACATCTTCCTGGCCCTACCCGTGGCAATACCATCCTAGAACTCTTCCTCACCCTACCCATGGCAACAACATCATGTACCTCTTCCTGACCCTACCCACGGTAACAACATCCTAGACGTCATCCTGACCTACACGTGGCAACAACATACTAGACATCTTCCTCACCCTACCCTTGGCAACAACATCATAGACCTCTTCCTGATCCTACCCGTAGCAACAACATCCTAGAACTCTTCCTGACCCTACCCATGGCAACAACATACTAGACCTCTTCCTCACCTCTACCCTTGGCAACAACATCCTAGACGTCTTCCTGACCTACCCGTGGCAACAACATACTAGACCTCTTCCTGACCCTACCCTTGGCAACAACATCATAGACCTCTTCCTGATCCTACCAGTGGCAACAACATACTAGAACTATTCCTGACCCTACCCATGGCAACAACATCCTAGACCTCTTCCTAATCGTACCCGTGGCAACAACATCCTAGACCTCTTCCTCACACTAGCCGTGGCAACAGCATCCTAGACCTCTTCCTCACCCTAGACGTGGCAACAACATCCTAGACCTCTTCCTGACACTACCCACGGCAACAGCATCCTAGACCTCATCCTCACCCTACCCACGGCAACAGCATCCTAGACCTCTTCCTCACCATACCCACGGCAACAACATCCTAGACCTCTTCCTCACCCTAGCCGTGGCAACAGCATCCTAGACCTCTACCTGATCATACCCGTTGCAACAACACCTAAATATCTTCCTGGCCCTACCCGTGGCAACACCATCCTAGAACTCATCCTGACCCTACTCGTGGCAACAACATCATAGACATCTTCCTGGCCCTACCCATGGCAATACCATCCTAGAACACTTCCCTACTCTACCCGTGGCAACAACATCATAGACCTCTTCCTGAGCCTTTCCATAGTAATAACATCCTCGACGTCTTCCTGACCTACCCATGGCAACAACATACTAGACCTCTTCCTCACCCTACCCACGGCAACAACATCCTAGACCTCTTCCTAACCGTACCCGTGGCAACAACATCCTAGACCTCTTCCTCACCCTACCCACGGCAACAACATCCTAGACCTCTTCATAACCGTACCCATGGCAACAACATCCTAGACCTCTTCCTCACACTAGCCGTGGCAACAGCATCCTAGACCTCGTCCTCACCCTACCCGTGGCAACAACATCCTAGTCCTCATCCTGACCCTACCCATGGCAACAACATACTAGACCTCTTCCTACCCTACTCATGGCAACAAAATACTAGACCTCTTCCGACCCTACCAGTGGCAACAGCATCCTAGACCTCTACCTGATCATACCCGTTGCTACATCACCTAGACATCTTCCTGGCCCTACCTGTGGCAACACCATCCTAGAACTCTTCCTGACCCTACCCGTGACAACAACATCATAGACATCTTCCTGGCCCTACCCGTGGCAATACCATCCTAGAACTCTTCCTCACCCTACCCTTGGCAACAACATACCAGACATTTTCCTGACCCTACCCATGGCACCAACATCATAGACCTCTTCCTGATGCTATCCTTGGCAACAACATACTATAACTCTTCCTGACCCTACCCCTGGCAACAACATACTAGACCTTTTCCTGACCCTACCCGTGGCAACAACATCATAGACCTCTTCCTGATGTTACAAGTGGCAACAACATACTAGAACTCTTCCTGACCCTACAAGTGGCAAGAACATCCTAGACATCTTCCTGACCCTACCCGTGGCAACAACATCATAGACATCTTCCTGGCCCTACCCGTGGCAATACCATCCTAGAACTCTTCCTCACCCTACCCATGGCAACAACATCATGTACCTCTTCCTGTCCCTACCCATGGTAACAACATCCTAGACGTCATCCTGACCTACACGTGGCAACAACATACTAGACATCTTCCTCACCCTACCCTTGGCAACAACATCATAGACCTCTTCCTGATCCTACACGTAGCAACAACATCATTAACCTCTTCCTGACCGTACCCATGGCAACAACATACTAGACCTCTTCCTCACCTCTACCCTTGGCAACAACATCCTAGACGTCTTCCTGACCTACCCGTGGCAACAACATACTAGACCTCTTCCTGACCCTACCCTTGGCAACAACATCATAGACATCTTCCTGATCCTACCAGTGGCAACAACATACTAGAACCCTTCCTGACCCTACCCGTGGCAACAACATCCTAGACATATTCCTGACCCTACCCATGGCAACAACATCCTAGACCTCTTCCTAACCGTACCCATGGCAACAACATACTAGACCTCTTCCTCACACTAGCCGTGGCAACAACATCCTAGACCTCTTCCTCACACTAGCCGTGGCAACAGCATCCTAGACCTCTTCCTCACCCTAGCCGTGGCAACAACATCCTAGACCTCTTCCTGACAGTACCCACGGCAACAGCATCCTAGACCTCATCCTCACCCTACCCACGGCAACAGCAACCTAGACCTCTTCCTCACCATACCCACGGTAACAACATCCTAGACCTCTTCCTCAGCCTAGCCGTGGCAACAGCATCCTAGACCTCTACCTGATCATACCCGTTGCAACAACACATAGACATCTTCCTGGCCCTACCCGTGGCAACACCATCCTAGAACTATTCCTGACCCTACTCGTGGCAACAACATCATAGACATCTTCCTGGCCCTACCCATGGCTATACCATCCTAGAACTCTTCCCTACCCTACCCGTGGCAACAACATCATAGACCTCTTCCTGAGCCTTCCATGGTAACAACATCCTCGACGTCTTCCTGACCTACCCATGGCAACAACATACTAGACATCTTCCTGACCCTACCCTTGGCAACAACATCATAGACCTCTTCCTGAACCTACCCGTAGCAACAACATCCTAGACCTCTTCCTCACCCTACCCACGGCAACAACATCCTAGACCTCTTCCTAACCGTACCCGTGGCAACAACATCCTAGACCTCTTCCTCACCCTACCCACGGCAACAACATCCTAGACCTCTTCATAACCGTACCCATGGCAACAACATCCTAGACCTCTTCCTCACACTAGCCGTGGCAACAGCATCCTAGACCTCTTCCTCACACTAGCCGTGGCAACAGCATCATAGACCTCTTCCTTACCCTACCCACGGCAACAGCATCCTAGACCTCTTCCTCACCCTAGCCGTTGCAACAGCATCCTAGACCTCGTCCTCACCCTACCCGTGGCACCACCATCCTAGAATTCTTCCTGACATCACCCGTGGCAACAACATCATAGACATCTTCCTGGCCCTACCCACGGCAACAGCATCCTAGACCTCATCCTGACACTACCCACGGCAACAGCATCCTAGACCTCGTCCTCACCCTACCCGTGGCAACACCATCCTAGAACACTTCCTGACATCACCCGTGGCAACAACATCATAGACATCTTCCTCACCCTACCCATGGCAACAACATCATAGACCTCTTCCTGAGCCTTTCCATGGTAACAACATCCTAGACGTCTTCCTGACCTACCCGTGGCAACATCATACTAGACATCTTCCTGACCCTACCCTTGGCAACAACATCATAAACCTCTTCCTGATCCTACCCATAGCAACAACATCCTAGAACTCTTCCTCACCCTACCCACGGCAACAGCATCCTAGACCTCTTCCTCACCCTACCCACGGCAACACTATCCTAGACCTCTTCCTAACCCTACCCGTTGCAACAACATCCTAGACCTCTTCCTCACACTAGCTGTGGTAACAGCATCCTAGATCTCTTCCTCACACTATCCGTGGCAACAGCATCCTAGACCTCTTCCTTACCCTACCCACGGCAACATCATCCTATACCTCATCCTGACCTTACCCATGGCAACAACATACTAGACCTCTTCCGACCCTACCCATGGCAACAACATACTAGACCTCTTCCGACCCTACCCGTGGCAACACCATCCTAGAACACTTCCTGACCCTACCCGTGGCAACAACATCATAGACATCTTCCTGGCCCTACCCGTGGCAATACCATCCTAGAACTCTTACTCACCCTACCCGTGGCAACAACATACTAGACCTCTACCTGATCATACCCGTTGCTACAACACCTAGACATCTTCCTGGCCCTACCTGTGGCAACACCATCCTAGAACACTTCCTGACCCTACCCGTGGCAACAACATCATAGACCTCTTCCTCACACTATCCGTGGCAACAGCATCCTAGACCTCTTCCTTACCCTACCCACGGCAACAGCATCCTAGACATCTTCCTCACCTTAGCCGTTGCAACAGAATCCTAGACCTCGTCCTCACCCTACCCGTGGCAACAACATCCTATACCTCATCCTGACCTTACCCATGGCAACAACATACTAGACCTCTTCCGACCCTACCCATGGCAACAACATACTAGACCTCTTCCGACCCTACCCGTGGCAACAACATCCTAGACCTCTACCTGATCATACCCGTTGCTACAACACCTATACATCTTCCTGGCCCTACCTGTGGCAACATCATAGACCTCTTCCAGATACTACACGTAGCAACAACTTCCTAGACATCTTCCTGACCCTACCCATGGCAACAACATACTAGACTTCTTCCTGACATCTACCATTGGCAACAACATACTAGACCTTATCCTGACCCTAACCGTGGCAACAACATCGTAGACATCTTCCTGGCCCTACCCGTGGCAATACTATCCAAGAACTCTTCCTCACCCTACCCGTGGCAACAACATCCTAGACATCTTCCTGACCCTACCCATGGCAACAACATCATAGACATCTTCCTGGCCCTACCCGTGGCAATACCATCCTAGAACTCTTCCCCACCCTACCCGTGGCAACAACATCATATACCTCTTCCTGAGCCTTTCCATGGTAACAACATCCTAGACCTCTTCCTCACCCTAGCCGTGGCAACAGCATCCTAGACCTCTACGTGACAGTACCCGTTGCTACAACACCTAGACATATTCCTGGCCCTACCCGTGGCAATACCATACTAGAACTCTTCCTGACCTACCCGTGGCAACAGCATACTAGACCTCTTCCTAACCCTACCCTTGGCAACAACATCATATACCTCTTCCTGACCCTACCCATGGCAACAACATACTAGATATCTTACTGAACCTACCCATGGCAACAACATACTAGACATCTTCCTGACCCTACCCATGGCAACAACATCATAGACCTCTTCCTGACCTCTACCCATGGCAACAACATCATAGACCTTTTCCTGATCCTACCCATGGCAACAACATTCTAGACATCTTCGTGACCTCTACCCATGGCAACAACATCATAGACCTCTTCCTGACCCTACCCGTGGCAACAACATCCTAGACTTCATACTGACCCTACCCGTGGCAACAACATCGTAGACATCTTCCTGGCCCTACCCGTGGCAATACCATCCTAGAACTCTTCATCACCCTACCCATGGCAACAACATCATAGACCTCTTCCTGACCCTACCCATGGTAACAACATCCTAGACGTATTCCTGACCTACCCGTGGCAACAACATACTAGACATCTTCCTGACTCTACCCTTGGCAACAACATCATAGACCTCTTCCTGATACTACCAGTAGCAACAACATCCTAGACCTCTTCCTGACCCTACCCATGGCAACAACATACTAGACCTATGCCTGACCGCTACCCTTGGCAACATCATCTTAGACCTCCTCCTCACCCTACCCGTGACAACAACATCCTAAACAACTTCCTGACCCTAACCATGGCAACAACATCCTAGATCTCTAGCTGACCGTACCCGTGGCAACAACATCCTAGACCTCTTCCTCACCCTAGCCTTTGCAACAGCATCATATACCTCTTCCTCACCCTACCCGTGACAACAACATCATAGACCTCATCCTGACCCTACCCATGGCTACAACATACTAGACCTCTTCCGACCCTACCCATGGTAACAACACCTAGACATCTTCCTGGCCCTACCCGTGGCAACAACATCAGAGACCTCTTCCTGACCCTACCCATGGCAACAACATACTAGACATCTTCCTGACCCTACCCTTGGCAACAAAATCATAGACCTCTTCCTGATCCAACTCGTAGCAACAACATGCTAGACATCTTCCTCACCCTACCCATGGCAACAATATACTAGACCTCTTCCTGACCTCTACCCTTGGCAACAACATACTAGACATTTCCTGACCCTACCTATGGCAACAACATCATATACCTCTTCCTGATGCTACCCGTGGCAACAACATACTAGAACTCTTCCTGACCCTACCAATGGCAAGAACATCCTAGAAACCTTCCTGATCCTACCCGTGGCAACAACACAATAGACATCTTCCTGATGCTACCCATGGCAACAACATCATAGAACTCTTCCTGATCCTACCGATGGCAACAACATTCTAGACATCTTCCTGACCTCTACCCATGGCAACAACATCATAGACCTCTTCCTGACCCTACCCCTGGCAACAACATCCTATACTTCATACTGACGCTACCCGTGGCAACAACATTGTAGACATCTTCCTGGCCCTACCCGTGGCAATACCATCCTAGAACTCTTCCTCACCCTACCCGTGGCAACAACATCATAGACCTCTTCCTGACCCTACCCATGGTAACAACATCCTAGACGTCTTCCTGACCTACCCGTGACAACAACATACTAGACATCTTCCTGACTCTAACCTTGGCAACAACATCATAGACCTCTTCCTGATACTACCCGTAGCAACAACATCCTAGACATCTTCCTGACCCTACCCATGGCAACAACATACTAGACCTCCTCCTCACCCTACCCGTGATAACAACATCCTAGACCTTATCCTGACCCTACACATGGCAACAACATACTAGACCTATTCCGACCCTACCCATGGTAACAACATCCTAGACCTCTTCGTCACCCTAGCCGTGGCAACAGCACCGTAGACATCTACCTGATCATACCCGTTGCAACAACACCTAGACATCTTCCTGGCCATACCCGTGGCAACACCATCCTAGAACTCTTCCTGACCCTACCCGTGGCAACAACATCATAGACCTCTTCCTGACCCTAAAAAACCCCCAAAAAACTCTTCCTGACCCTACACATGGTAACAACAAACTAGAGGTATTCCTGACCTACCCGTGGCAACAGCATACTAGACCTCATCCTGACCATACCCTTGGCAACAACATCATATACCTCTTCCTGACCCTACCCGTGGCAACAACATCGTAGACATCTTCCTGGCCCTACCCGTGTCAATACAATCCTAGAACTCTTCCTGATCCTGCCGATGGCAACAACATTCTAGACATCTTCCTGACCTCTACCCATGGCAACAACATCATAGACCTCTTCCTGACCCTACCCGTGGCAACAACATCCTAGACTTCATACTGACGCTACCCGTGGCAACAACATCGTAGACATATTCCTGGCCCTACCCAAGGCAATACCATCCTAGAACTCTTCCTCACCCTACCCGTAGCAACAACATCCTAGACATCTTCCTGACCCTACCCATGGCAACAACATACTAGACCTCCTCCTCACCCTACCCGTGATAACAACATCCTAGACCTTATCCTGACCCTACACATGGCAACAACATACTAGACCTCTTCCGACCCTACCCATGATAACAACATCCTAGACCTCTTCCTCACCTTAGCCGTGGCAACAGCACCGTAGACATCTACCTGATCATACCCGTTGCAACAACACCTAGACATCTTCCTGGCCCTACCCGTGGCAACACCATCCTAGAACTCTTCCTGACCCTACCCGTGGCAACATCATCATAGACCTCTTCCTGACCCTAAAAAAACCCCAAAAAACTCTTCCTGACCCTACACATGGCAACAACATACTAGACCTCTTCCGACCCTACCCATGGTAACAACATCATAGACCTCTTCCTCACCCTAGCCGTGGCAACAGCACCGTAGACATCTACTTGATCATACCCGTTGCAACAACACCTAGACATCTTCCTGGCCCTACCCGTGGCAAAGCCATCCTAGAACTCTTCCTCAACCTACCCGTGGCAACAACATCCTAGACATCTTCCTGACCCTACCAATGGCAACAACATCCTAGATCTCTTCCTGACCGTACCCTTGGCAACAACATCCTAGACCTCTTCCTCACCCTAGCCGTTGCAACAGCATCCTAGACCTCTTCCTCGCCCTACCCGTGACAACAACATCCTAGATCTCATCCTGATCCTACCCATGGCAACAACATACTAGACCTCTTCCGACCCTACCCATGGTAACAACATCCTAGACCTCTTTCTCACCCGTGCCTTGGCAACAGCATCCTAGACCTCTTCCTGACCCTACCCGTGGCAACAACATCCTAGACCTCTTCCTGACCCTACCCATGGCAACAACACTACACCTCTTCCTAACCCAATCCATGGTAAGAATATCCTAGACCTCTTCCTCACCTTAGCCGTGGCAACAGCATCCTAGACCTCAACCTGACCGTACCCGTTGCAACAACACCTAGACATCTTCCTGGCCCTAACCGTGGCAATACCATCCTAGAACTCTTCCTGACCCTACCCGTGGCAACAACATCATAGACCTCTTCCTGTCCCTACCCACGGCAACAGCATCCTAGATCTCTTCCTCACCCTAGCCGTGACAACAGCATCTTAGACCTCTACCTGACCGTACCCCTTGCAACAACACCTAGACATCTTCATGGCCCTACCCGTGGCAATACCACCCTAGAACTCTTCCTGACCCTACCCGTGGCAGCAACATCATAGACCTCTTCCTGACCCTAAAAAACCCCAAAAAAACTCTTCCTGACCCTACACATGGTAACAACAAACTAGACGTATTCCTGACCTACCCCTGGCAACAGCATACTAGACCTCATCCTGACCCTACCCTTGGCAACAACATCATATACCTCTTCCTGACCCTACCCATGGCAACAACATACTAGACATCTTACTGACCCTACCCATGGCAACAACATACTAGACATCTTCCTGACCTTACCCATGGCAACAACATCATAGACCTCTTCCTGACCTCTACCCATGGCAACAACATCATTCACCTCTTCCTGATCCTACCGATGGCAACAACATTCTTGACATCTTCCTGACCTCTACCCATGGCAACAACATCATATACCTCTTCCTGACGCTACCCGTGGCAACAACATTGTAGACATCTTCCTGGCCCTACCCGTGGCAATACCATCCTAGAACTCTTCCTCACCCTACCCGTGGCAACAACATCATAGACCTCTTCCTGACCCTACCCATGGTAACAACATCCTAGACGTCTTACTGATCTACCCGTGACAACACCATACTAGACATCTTCCTGACTCTACAATTGGCAACAACATCATAGACCTCTTCCTGATACTACCCGTAGCAACAACATCCTAGACCTCTTCCTGACCCTACCCATGGCAACAACATACTAGACCTCCTCCTCACCCTACCCGTGATAACAACATCCTAGACCTTATCCTGACCCTGCACATGGCAACAACATACTAGACCTCTTCCGACCCTACCACCCATGGTAACAACATCCTAGACCTCTTCCTCACCCTAGCCGTGGCAACAGCACCGTAGACATCTACCTGATCATACCCGTTGCAACAACACCTAGACATCTTCCTGGCCCTACCCGTGGCAACACCATCATAGAACTCTTCCTGACCCTACCCGTTGCAACAACATCATAGACCTCTTCCTGACCCTAAAAAACCCCCAAAAAACTCTTCCTGACCCTACACATGGTAACAACAAACTAGACGTATTCCTGACCTACCCGTGGCAACAACATACTAGACCTCATCCTGATCCTACCCTTGGCAACAACATCATATACCTCTTCCTGACCCTACCCGTGGCATCAACATACTAGACATCTTACTGACCCTACTCATGGCAACAATATACTAGACATCTTCCTGACCCTACCCATGGCAACAACATCGTAGACCTCTTCCTGACCTCTACCCATGGCAACAACATCATAGACCTCTTCCTGATCCTACCGATGGCATCAACATTCTAGACATCTTCCTGACCTCTACCCATGGCAACAACATCATAGACCTCTTCCTGACCCTACCCGTTGCAACAACACCTAGACATCTTCCTGGCCCTACCCGTGGCAACACCATCATAGAACTCTTCCTGACCCTACCCGTTGCAACAACATCATAGACCTCTTCCTGACCCTAAAAAACCCCCAAAAAACTCTTCCTGACCCTACTCATGGTAACAACAAACTAGACGTATTCCTGACCTACCCGTGGCAACAACATACTAGACCTCATCCTGATCCTACCCTTGGCAACAACATCATATACCTCTTCCTGACCCTACCCGTGGCATCAACATACTAGACATCTTACTGACCCTACTCATGGCAACAATATACTAGACATCTTCCTGACCCTACCCATGGCAACAACATCGTAGACCTCTTCCTGACCTCTACCCATGGCAACAACATCGTAGACATCTTCCTGGCCCTACCCATGGCAACACCATCCTAGAACTCTTACTGACCCTACCCATGGCAACAACATCATAGACATCTTCCTGGCCCTACCCATGGCAATACTATCCAAGAACTCTTCCACACCCTACCCGTGGCAACAACATCATAGACCTCTTCCTGACCCTACCCATGGTAACAAAATCCTAGACGTCTTCCTAACCTACCCGTGGCAACAACATACTAGACATCTTCCTGACCCTACCCTTGGCAACAACATCATAGACCTCTTCCTGATCCTACCCGTAGCAACAACATCCTAGACATCTTCCTGACCCTACCCATGGCAACAACATACTAGATCTCTTCCTGACCTCTACCCTTTGCAACAACATACTAGACCTTTTCCTGACCCTATCTATGGCAACAACATCATAGACCTCTTCCTGATGCTACCCATGGCAACAACATACTAGAACTCTTCTTGACCCTACCAGTGGCAAGAACATCCTAGACATCTTTCTGACCCTACCCGTGGCAACAACATCATATACATCTTCCTGACCCTACCCGTGGCAACAACATCCTAGACTTCATACTGACCCTACCCATGGCAACAACATTATAGAATTCATCTTTACTCTACCCGTGGCAACAACATCCTAGAACTCTTCCTGACCCTACCCACGGCAACAGCATCATAGACCTCTTCCTCACACTAGCCGTGGCAACAGCACCCTAGACCTCTTCCTCACACTAGCCGTGGCCACAGCATCCTAGACCTCTTCCTCACACTAGCTGTGACAACAGCATCCTAGACTTCTTCCTGACCCTACCCGTGGCAACAGCATCCTAGACCTCTTCCTCACACTAGCCGTGGCAACAGCATCCTAGACCTCTTCCTCACATTAGCTGTGACAACAGCATCCTACACTTCTTCCTGACCCTACTCGTGGCAACAACATCCTAGACCTCTTCCTGACGCTACCCATGGCAACAACACTACACCTCTTTCTAACCCTACCCATGGTAACAACATCCTAGACCTCTTCCTCACCCTAGCCGTGGCAACAGCATCCTAGACCTCTACCTGACCGTACCCATTGCAACAACACCTAGAAATCTTCCTGGCCCTACCGGTGGCAATACCATCCTAGAACTCTTCCTGACCCTACCCGTGGCAACAACATCATAGACCTCTTCCTGAACCCTAAAAAACAACCAAAAAAAACTCTTCCTGACCCTACACATGGTAACAACATCCTAGACGTATTTCTGACCTACCCGTGGCAACAGCATACTAGACCTCTTCCTGACCCTACCCTTGGCAACAACATCATAAACCTCTTCCTGACCCTACGCATGGCAACAACATACTAGACATCTTACTGACCCTACCCATGGCAACAACATACTAGACATCTTCCTGACCCTACCCATGGCAACAACATCACAGACCTCTTCCTGACCTCTACCCATGGCAACAACATCATAGACCTCTTCCTGATCCTACCCATGGCAACAACATTCTAGACATCTTCCTGACCTCTACCCATGGCAATAACATCATAGACCTCTTCCTGACCCTACCCGTGGCAACAACATCCTAGACTTCATACTGACCCTACCCGTGGCAACAACATAGTAGACATCTTCCTGGCCCTACCCATGGCAATACCATCCTAGAACTCTTCCTCACCCTACCCGTGGCAACAACATCATAGACCTCTTCCTGACCCTACCCATGGTAACAACATCCCAGACGTCTTCCTGACCTACCCGTGGCAACAACATACTAGATCTCTTCCTGACCCTACCCGTGGCAACAACATCATATACCTCTTCAAGACCCTACCCGTGGCAACAACATCCTAAACTGCATACTGACACTACCCGTGGCAACAACATCGTAGACATCTTCCTTACCCTACCCGTGGCAACAACATCATATAATTCATCTTGACCTTACCCTTGGCAACAACATCATAGACCTGTTCCTGATCATACCCGTAGCAACAACATCCTAGACCTCTTAATGACCCTACCCATGGCAACAACATACTAGACCTCTTCCTGACCCTACCCATGGCATCATCATACTAGACATCTTCCTAACCGTACCCATGGCAACAACATACTAGACCACTTCCTGACCTCTACCCTTGGCAACAACATCCTAGACGTCTTCCTGACCTACCAGTGGCAACAACATACTAGACCTCTTCCTGACCCTACCCTTGGCAACAACATCAAAGACCTCTTCCTGATCCTACCAGTGGCAACAACATACTAGAACTCTTCCTGAGCCTACCCGTGGCAACAACATCCTAGACGTCTTCCTGACCTACCCATGGCAACAACATACTAGACCTCTTCCTGACCCTACCATTGGCAACAACATCATAGACCTCTTCCTGATCCTACCAGTGGCAACAACATACTAGAACTCTTCCTGACCCTACCCGTGGCAACAACATCCTAGACATCTTCCTGACCCTATCCATGGCAACAACATCCTAGATCTCTGCCTGACCGTACCCGTGGCAACATCATCCTAGATCTCTTCCTCACCCTAGCCGTTGCAACATCATCCTAGACCTCTTCCTGACCCTACCCATGGCAACAACATACTAGACCTCTTCCGACCCTACCCATGGTAACAACATCCTAGACATCTTCCTCACCCTAGCCGTGGCAACAGCACCCTAGACCTCTACCTGCTCATATCCGTTGCAACAACACCTAGATATCTTCCTGGCCTTACCCGTGGCAACACCATCGTAGAACTCGTCCAGACCCTACCCGTGGCAACAACATCATAGACATCTTCCTGGCCCTACCCGTGGCAATACTATCCAAGAACTCTTCCTCACCCTACCCGTGGCAACAACATCCTAGACATTTTCCTGACCCTACCCATGGCAACAACATCCTAGATCTCTTCCTGACTGTAACGTGGCAACAGCATCCTAGACCTCTTCCTCACCCTACCCACGGCAACAACATCCTAGAACTCTTCCTCACCCTACGCGTGGCAACAACATACTAGACATTTTCCTGACCTCTATCCTTGGCAACAACATACTAGACCTTTTCCTGACCCTACCTATGGCAACAACATCATATACCTCTTCCTGATGCTACCCGTGGCAACAACATACTAGAATTCTTCCTGACCCTACCAGTGGCAAGAACATCCTAGACATCTTCCTGACCCTACCCGTGGCAACAACATCATATACCTCTTCCTGACCCTACCTGTGGCAACAACATCATATACCTCATCCTGACCCTACCCTTGGCAACAACATCCTAGACTTCATACTGATCCTACCCTTGGTAACAACATAGTTGACATCTTCCTGGCCCTACCCATGGCAATACCATCCTAGAACTCTTCCTCACCCTACCCGTGGCAACAACATCATAGACCTCTTCCTGACCCTACCCATGGTAACAACATCCTAGACGTCTTCCTGACCTACCCGTGGCAACAACATACTAGACCTCTTCCTGATCCTACCAGTGGCAACAACATACTAGAACTCTTCCTGACCCTACCAGTGGCAACAACATCATAAACGTCTTCCTAACCTACCCGTGGCAACAACATACTAGACCTCTTCCTGACCCTACCCTTGGCAACAACATCATATACCTCTTCCTGATCCTACCAGTGGCAACAACATACTAGAACTCTTCCTGACCCTACCCGTGGCAACAACATCCTAGACGTCTTCCTGACCTACCCATGGCAACAACATCCTAGACATTTTCCTGACCCTACCCATGGCAACAACATCCTAGATCTCTTCCTGACCTTAACGTGGTAACAGCATCCTAGACCTCTTCCTCAACCTACCCACGGCAACAGCATCCTAGAACTCTTCCTCACCCTACCCATGGCAACAACATACTAGACATTTTCCTGACATCTACCCTTGGCAACAACATACTAGACCTTTTCCTGACCCTACCTATGGCAACAACATCATATACCTCTTCCTGATGCTACCCGTGGCAACAACATACTAGAACTCTTCCTGACCCTACCAGTGGCAACAACATCATATACATCTTCCTGACCCTACCCGTGGCAACAACATCATATACCTCTTCCTGACCCTACCCGTGGCTACAACATCCTAGACTTCATACTGATCCTACACGTGGCAACAACATAGTATACATCTTCCTGGCCCTACCCGTGGCAATACTATCCTAGAACTCTTCCTCACCCTACCCGTGGCAACAACATCATAGACCTCTTCCTGACCCTACCCATGGTAACAACATCCTAGACGTCTTCCTGACCTACCCGTGGCAACAACAAACTAGACATCTTCCTGACTCTACCCTTGGCAATAACATCATAGACCTCTTCCTGATCCTACCCGTAGCAACAATATCCTAGACCTCTTCCTGACCCTACCCATGGCAACAACATACTAGACCTCTTCCAGATTTCTACCCTTGGCAACAACATCCCAGACGTCTTCCTGACCTAACCGTGGCAACAACATACTAGATCTCTTCCTGACCCTACCCGTGGCAACAACATCCTAGACTTCATACTGACCCTACCCGTGGAAACAACAACGTAGACATCTTCCTTACCCTACCCGTGGCAACAACATCATAGAATTCATCTTGACCCTACCCTTGGCAACAACATCATAGACCTGTTCCTGATCCTACCCGTAGCAACAACATCCTAGACCTCCTCCTGGCCCTACCCATGGCAACAACATACCAGACCTCTTCCTGACCTCTACCCTTGGCAACAACATCCTAAACGTCTTCCTGACCTACCCGTGGCAACAACATACTAGACCTCTTCCTGACCCTACTCTTGGCAAAAACCATACCTTTTCCTGATCCTACCAGTACACAACATACTAGAACTCTTCCTGACCCTACCCATGGCAACAACATCCTAGACATCTTCCTGACCCTACCCATGGCAACAACATCCTAGATCTCTCCTGACCGTACCCGTGGCAACAACATCCTAGACCTCTTCCTCACCCTAGCCGTTGCAACAGCATCCTAGACCTCTTCCTCACCATACCCGTGGCAACAACATACTAGACCTCTTCCTGACCTCTACCCTTGGCAACAATATACTAGACCTTTTCCTGACCCTACCTATGGCAACAACATCATATACCTCTTCCTGATGCTACCCATGGCAACAACATCCTAGATCTCTTCCTGACCGTACCCGTGGCAACAACATCCTAGACCTCTTCCTCACCCTAGCCGTTGCAACATCATCCTAGACATCTTCCTCACCCTACCCATGACAACAACATCCTAGACCTCATCCTGACCCTAACCATGGCAACAACATACTAGACCTCTTCCGACCCTACCCATGGTAACAACATCCTAGACATCTTCCTCACCCTAGCCGTGGCAACAGCACCCTAGACCTCTACCTGATCATACCCGTTGCAACAACACCTAGATATCTTCCTGGCCCTACCCGTGGCAACACCATCCTAGAACTCTTCCTCACCCTACCCGTGGCAACAACATCATAGACCTCTTCCTGACCCTAAAAAACAACCAAAAAAAACTCTTCCTGACCCTACACATGGTAACAACATCCTAGACGTATTCCTGACCTACCCGTGGCAACACATACTAGACCTCTTCCTGACCCTACTCTTGGCAACACATCATAGACCTCTTACTGACCCTACCCCTGGCAACAACATACTAGACATCTTCCTGACCCTACCCGTGGCACACATCATATACATCTTCCTGACCCTACCCTTGGCAACAACATCATATACCTCTTCCTGACCCTACCCGTGGCAACATCATCCTAGACTTCATACTGATCCTACCCGTTGTAACAACATAGTAGACATCTTCCTCCCTACCCATGGCAACAACATCCTAGACCTCTTCCTCACCCTACCCGTGGCAACAACATCATAGACCTCTTCCTGACCCTACCCATGGCAACAACATACTAGACCTCTTCCTGACCCTACCCTTGGCAACAACATACTAGACCTCTTCCTGACCCTACCCTTGGCAACAACATCATATACCTCTTCCTGATCCTACCCGTCAACAACATCTAGACATCTCCTGATCCTACCCGTGCAACAACATCCTAGACATCTTCCTGACCCTACCCGTGGCAACAACATCCTAGACCTCTTCCTGACCCTACCCTGGCAACAACATCCTAGACCTCTTCCTGACCCTACCCGTGGCAACAACATCCTAGACCTCTTCCTCACCCTACCCGTGGCAACAACATCATAGACCTCTTCCTGACCCTACCCGTGGCAACAACATACTAGACCTCTTCCTGACCCTACCCATGGCAACAACATACTAGACCTTTTCCTGACCCTACCCATGGCAACAACATCATATACCTCTTCCTGAGCTACCCATGGCAACAACATCCTAGATCTCTTCCTGACCGTACCCGTGCAACAACATACTAGACCTCTTCCTCACCCTAGCCGTTGCAACATCATCCTAGATCACTTCCTCACCCTACCCGTGACAACAACATCCTAGACCTCATCCTAACCTACCCATGGCAACAACATACTAGACCTCTTCCTCAACCTAGCCGTGGCAACAGCACCCTAGACCTCTACCTGATCATACCCGTTGCAACAACACCTAGATATCTTCCTGGCCCTACCCGTGGCAACACCATCCTAGAACTCTTCCTGATCCTACCCGTGGCAACAACATCATAGACATCTTCCTGGCCCTACCCGTGGCAATACTATCCAAGAACTCTTCCTCACCCTACCCGTGGCAACAACATCCTAGACATTTTCCTGACCCTACCCATGGCAACAACATCCTAGATCTCTTCCTGACCGTAACGTGGCAACAGCATCCTAGACCTCTTCCTCAACCTACCCACGGCAACAGCATCGTAGAACTCTTCCTCACCCTACCTGTGGCAACAACATACTAGATATTTTCCTGACATCTACCCTCGGCAACAACATACTAGACCTTTTCCTGACCCTACCTATGGCAACAACATCATATACCTCTTCCTGATGCTACCCGTGGCAACATCATACTAGAACTCTTCCTGACCCTACCAGTGGCAACAACATCATATCTTCCTGACCCTACCCGTGGCAACAACATCATATACCTCTTCCTGACCCTACTAGTGGCAACAACATCATATACCTCTTCCTGACCCTACCCGTGGCAACAACATCATAACCTCTTCCGACCCTAACCGTGGCAACAACATCATATACCTCTTCCTGACCCTACCCGTGGCAAAAACATACTAACCTCTTCCTGACCCTACCTATGGCAACAACATCATATACCTCTTCCTGATGCTACCCGTGGCAACATCATACTAGAACTCTTCCTGACCCTACCCGTGGCAACAACATCATATACATCTTCCTGGCCCTACCCGTGGCAATACTATCCACGATCTCTTCCTCACCCTACCCGTGGCAACAACATCCTAGACATTTTCCTGACCCTACCCATGGCAACAACATCATAGATCTCTTCCTGACCGTAACGTGGTAACAGCATCCTAGACCTCTTCCTCACCCTACCCACGGCAACAGCATCCTAGAACTCTTCCTCACCCTACCCGTGGCAACAACATACTAGACATTTTCCTGACCTCTACCCTTGGCAACAACATACTAGACCTTTTCCTGACCCTACCTATGGCAACAACATCATATACCTCTTCCTGATGCTACACGTGGCAACAACATACTAGAATTCTTCCTGACCCTACCAGTGGCAACAACATCATATACATCTTCCTGACCCTACCCGTGGCAACAACATCATATACCTCTTCCTGACCGTACCCGTGGCAACAACATCCTAGACTTCATACTGATCCTACCCGTGGCAACAACATAGTAGACATCTTCCTGGCCCTACCCGTGGCAATACCATCCTAGAACTCTTCCTCACCCTACCCGTTGCAACAACATCATAGACCTCTTCCTGACCTACCCGTGGCAACATCATACTAGAACTCTTCCTGACTCTACCCATGGTAAAAACATCCTAGACGTCTTCCTGACTCTACCCTTGGCAACAACATCATAGACCTCTTCCTGATCCTACCAGTGGCAACAACATACTAGAACTCTTCCTGACCCTACCAGTGGCAACAACATCCTAAACGTCTTCCTGACCTACCCGTGGCAACAACATACTAGACCTCTTCCTGACCCTAGCCTTGGCAACATCATATACCTCTTCCTGATCCTACCAGTGGCAACAACATACTAGAACTCTTCCTGACCATACCCTTGGCAACAACATCCTAGACGTCTTCCTGACCTACCCGTGGCAATAACATCATATACATCTTCCTGGCCCTACCCGTGGCAATACTATCCAAGAACTCTTCCTCACCCTACCCGTGGCAACAACATCATAGATCTCTTCCTGACCGTACCCGTGGCAACAGCATCCTAGACCTCTTCCTCACCCTACCCACGGCAACAGCATCCTAGACCTCTTCCTCACCCTACCCGTGGCAACAACATACTAGACATCTTCCTGACCTCTACCCTTGGTAACAACATACTAGACATTTTCCTGATCCTACTTATGGCAACAACATCATATACCTCTTCCTGATGCTACCCGTGGCAACAACATACTAGAACTCTTCCTGACCCTACCAGTGGCAGGAACATCCTAGACATCTTCCTGACCCTACCCGTGGCAACAACATCATAGACATCTTCCTGACCCTACCCTTGGCAACAACATCCTAGACTTCATACTGACGCTACCCGTGACAACAACATCATAGAACTCTTCCGGACCCTACCCTTGGCAACAACCTCATATAATTCATCTTTACCCTACCCATGGCAACAACATCCTAGAACTCTTCCTGACCATACCCACGGCAATAGCATCCTAGACCTCTTCCTCACACTAGCTGTGGCAACAGCATCCTAGACTTCTTCCTGACCCTACCCGTGGCAACAACATCCTAGACCTCTTCCTCACACTACCCACGGCAACAGCATCCTAGACCTCATCCTCACACTACCCACGGCAACAGCATCCTAGACCTCATCCTCACACTACCCACGGCAACAGCATCCTAGACCTCATCCTCACACTACCAACGGCAACAGCATCCTAGACCTCATCCTCACACTACCCACGGCAACAGCATCCTAGACCTCATCCTCACACTAGCCGTGGCAACAGCATCCTAGACCTCTTCCTCACACTAGCTGTGACAACAGCATCCTAGACCTCTACCTGACCGTACCCGTTGCAACAACACCTAGATATCTTCCTGGCCCTACCCGTGGCAATACCATCCTAGACATCTTCCTGACCCTACCCGTGGCAACAACATCGTATACTTCATACTGACCCTACCGGTGGCAACAATATCATAGAACTCGTCCTGTCCCTACTCGTGGCAACAATATCATAGACCTCTTCCTGACCCTACATATAGTAACAACATCCTAGACGTATTCCTGACCTACCCGTGGCAACAGCATACTAGACCTCTTCCTGACCCTACCCTTGGCAACAACATCATATACCTCTTCCTGACCTTACCCATGGCAACAACATACTAGACATCTTACTGACCCTACCCATGGCAACAAGATACTAGACATCTTCCTGACCCTACCAATGGCAACAACATTATAGACCTCTTTCTGATCCGACCCATGGCAACAACATGCTAGACATCTTCCTGACCACTACCCATGGCAACAACATCATAAACCTCTTCCTGACCCTACCCGTGGCAACAACATCCTAGACTTCATACTGACCCTACCCGTGGCAACAACATCGTAGACATCTTCCTGGCCCTACCTGTGACAATACCATCCTAGAACTCTTCCTCACCCTACCCGTGGCAACAACATCATAGACCTCTTCCTGCCCTACCCATGGTAACAACATCCTAGACGTTTTCCTGACCTACCCTTGGCAACAACATACTAGACATCTTCCTGGCTCTACCCTTGGCAACAACATCATATACCACTTCCTGATCCTACCCGTAGCAACAACATCCTAGACCTCTTCCTGACCCTAACCATGGCAACAACATACTAGACCTCATCCTGACTTCTACCCTTGGCAACAACATCCTAGAAGTCTTCCTAACCTACCAGTGGCAACAACATACTAGATCTCTTCCTGACCCTACCCTTGGCAACAACATCATAGACCTCTTCCTGATCCTACCAGTGGCAACAACATACTAGAACTCTTCCTGGCCCTACCCGTGGCAACAACATCCTAGACATCTTCCTGACCCTACCCATGGCAACAACATCCTAGACCTCTTCCTGACCGTACCCGTGGCAACAACATCCTAGACCTCTTCCTCACACTAGACGTGGCAACATCATCCTAGATCTCTTCCTCACACTAGCCGTGGCAACAGCATCCTAGACCTCTTCCTCACCCTACCCACGGCAACAGCATCCTAGACCTCTTCCTCACCCTAGCCGTTGCAACAGCATCCTAGACCACTTCCTCACCGTACCTGTGGCAACAACATCCTACACCTCATCCTGACCCTACCCATGGCAACAACGTGCTAGACCTCTTCCTCACCCTAGCCGTGGCAATAGCATCATAGACGTCTACCTGATCATACCCGTTGCAACACCTATACATCATACTGGCCCTACCCGTGGCAACACCATCCTAGAACTCTTCCTGACCCAACCGTGGCAACAACATCATAGACCTCTTCCTGACCCTACCCATTGTAACAACATCCTAGACGTCGTCCTGACCTACCCGTGGCAACAATATACTAGACATTTTCCTGACTTTACCCTTGGCAACAACATCATAGACCTCTTCCTGATCCTACCCGTGGCAACAACATCCTTGACTTCATACTGACCCTACCAGTGGCAACAACATAGTAGACATCTTCCTGGCCCTACCGGTGGCAATACCATCCTAGACCTCTTCCTCACCCTACCCGTGGCAACAACATCATAGACCTCTTCCTGATCCTACCCGTAGCAACAACATCCTAGACCTCTTCCTGACCTCTACCCTTGGCAACAACATCCCAGACGTCTTCCTAACCTACCCGTGGCAACAACATACTAGATCTCTTCCTGACCCTACCCTTGGCAACAACATCATAGACCTCTTCCTGATCCTACCAGTGGCAACAATATACTAGAACTCTTCCTGGCCCTACCCGTGGCAACAACATCCTAGACATCTTCCTGACCCTACCCATGGCAACAACATCCTAGTCCTCTTCTTGACCGTACCCGTGGCAACAGCATCCTAGAGCTCTTCCTCACACTAGCCGTGGTAACAGCATCCTAGACCTCTTCTGCACCCTAGCCGTTGCAACAGCATCCTAGACCTCTTCCTCACCCTACCCGTGGCAACAACATCCTAGACCTCATCCTGACCCTACCCATGGCAACAGCATACTAGACCTCTTCCGACCCTACCCATGGTAACAACATCCTAGACCTCTTCCTCACCTAGCCGTGGCAACAGCATCCTAGACCTCTACCTGATCATACCCGTTGCAACAACACCTAGACATCTTCCTGGCATTACCCGTGGCAACACCATCCTAGAACTCGTCCTGACCCTACCCTTGGCAACAACATCATATACCTCTTCCTGACCCTACCCAATGTAACAACATCCTAGACGTCTTCCTGACCTACCCGTGGCAACAACATACTAGACATCTTCCTGACCCTACCCGTGGCAATACCATCCTAGAACTCTTCCTCACCCTACCCTTGGCAACAACATCATATACCTCTTCCTGACCCTACCCAATGTAACAACATCCTAGACGTCTTCCTGACCTACCCGTGGCAACAACATACTAGACATCTTCCTGACCCTACCCTTGGCAACAAAATCATATACCTCGCCGTGATCCTACCCGTAGCAACAACATCCTAGACACCCACCCACCCACAAAAATCCTAGACCTCTTCCTGACCTCTACCCTTGGCAACAACATACTAGACCATTTCCTCACCCTACCCATGGCAACAACATCCTAGTCCTCTTCCTGACCGTACCCGTGGCAACAGCATCCTAGAGCTCTTCCTCACACTAGCCGTGGCAACAGCATCCTAGACCTCTTCTGCACCCTAGCCGTTGCAACAGCATCCTAGACCTCTTCCTCTCCCTACCCATGGCAACAACATCCTAGACCTCATCCTGACCCTACCCATGGCAACAGCATACTAGACCTCTTCCGACCCTACCCATGGTAACAACATCCTAGACCTCTTCCTCACCTAGCCGTGGCAACAGCATCCTAGACCTCTACCTGATCATACCCGTTGCAACAACACCTAGACATCTTCCTGGCATTACCCGTGGCAACACCATCCTAGAACTCATCCTGACCATACCCGTGGCAACAACATCATAGAACTCTTCCTGACCCTACACATGGTAACAACATCCTAGACGTATTCCTGACCTACCCATGGCAACAGCATACTAGACCTCTTCCTGACCCTACCCTTGGCAACAACATCATAGACCATTTCCTGACCCTACCTATGGCAACAACATCATAGACATCTTCCTGGTGCTACCCGTGGCAACAACATACTAGAACTCTTTCTGACCCTACCAGTGGCAAGAACATCCTAGACATCTTCCTGACCCTACCAGTTGCAACAACATCATAGACATCTTCCTGACCCTACCCCTGGCAACAACATCGTAGACTTCATCCTGACCCTACCCGTGGCAAGAACATCATATACACCTTCCTGACCCTACCCGTGGCAACAACATACTAGAACTCTTCCTGACCCTACACATTACAACAACATCTTAGACCTATTCCTGATCCTACCCATGGCAACAGCATACTAGACCTCATCCTCACTCTACCCGTGGCAACAGCATCATAGACCTCTTCCTCACCCTAACTGTGGCAACAACATCCTAGACTTCTTCCTGACCCTACCCGTGGCAACAACATCCTAGATATCTTCCTGGCCCTACCCATGGCAATACCCTCCTAGAACTCTTCCTGACCCTACCCGTGGCAACAACATCATAGAACTCTTCCTGACCCTACCCATGGTAACAACATCCTAGACGTCTTCCTGACCTACCCGTGGCAACAACATACTAGACATTTTCCTGACTCTACCCTTGGCAACAACATCATAGACCTATTCCTGATCCTACCCGTAGCAACAACATCCTAGACATCTTCCTGACCCTACCCATGTCAACAACATACTAGACCTCTTCCTGACCCTACCCATGTCAACAACATACTAGACATCTTCCTGACCCTACCCATGTCAACAACATACTAGACATCTTCCTGGCTCTACCCTTGGCAACAACATCCTAGACGTTTCCTAACCTACCCGTGGCAACAACATACTAGATTTCTTCCTGACCCTACCCTTGGCAACTACATCATAGACCTCTTCCTGATCCTACCCGTGGCAACAACATCCTAGACATCTTCCTGACCATACCCATGGCAACAACATCCTAGACCTCTTCCTGACCGTACCCGTGGCAACAACATCCTAGACCTCTTCTTCACACTAGCCGTGGCAACAGCATCCTAGACCTCTTCCTCACACTAGCCGTGGCAACAGCATCCTAGACCTCTTCCTCACCCTACCCACGGCAACAGCATCCTAGACCTCTTCCTCACCCTAGCCGTTGCAACAGCATCCTAGACCTCTTCCTCACCCTACCTGTGGCAACAACATCCTACACCTCAGCCTGACCCTACCCATGGCAACAACATCCTAGACCTCTTCCTCACCCTAGCCGTGGCAACAGCATCATAGACCTCTACCTGATCATACCCGTTGCAACAACACCTATACATCATCCTGGCCCGACCGGTGGCAACACCATCCTAGACTCTTCCTGACCCTACCCGTGGCAACAACATCATAGACCTCTTCCTGACCTACCCGTGGCAACAACATACTAGACATTTTCCTGACTCTACCCTTGGCAACAACATCATAGACCTCTTCCTGATCCTACCCGTAGCAACAACATCCTAGACATCTTCCTGACCCTACCCATGGAAACAACATACTAGACCTCTTCCTGACCTCTACCCTTGGCAACAACATCCTAGACGTCTTCCTGACCTACCCGTGGCAACAACATACTAGACCTCTTCCTGACCCTACACTTGGCAACAACATCATAGACCACTTCCGGATCCTACCCGTGGCAACACCATACTAGAATTCTTCCTGACCTTACCAGTGGTAACAACATCCTAGACATCTTCCTGACACTACCCTTGGCAACAACATCATAGACCTCTTCCTGACCGTACCCATGGCAACAACATCCTAGATCTCTTCCTCAACCTAGCCGTTGCAACAGCATCCTAGACCTCTTACTCACCCTACCCGTGACAACAACATCCTAGACCTCATCCTGACCCTACCCATGGTAACAACATACTAGACATCTTCCTCACATTAGCCGTGGCAACAGCATCCTAGACCTCTTCCTCACAATAGCCAGGGCAACAGCATCCTACACCTCTTCCTCACCCTAGCCGATGCAACAGCATCCTAGACATCTTCCTGACACTACCCACGGCAACATCATCCTAGACCTCTTCCTGACCCTACCCATGGTAACAACATACTAGGACCTCTTCCTGACCCTACCCATGGTAACAATATCCTAGACCTCTTCCTCACACTAGCCGTGGCAACAGCATCCTAGACCTCTTCCTCACCCTACACGTGGCAACAACATCCTAGACCTCTTCCTCACACTAGCCGTGGCATCAGCATCCTAGACCTCTTCATCACCCTACACGTGGCAACAACATCCTAGACCTCTTCCTCACACTAGCCGTGGCAACAGCATCCTAAACCTCTTCCTCACCCTAGCCGTGGCAACAGCATCCTATACCTCATCCTGACCCTACCCGTGGCAACAACATCCTAGAACTCTTCCTGACCCTACCCATGTCAACAACATACCATACCTCTTCCTCACCCTAGCCGTGGCAACAGCATCCTAGACCGCTACCTGACCGTACCCGTTGCAACAACATCATATACCTCTTCCTGAACCTACCCATGGCAACAACATACTAGACCCCTTCCTGACCTCTACCCTTGGCAACAACATACTAGACCTTTTCCTGACCCTAACCTTGGCAACAACATCATATACCTCTTCCTGATCCTACCCGTAACAACAACATACTAGACATCTTCCTGATCCTACTCGTAACAACAACATACTAGACATCTTCCTGACCTCTACCCTTGGCAACAACATACTAGACCTTTTCCTGACCCTACCCGGGGCAACAACATCCTAGACCTCTTCCTCACCATAGCCGTGGCAACAGCATCCTAGACCTCTTCCTGACCCTACCCGTGGCAACAACATCATAGACCTCTTCCTGACACTACCCTTGGCAACAACATACTAGACCTCTTCCTGACCCTACCCATGGCAACAACATCCAGATCTCTTCCTCACCCTAGCCGTGGCAACAGCATCCTAGACCTCTACCTGACCGTACCCGTTGCAAGAACATCATAGACCTCTTCCTGACCCTACCTATGGTAACAACATCCTAGATGTCTTCCTGACCTACCCGTGCAACAACATACTAGAACACTTCCTGACCCAACCCTTGGCAAATACATCATAGACCTCTTCCTGACCCTACCCTTGGCAACAACATCATAGACCTCTTCCTGATCCTACCCGTAGCAACAACATCAGAAACCTCTTCCTGACCCTACCCATGGCAACACCATACTAGACATCTTCCTGACCCTACCAATGGCAACAACATCATAGAACTCTTCCTGATCCTACCCGTGGCAACAGCATCCTAGACCTCTTCCTGACCCTACCCGTGGCAACAACATCCTATAACTCTTCCTGACCTTACCCATGGCAACAACATACCAGACCTCTTCCTCACCCTAGCCGTGGCAACAGCATCCTAGACCTCTACCTGACCGTACCCGTTGCAACAACATCATAGACCTCTTCCTGACCCTACCCATGGCAACAACATATTAGACCTCTTCCTGACCTCTACCCTTGGCAACAGCATACTAGACCTCTTCCTGACTCTACACTTGGCAACAACATCATATACCTCTTCCTGATCCTACCCGTAGCAACAACATCATATACCTCTTCCTGACCCTACCCATGGTAACAACATCATAGACCTCTTCCTGATCCTACTCGTAGCAACAACATGATAAACCTCTTCCTGACCCCACCTACGGCAACAACATACTAGACATCTTCCTGACCCTACCCATGGCAACACCATACTAGACATCTTCCTGACCCTGCCCATGGCAACAACATCATAGACATCTTCCTGACCCTACCCATGGCAACAACATACTAGACATCTTCCTGACCCTACCCATGGCAACATCATAGACATCTTACTGACCTCTACCCATGGCAACAACATCATAGACATCTTCCTGATCCTACCCATGGCAACAACATACTAGAACTCTTCCTGATCCTACCCGTGGCAACAACATCCTAGACTTCATCCTGACCCTACCGATGGCAACAACATCCTAGACATCTTCCTGACCCTACCCGTGGCAACAACATCATAGAACTCTTCCTTACCCTACCCGTGGCACAAACATCCTAGAACTCTTCCTCACCCTACCCGTGGCAACAACATCCTAGAACTCTTCCTGACCGTACCTGTGGCAACAGCATCCTAGACCTCCTCACCCTACCCGTGGCAACAGCATACTAGACCTCTTCCTGACCCTACCCGTGGCAACAACATCATAGAACTCTTCCTTACCCTACCCGTGGCACCAACATCCTAGAACTCTTCCTCACCCTACCCGTGGCAACAACATCCTAGACCTCCTCCTCACCCTACCCGTGGCAACAGCATCCTAGACCTCTTCCTCACCCTACCCGTGGCAACAACATCCTAGAACTCTTCCTGACCGTACCTGTGGCAACAGCATCCTAGACCTCTTCCTGACCCTACCCGTGGCAACAACATACTAGACCTCTTCCTGACCCTACCCACGGCAACAGCATCCTAGACCTCTTCCTCACCTTACCCACGGCAACAGCATCCTAGACCTCTTCCTCACCTTACCCACGGCAACAGCATCCTAGACCTCTTCCTCACCCTAGCCGTGGCAACAGCATCCTAGACCTCTACCTGACCGTACCCGTTGCAACAACACCTAGACATCTTCCTGGCTCTACCCATGGTAACAACATCCTAGACGTCTTCCTGACCTACCCGTGGCAACAACATACTAGACCTCTTCCTGACCCTACCCTTGGCAACAACATCATATACCTCTTCTAGATCCTACCTGTAGCAACAACATTATAGACATCTTCCTGACCCTACCCATGGCAACAACAAACTAGACCTCTTCCTGACCTCTACCCTTGGCAACAACATACTAGACCTCATCCTTACCCTACACTTGGCAACAACATCATAGACCACTTCCGGATCCTACCCGTGGCAACACCATACTAGAATTCTTCCTGACCTTACCAGTGGTAACAACATCCTAGACATCTTCCTGACACTACCCTTGGCAACAACATCATAGACCTCTTCCTGACCGTACCCATGGCAACAACATCCTAGACCTCTTCCTCAACCTAGCCGTTCCAACAGCATCCTAGACCTCTTACTCACCCTACCCGTGGCAACAACATCCTAGACCTCATCCTGACCCTACCCATGGTAACAACATACTAGACATCTTCCTCACATTAGCCGTGGCAACAGCATCCTAGACCTCTTCCTCACAATAGCCATGGCAACAGCATCATACACCTCTTCCTCACCCTAGCCGATGCAACAGCATCCTAGACATCTTCCTGACACTACCCACGGCAACATCATCCTAGACCTCTTCCTGACCCTACCCATGGTAACAACATACTAGGACCTCTTCCTGACCCTAACCATGGTAACAATATCCTAGACCTCTTCCTCACACTAGCCGTGGCAACAGCATCCTAGACCTCTTCCTCACCCTAGCCATGGCATCAGCATCCTAGACCTCTTCATCACCCTACACGTGGCAACAACATCCTAGACCTCTTCCTCACACTAGCCGTGGCAACAGCATCCTAAACCTCTTCCTCACCCTAGCCGTGGCAACAGCATCCTATACCTCATCCTGACCCTACCCGTGGCAACAACATCCTAGAACTCTTCCTGACCCTACCCATGTCAACAACATACCATACCTCTTCCTCACCCTAGCCGTGGCAACAGCATCCTAGACCTCTACCTGACCGTACCCGTTGCAACAACATCATATACCTCTTCCTGAACCTACCCATGGCAACAACATACTAGACCCCTTCCTGACCTCTACCCTTGGCAACAACATACTAGACCTTTTCCTGACCCTAACCTTGGCAACAGCATCCTAGACCTCTACCTGACCGTACCCGTTGCAACAACATACTAGACATCTTCCTGACCCTACCCATGGCAACAACTTACTAGACCTCTTCCTGACCTAAACCCTTGGCAACAACATACTAGACCTTTTCCTGACCCTACCCTTGGCAACAACATCATATACCTCTTCCTGATTCTACCCGTAACAACAACATACTAGACATCTTCCTGATCCTACTCGTAACAACAACATACTAGACATCTTCCTGACCTCTACCCTTGGCAACAACATACTAGACCTTTTCCTGACCCTACTCGGGGCAACAACATCCTAGACCTCTTCCTCACCATAGCCGTGGCAACAGCATCCTAGACCTCTTCCTGACCCTACCCTTGGCAACAACATCATAGACCTCTTCCTGACACTACCCATGGCAACAACATACTAGACCTCTTCCTGACCCTACCCATGGCAACAACATCCAGATCTCTTCCTCACCCTAGCCGTGGCAACAGCATCCTAGACCTCTACCTGACCGTACCCGTTGCAAGAACATCATATACCTCTTCCTGACCATACCCATGGTATCAACATCCTAGATGTCTTCCTGACCTACCCGTGCAACAACATACTAGACCTCTTCCTGACCCAACCCTTGGCAACAACATCATAGACCTCTTCATGACCCTACCCTTGGCAACAAAATCATAGACCTCTTCCTGATCCTACCCGTAGCAACAACATCAGAAACCTCTTCCTGACCCTACCCATGGCAACACCATACTAGACATCTTCCTGACCCTACCCATGGCAACAACGTCATAGACCTCTTCCTGATCCTACCGGCGGCAACAGCATCCTAGACCTCTTCCTGACCCTACCCGTGGCAACAACATCCTAGAACTCTTCCTGACCTTACCCATGGCAACAACATACCAGTCCTCTTCCTCACCCTAGCCGTGGCAACAGCATCCTAGACCTCTACCTGACCGTACCCGTTGCAACAACATCATATACCTCTTCCTGACCCTACCCATGGCAACAACATACTAGACCTCTTCCTGACCTCTACCCTTGGCAACAGCATACTAGACCTCTTCCTGACCCTACACTTGGCAACAACATCATATACCTCTTCCTGACCCTACCCATGGTAGCAACATCATAGACCTCTTCCTGATCCTACTCGTAGCAACAACATGATAAACCTCTTCCTGACCCTACCTATGGCAACAACATACTAGATATCTTCCTGACCCTACCCATGGCAACACCATACTAGACATCTTCCTGACCCTACCCATGGCAACAACATCATAGACATCTTCCTGACCCTATCCATGGCAACAGCATACTAGACCTCTTCCTGACCCTACCCGTAGCAACAACATCATATACCTCTGCCTGACCCTACCCATGGCAACAACATACTAGACATCTTCCTGACCCTACACATGGCAACACCATACTAGCCATCTTCCTGATCCTACCCATGGCAACAACATACTAGAACTCTTCCTGATCCTACCCGTGGCAACAACATCCTAGACTTCATCCTGACCCTACCCGTGGCAACAACATCCTAGACATCTTCCTGACCCTACCCGTGGCAACAACATCCTAGAACTCTTCCTTACCCTACCCGTGGCAACAACATCCTAGAACTCTTCCTCACCCTACCCGTGGCAACAACATCCTAGAACTCTTCCTGACCGTACCTGTGGCAACAGCATCCTAGACCTCCTCCTCACCCTACCCGTGGCAACAGCATCCTAGACCTCTTCCTCACCCTACCCGTGGCAACAACATCCTAGAACTCTTCCTGACCGTACCTGTGGCAACAGCATCCTATACCTGTTCCTGACCCTACCCGTGGCAACAACATACTAGACCTCCTCCTGACCCTACCCACGGCAACAGCATCCTAGACCTCTTCCTCACCTTACCCACGGCAACAGCATCCTAGACCTCTTCCTCACCCTACCCGTGGCAACACCATACTAGACATCTTCCTGACCCTACCCATGGCAACAGCATACTAGACCTCTTCCTGACCCTACCCTTGGCAACAACATCATATACCTCTTCCTGATCCTACCCGTAGCAACAACATCATATACCTCTTCCTGACCCTACCCATGGCAACAACATACTAGACATCTTCCTGACCCTACCCATGGCAACAACATCATAGACATCTTCCTGACCTCTACCCATGGCAACAACACAATAGACATCTTCATGATCCTACCCGTGGCAACAACATACTAGAATTCTTCCTGACCCTACCAGTGGCAAGAACATCCTAGACATCTTCCTGACCCTACCCGTGGCAACAACATCATATACATCTTCCTGACCCTACCCGTGGCAACAACATCATATACCTCTTCCTGACCGTACCCGTGGCAACAACATCCTAGACAGCATCTGGCTATACGACAATGGCGACTATAACAAGTTTAACGACAAACTACGTGCAACAGATTGGAACACTATCATAGATGACGTTAATTTGGAACAGATCGCTGAAAATATTACAGCCTCCATACTCCAAGCAGCAACAGATAGCATCCCCAACAAAACAGTAACCATTCGGCCAGGTGACGTTCCATGGATGACCAGCGAGGTGAGACAATCCATCAGAAAGCGTAGCAGAGTCCACCAGAAAGCCAAGCGTCTAAATACCGAACTGGCATGGGAAAACTTTAGACGATGCAGGAACATCACCACCGCTCTAATCAGAAAGACGAAAGATACTCACCTACACAACATAATCGACAGGATGAACTCATCTTCCATTCCAGTTAAAGAGTGGTTCAAACTGTCGAAACAACTCTCAAACAACACTAAATATTCTGACATCCCTACCCTTGTTAACAACGGAGTCAAAGCGACGTCCAATGAGGACAAAGCTGAGCTCCTGAATACCTTCTTCTGTGAGCAATCCTCAATAGACGACCAAAATCAGATCCCACCACCCATCACACCAATGACACCATCCACTCTGTCACATATCAGCATAACACACCAGGATGTTAGAGACGCGATCTCTCTTATCAACCCATCGAAGGCTAGCGGGCCAGACTTGGTTAGTCCTAGACTCATTAAGGAAGGTGCCAACGAGCTCGCTGTACCACTCTCTGTATACTTCACCAAGCTACTTACGAAATCCACATTTCCTTCTCATTGAAAACTAGCCAACATATGCCCAATATTTAAAATATCTGATCCATCGAAACCCTAAAACTATCGCCCTATCTCTCTACTTAGCTGCCTGGGTAAACTTATGGAACGCTGCGTACATAAGTACCTCTACAACTATGTCACGGACAATAGTCTTTTGACACCGAACCAGTCTGGTTTCATCAAGGGTGATTCCACTGTCAACCAAATGACCTTCCTTTACAATGACATATCTCAGGCAATGGACGATGGAAAGGAAGTGCGAGCGATCTTCTGCGACATTTCGAAGGCGTTTGACCGGGTATGGCACCGTGGTCTGCTTAGCAAGCTGTCTTCTCTCGGTATCACAGGTTCTCTTCTAAACTGGTTCGCATCTTACTTGTCTTCAAGAAATCAACGTGTTGTTATTGCAAATTCATCCTCGCACTGGTCTTCTATTAATGCTGGAGTTCCACAGGGATCGATTTTAGGTCCACTACTCTTCCTCATTTACATTAACGACATCGTTGCTGACATTAATGCCAATATACGTCTTTTCGCCGATGACACAAGTCTTTACATCATCGTTGACGATCCAGCCAATGCAGCTGCCGTCCTCAACACCGACCTTTCTCGTATCCATTCCTGGTCCAAATTGTGGCTAGTTACATTCAACCCTGCAAAAACCGAATCCATGATTTTCTCACGTAAGCGCAACAAGCCCATCCATCCAGATGTCTTCATGAATAGCATTCCCATTACCCAAACTAGAACTCACAAACATCTTGGTCTAATCTTTTCAGATGATGCCAAGTGGAATGCTCATATATCTGAGCTTGTTAACAAGTCTTGGCAGCGCATCGGAATTCTCAGATCATTAAAATTCCTTCTTACCCGTTTCTGTCTAGAGCGCATGTATCTTGCCTACATTCGACCTCTTCTAGAATATGGTAACGTCGTGTGGGACAACTGCAGTAATGATTCGAAAAACGATATTGAACGAGGCAGCGCGAATTGTGTCTGGAGCTACTAAACTCTGCAACATAACACTCTTCTGTCGGACCTGTCCTGGGATACCCTAGCCAAAAGACGTTGCAATCACAAGCTCACCCTCTTCTACAAAATGAAGACTGGTCGCTGTCCCCATTACCTCTCCAATCTCATTCCAGAACAAGCTGACCAATTATATAACCTTCGACACGTACCCGCCGTTCAACCTATAACTGCACATACTCAATCCCATGCTTATACATTTCTTCCATCAACTATTCTAATATGGAACTCGCTGCCAAACGAGACACGGAACGCCGATACAGTAGCAACCTTCAAATACATGTTAAGTAAAAACAGGAAAAGACAATCCCCGTTATACAATGTTGGATCAAGAAGGAATCAGATACTCCACACCCGACTACGACTAGGATGTAGTTCTTTGTGCTACGACCTTCACAGGAAAAATATCATCGATTCTCCCGTGTGCGCATGCGGGTCTATCGAATCAGTCACTCACTTCCTTCTGCATTGCCCAAGGTATAATCATCAACGTCTACAACACCTATCTAACCTTCCATGTGCTGCCACACTCAACAATCTCTTGTTTGGCGATGAGCATCTCACTACACACTGTAACACAACACTTTACCTGAATGTCCAGAGCTATATTGCAGCAACAAAACGTTTCGATACCTAGGTGAACGTGGGGGTTCTCTTCGTTTTGGTCCCGGCCCGTCGTGTGACAATACCAGATTGTTTTTTGATATTTTACATATTTGGATATAACGTTTCCGTATTGCTACATTAAAATTACAATAACGATGCTGTAAATATATGCGGACGTTTAGTAAAATCAAGTCCAAATATTTGCCACTGCTGTTAAATATTCAATAGTTTCTCTACAATTTATATGATATATACTGAACACATAAACTCGCCATTACTATTCGCCAAGCATTTTGTACCATTTAAACGTACTCCAACATGGGAAGGGATTCATATAAGCTTTAAGCTTGTTTCTCGACCCATATCGGTTCCAATGTATAAGAATTGTGTTTATATATGTATATATGTATTTGATCCGAATAAAATATGTTTAAACTAATATACTAGAATTCGTCCTGATCCTACCCATGGCAACAACATACTAGAACTCTTCCTGACCCTATCCGTGGCAACAACATCCTAGACTTCATCCTGACCCTACCCATGGCAACAACATACTAGAACTCTTCCTGACCCTATCCGTGGCAACAACATCCTAGACTTCATCCTGACCCAACTCGTGGCAACAACATACTAGACCTCTTCCTGACCCTACCCACGGCAACAGCATCCTAGACCTCTTCCTCACCTTGCCCACGGAAACAGCATCCTAGACATCTTCCTGACCCTAGTCGTTGCAACAGCATCCTAGACCTCTTCCTGACCCTACCCATGGCAACAACATACTAGACCTCTTCCTGACCCTACCCATGGTAAAAACATCCTAGACCTCTTCCTCACCCTAGCCATGGCAACAGCATCCTAGACCTCTACCTGACCGTACCCGTTGCAACAACAACTATACATCTTCCTGGCCCTACCCATGGTAAAAACATCCTAGACGTCTTTCTGACCTACCCGTGGCAACAACATCGCATACCTCTTCCTGATCCTACCTGTAGCAACAACATTATAGACATCTTCCTGACCCTACCCATGGCAACAACATACTAGACCTCTTCCTGACCTCTACCCTTGGCAACAACATACTAGACCTTTTCCTGACCATACCCTTGGCAACAGCATCCTAGACCTCTTCTTCACCCTAGCCATGGCATCAGCATCCTAGACCTCTTCCTCACCATACACATGGCAACAACATCCTAGACCTCTTCCTCACACTAGCCGTGGCAACAGCATCCTAGACCTCTTCCTCACCCTAGCCGTGGCAACAGCATCCTATACCTCATCCTGACCCTACCCGTGGCAACAACATCCTAGAACTCTTCCTGACCTTACCCATGGCAACAACATACCAGACCTCTTCCTCACCCTAGCCGTGGCAACAACATCCTAGACCTCTACCTGACCGTACCCGTTGCAACAACATCATAGACCTCTTCCTGACACTACCCATGGCAACAACATACTAGACCTCTTCCTGACCTCTACCCTTGGCAACAACATACTAGACCTTTTCCTGACCCTACCCTTGGCAACAACATCATATACCTCTTCCTGATCCTACCCGTAACAACAACATACTAGACATCTTCCTGATCCTACCCGTAACAACAACATACTAGACATCTTCCTGACCTCTACCCTTGGCAACAACATACTAGACCTTTTCCTGACCCTACCCGGGGCAACAACATCCTAGACCTCTTCCTCACCATAGCCGTGGCAACAGCATCCTAGACCTCTTCCTGACCCTACTATTGGCAACAACATCATAGACCTCTTCCTGACACTACCCATGGCAACAACATACTAGACCTCTTCCTGACCCTACCCATGGCAACAACATCCAGATCTCTTCCTCACCCTAGCCGTGGCAACAGCATCCTAGACCTCTACCTGACCGTACCCGTTGCAAGAACATCATAGACCTCTTCCTGACCATACCCATGGTATCAACATCCTAGATGTCTTCCTGACCTACCCGTGCAACAACATACTAGACCTCTTCCTGACCCAACCCTTGGCAACAACATCATAGACCTCTTCCTGACCCTACCCTTGGCAACAACATCATAGACCTCTTCCTGATCCTACCCGTAGCAACAATATCAGAAACCTCTTCCTGACCCTACCCATGGCAACACCATACTAGACATCTTCCTGACCCTACCCATGGCAACAACATCATAGACCTCTTCCTGATCCTACCCGTGGCAACAGCATCCTAGACCTCTTCCTGACCCTACCCGTGGCAACAACATCCTAGAACTCTTCCTGACCTTACCCATGGCAACAACATACCAGACCTCTTCCTCACCCTAGCCGTGGCAACAGCATCCTAGACCTCTACCTGACCGTACCCGTTGCAACAACATCATAGACCTCTTCCTGACCTTACCCATGGCAACAACATACTAGACCTCTTCCTGACCTCTACCCTTGGCAACAACATACTAGAACTCTTCCTGACCCTATCCGTGGCAACAACATCCTAGACTTCATCCTGACCCAACTCGTGGCAACAACATACTAGACCTCTTCCTGACCCTACCCACGGCAACAGCATCCTAGACCTCTTCCTCACCTTGCCCACGGAAACAGCATCCTAGACATCTTCCTGACCCTAGTCGTTGCAACAGCATCCTAGACCTCTTCCTGACCCTACCCATGGCAACAACATACTAGACCTCTTCCTGACCCTACCCATGGTAAAAACATCCTAGACCTCTTCCTCACCCTAGCCATGGCAACAGCATCTAGACCTCTACCTGACCGTACCCGTTGCAACAACAACTATAACCTTCCTGGCCCTACCCATGGTAAAAACATCCTAGACGTCTTTCTGACCTACCCGTGGCAACAACATCGCATACCTCTTCCTGATCCTACCTGTAGCAACAACCATTATAGACATCTTCCTGACCCTACCCATGGCAACAACATACTAGACCTCTTCCTGACCTCTACCCTTGGCAACAACATACTAGACCTTTTCCTGACCATACCCTTGGCAACAGCATCCTAGACCTCTTCTTCACCCTAGCCATGGCATCAGCATCCTAGACCTCTTCATCACCATACACATGGCAACAACATCCTAGACCTCTTCCTCACACTAGCCGTGGCAACAGCATCCTAGACCTCTTCCTCACCATAGCCGTGGCAACAGCATCCTATACCTCATCCTGACCTTACCCGTGGCAACAACATCCTAGACCTTTTCCTGACCCTATCCGGGGCAACAACATCCTAGACCTCTTCCTCACCATAGCCGTGGCAACAGCATCCTAGACCTCTTCCTGACCCTACTATTGGCAACAACATCATAGACCTCTTCCTGACACCTACCCATGGCAACAACATACTAGACCTCTTCCTGACCCTACCCATAGGCAACAACATCCGATCTCTTCCTGTCACCCTAGCCGTGCAACAGCATCCTAGCCTTACCTGACCGTACCCATTGCAAGAACATCATAGCCTCTTCCTGACCATACTCATGGTTCAACATCCTAGATGTCTTCCTGACCTAACCCGTGCAACAACATACTACATCTTCCTGACCCACCTTGGCAAACAACATCATAGACCTCTTCCCTAACACTAACCCCTTGGCAACACATCATAGACCTCTTCCTCACCCTACCAGTTGCAACAACATACTAGAACTCTTCCTCACCCTACCCGTGGCAACAACATCATATACATCATCCTGACCCTACCCATGGCAACAACATACTAGACCTCTTCCAACCCTACCCATGGCAACAACATACTAGACCTCTTCCCACACTACCCGTGGCAACAGCATCCTAG
>CM026399.1:50600129-50651579 GCA_014843695.1 Archivesica marissinica | reverse complement strand
CCCTACCCATGGCAACAACATACTAGACATATTCCTGACCCTACACATGGCAACACCATACTAGACATCTTCCTGATCCTACCCATGGCAACAACATACTAGAACTCTTCCTGATCCTACCCGTGGCAACAACATCCTATACTTCATCCTGTCCCTACCCGTGGCAACAACATCCTAGACATCTTCCTGACCCTACCCATGGCAACAACATCATAGAACTCTTCCTTACCCTACCCGTGGCAACAACATCCTAGAACTCTTCCTCACCCTACCCGTGGCAACAACATCCTAGAATCTTCCTGACCGTACCTGTGGCAACAGCATCCTAGACCTCTCCTCCCTACCCGTGGCAACAGCATCCTAGACCTCTTCTCACCTACCCGTGGCAACAACATCCTAGAATCTTCCTGACCGTACCTGTGGCAACAGCATCCTAGACCTCTTCCTGACCCTACCCGTGGCAACAACATACTAGACCTCCTCCTGACCCTACCCACGGCAACAGCATCCTAGACCTCTTCCTCACCTTACCCACGGCAACAGCATCCTAGACCTCTTCCTCATCCTAGTCGTTGCAACAGCATCCTAGATCTCTTCCTGACCCTAGCCGTGGCAACAGCATCCTAGACCTCTACCTGACCGTACCCGTTGCAACAACACCTATACTCTTCCTGGCTCTACCCATGGTAACAACATCCTAGACGTCTTCCTGACCTACCCGTGGCAACAACATACTAGACCTCTTCCTGACCCTACCCTTGGCAACAACATCCTAGACCTCTTCCTGACCCTACCCGTGGCAACAACATCATATACCTCTTCCTGATCCTACCCATGGCAACAACATCATATACCTCTTCCTGACCCTACCCATGGCAACAACATACTAGACATCTTCCTGACCGTACCCATGGCAACAACATCATAGACATCTTCCTGATCCTACCCGTGGCAACAACATCATAGACCTCTTCCTGACCCTACCCGTGGCACAACATACTAGCATTTCCTGACCATACCATGGCACACCATACTAGACTTTCGACCCTACCATGGAACAACATCATAGACCTTCTGATCTACCCGTGGCAACAGCATCCTAGACCTCTTCTGACCCTACCCGTGGCAACAACATCTAGAACTCTTCCTGACTTACCATGGCAACAACATACCAGACCTCTCCTCCCCTAGCCGTGGAACAGCATCGGACCTCTACCTGACCGTACCGTTGCAACAACATCATAGACCTCTTCCTGACCTTACCCTGGCAACAACATACTAGACCTCTTCCTGACCTCTACCCTTGGCAACAACATACTAGAACTCTTCCTGACCCTATCCGTGGCAACAACATCCTAGACTTCATCCTGACCCAACTCGTGGCAACAACATACTAGACCTCTTCCTGACCCTACCCACGGCAACAGCATCCTAGACCTCTTCCTCACCTTGCCCACGGAAACAGCATCCTAGACATCTTCCTGACCCTAGTCGTTGCAACAGCATCCTAGACCTCTTCCTGACCCTACCCATGGCAACAACATACTAGACCTCTTCCTGACCCTACCCATGGTAAAAACATCCTAGACCTCTTCCTCACCCTAGCCATGGCAACAGCATCCTAGACCTCTACCTGACCGTACCCGTTGCAACAACAACTATACATCTTCCTGGCCCTACCCATGGTAAAAACATCCTAGACGTCTTTCTGACCTACCCGTGGCAACAACATCGCATACCTCTTCCTGATCCTACCTGTAGCAACAACATTATAGACATCTTCCTGACCCTACCCATGGCAACAACATACTAGACCTCTTCCTGACCTCTACCCTAGGCAACAACATACTAGACCTTTTCCTGACCCTACCCTTGGCAACAGCATCCTAGACCTCTTCCTCACCCTAGCCATGGCATCAGCATCCTAGACCTCTTCCTCACCATAAACATGGCAACAACATCCTAGACCTCTTCCTCACACTAGCCGTGGCAACAGCATCCTAGACCTCTTCCTCACCCTAGCAGTGGCAACAGCATCCTATACCTCATCCTGACCCTACCCGTGGCAACAACATCCTAGAACTCTTCCTGACCTTACCCATGGCAACGACAAACCAGACCTCTTCCTCACCCTAGCCGTGGCAACAGCATCCTAGACCTCTACCTGACCGTACCCGTTGCAACAACATCATAGACCTCTTCCTGACCCTACCCATGGCAACAACTTACTAGACCTCTTCCTGACCTAAACCCTTGGCAACAACATACTAGACCTTTTCCTGACCCTACCCTTGGCAACAACATCATATACCTCTTCCTGATTCTACCCGTAACAACAACATACTAGACATCTTCCTGATCCTACTCGTAACAACAACATACTAGACATCTTCCTGACCTCTACCCTTGGCAACAACATACTAGACCTTTTCCTGACCCTACTCGGGGCAACAACATCCTAGACCTCTTCCTCACCATAGCCGTGGCAACAGCATCCTAGACCTCTTCCTGACCCTACCCTTGGCAACAACATCATAGACCTCTTCCTGACACTACCCATGGCAACAACATACTAGACCTCTTCCTGACCCTACCCATGGCAACAACATCCAGATCTCTTCCTCACCCTAGCCGTGGCAACAGCATCCTAGACCTCTACCTGACCGTACCCGTTGCAAGAACATCATATACCTCTTCCTGACCATACCCATGGTATCAACATCCTAGATGTCTTCCTGACCTACCCGTGCAACAACATACTAGACCTCTTCCTGACCCAACCCTTGGCAACAACATCATAGACCTCTTCATGACCCTACCCTTGGCAACAAAATCATAGACCTCTTCCTGATCCTACCCGTAGCAACAACATCAGAAACCTCTTCCTGACCCTACCCATGGCAACACCATACTAGACATCTTCCTGACCCTACCCATGGCAACAACGTCATAGACCTCTTCCTGATCCTACCGGCGGCAACAGCATCCTAGACCTCTTCCTGACCCTACCCGTGGCAACAACATCCTAGAACTCTTCCTGACCTTACCCATGGCAACAACATACCAGACCTCTTCCTCACCCTAGCCGTGGCAACAGCATCCTAGACCTCTACCTGACCGTACCCGTTGCAACAACATCATAGACCTCTTCCTGACCCTACCCATGGCAACAACATACTAGACCTCTTCCTGACCTCTACCCTTGGCAACAGCATACTAGACCTCTTCCTGACCCTACACTTGGCAACAACATCATATACCTCTTCCTGATCCTACCCGTAGCAACAACATGATAAACCTCTTCCTGACCCCACCCATGGCAACACCATACTAGACATCTTCCTGACCCTACCCATGGCAACAACATCATAGACATCTTTCTGACCCTATCCATGGCAACAGCATACTAGACCTCTTCCTGACCCTACCCGTAGCAACAACATCATATACCTCTTCCTGACCCTACCCATGGCAACAACATACTAGACATATTCCTGACCCTACACATGGCAACACCATACTAGACATCTTCCTGATCCTACCCATGGCAACAACATACTAGAACTCTTCCTGATCCTACCCGTGGCAACAACATCCTATACTTCATCCTGTCCCTACCCGTGGCAACAACATCCTAGACATCTTCCTGACCCTACCCATGGCAACAACATCATAGAACTCTTCCTTACCCTACCCGTGGCAACAACATCCTAGAACTCTTCCTCACCCTACCCGTGGCAACAACATCCTAGAACTCTTCCTGACCGTACCTGTGGCAACAGCATCCTAGACCTCCTCCTCACCCTACCCGTGGCAACAGCATCCTAGACCTCTTCCTCACCCTACCCGTGGCAACAACATCCTAGAACTCTTCCTGACCGTACCTGTGGCAACAGCATCCTAGACCTCTTCCTGACCCTACCCGTGGCAACAACATACTAGACCTCCTCCTGACCCTACCCACGGCAACAGCATCCTAGACCTCTTCCTCACCTTACCCACGGCAACAGCATCCTAGACCTCTTCCTCATCCTAGTCGTTGCAACAGCATCCTAGATCTCTTCCTGACCCTAGCCGTGGCAACAGCATCCTAGACCTCTACCTGACCGTACCCGTTGCAACAACACCTAGACATCTTCCTGGCTCTACCCATGGTAACAACATCCTAGACGTCTTCCTGACCTACCCGTGGCAACAACATACTAGACCTCTTCCTGACCCTACCCTTGGCAACAACATCATATACCTCTTCCTGATCCTACCTGTAGCAACAACATTATAGACATCTTCCTGACCCTACCCATGGCAAAAACATACTAGACCTTTTCCTGACCGTACCCATGGCAACAACATCATATACCTCTTCCTGATCCTACCCGTAGCAACAACATCATATACCTCTTCCTGACCCTACCCATGGCAACAACATACTAGACATCTTCCTGACCATACCCATGGCAACACCATACTAGACATCTTCCTGACCCTACCCATGGCAACAACATCATAGACCTCTTCCTGATCCTACCCGTGGCAACAGCATCCTAGACCTCTTCCTGACCCTACCCGTGGCAACAACATCCTAGAACTCTTCCTGACCTTACCCATGGCAACAACATACCAGACCTCTTCCTCACCCTAGCCGTGGCAACAGCATCCTAGACCTCTACCTGACCGTACCCGTTGCAACAACATCATAGACCTCTTCCTGACCTTACCCATGGCAACAACATACTAGACCTCTTCCTGACCTCTACCCTTGGCAACAACATACTAGAACTCTTCCTGACCCTATCCGTGGCAACAACATCCTAGACTTCATCCTGACCCAACTCGTGGCAACAACATACTAGACCTCTTCCTGACCCTACCCACGGCAACAGCATCCTAGACCTCTTCCTCACCTTGCCCACGGAAACAGCATCCTAGACATCTTCCTGACCCTAGTCGTTGCAACAGCATCCTAGACCTCTTCCTGACCCTACCCATGGCAACAACATACTAGACCTCTTCCTGACCCTACCCATGGTAAAAACATCCTAGACCTCTTCCTCACCCTAGCCATGGCAACAGCATCCTAGACCTCTACCTGACCGTACCCGTTGCAACAACAACTATACATCTTCCTGGCCCTACCCATGGTAAAAACATCCTAGACCTCTTCCTGATCCTACCTGTAGCAACAACATTATAGACATCTTCCTGACCCTACCCATGGCAACAACATACTAGACATCTTCCTGACCATACCCATGGCAACACCATACTAGACATCTTCCTGACCCTACCCATGGCAACAACATCATAGACATCTTCCTGACCTCTACCTTTGGCAACAACATACTAGACCTTTTCCTGACCCTACCCGGGGCAACAACATCATAGACCTCTTCCTGATCCTACCCCTGGCAACAACATACTAGAACTCTTCCTGACCCTACCCGTGGTAACAACATCCTAGACATCTTCCTGACCCTACCCGTGGCAACAACATACTAGACATATTCCTGACCCTACCCATGGCAACAACATCATAGAACTCTTCCTTATCCTACCCGTGGCAACAACATCCTAGAACTCTTCCTCACCCTACCCGTGGCAACAACATCCTAGAACTCTTCCTGACCGTACCTGTGGCAACAGCATCCTAGACCTCCTCCTCACCCTACCCGTGGCAACAGCATCCTAGACCTCTTCCTCACCTACCCGTGGCAACAACATCCTAGAACTCTTCCTGACCGTACCTGTGGCAACAGCATCCTAGACCTCTTCCTGACCCTACCCGTGGCAACAACATACTAGACCTCCTCCTGACCCTACCCACGGCAACAGCATCCTAGATCTTCCTCACCTTACCCACGGCAACAGCATCCTAGACCTCTTCCTCATCCTAGTCGTTGCAACAGCATCCTAGATCTCTTCCTGACCCTAGCCGTGGCAACAGCATCCTAGACCTCTACCTGACCGTACCCGTTGCAACAACACCTAGACATCTTCCTGGCTCTACCCATGGTAACAACATCCTAGACGTCTTCCTGACCTACCCGTGGCAACAACATACTAGACCTCTTCCTGACCCTACCCTTGGCAACAACATCATATACCTCTTCCTGATCCTACCTGTAGCAACAACATTATAGACATCTTCCTGACCCTACCCATGGCAAAAACATACTAGACCTCTTCCTGACCTCTACCCTTGGCAACAACACACTAGACCTTTTCCTGACCGTACCCATGGCAACAACATCATATACCTCTTCCTGATCCTACCCGTAGCAACAACATCATATACCTCTTCCTGACCCTACCCATGGCAACAACATACTAGACATCTTCCTGACCATACCCATGGCAACACCATACTAGACATCTTCCTGACCCTACCCATGGCAACAACATCATAGACATCTTCCTGACCTCTACCTTTGGCAACAACATACTAGACCTTTTCCTGACCCTACCCGGGGCAACAACATCATAGACCTCTTCCTGATCCTACCCCTGGCAACAACATACTAGAACTCTTCCTGACCCTATCCGTGGCAACAACATCCTAGACTTCATCCTGACCCTACCCGTGGCAACAACATCCTAGACATCTTCCTGACCCTACCCGTGGCAACAACATCATAGACCTCTTCCTGACCCTACCCGTTGCAACAACATCCTAGACTTCATCCTGACCCTACCCGTGGCAACAACATTCTAGACATCTTCCTGACACTACTCATGGCAACAACATCATAGACCTCTTCCTGATACTACCCGTGGCAACATCCTAGACATATTCCTGACCCTACACGTGGCAACAACATACTAGACATCTTCCTGACCCTACCCATGGCAACACCATACTAGACATCTTCCTGACCCTACCCATGGCAACAGCATACTAGACCTCTTCCTGACCCTACCCTTGGCAACAACATCATATACCTCTTCCTGATCCTACACGTAACAACAACATCATATACCTCTTCCTGACCCTACCCATGGCAACAACATACTAGACATCTTCCTGACCATACCCATGGCAACACCATACTAGACATCTTCCTGACCCTACCCATGGCGACAACATCATAGACATCTTCCTGACCTCTACCCATGGCAACAACATCATAGACATCATCCTGATCCTACCCATGGCAACAACATACTAGAATTCGTCCTGATCCTACCCGTGGCAACAACATACTAGAACTCTTCCTGACCCTATCCGTGGCAACAACATCCTAGACTTCATCCTGACCCTACCCGTGGCAACAACATACTAGACCTCTTCCTGACCATACCCACGGCAACAGCATCCTAGACCTCTTCCTCACCTTGCCCACGGAAACAGCATCCTAGACCTCTTCCTCACCCTAGTCGTTGCAACAGCATCCTAGACCTCTTCCTGACCCTACCCATGGCAACAACATACTAGACCTCTTCCTGACACTACCCATGGTAAAAACATCCTAGACCTCTTCCTCACCCTAGCCGTGGCAACAGCATCCTAGACCTCTACCTGACCGTACCCGTTGCAACAACACCTAGACATCTTCCTGGCCAAACCCATGGTAACAACATCCTAGACGTCTTCCTGACCTACCCGTGGCAACAACATACTAGACCTCTTCCTGACCCTACCCTTGGCAACAACATCATATACCTCTTCTTGATCCTACCTGTAGCAACAACATTATAGACATCTTCCTGACCCTACCCATGGCAACAACATACTAGACCTCTTCCTGACCTCTACCCTTGGCAACAACATACTAGACCTTTTCCTGACCCTACCCTTGGCAACAACATCATAGAACTCTTCCTGATCCTACCCGTAGCAACAACATCATATACCTCTTCCTGACCCTACCCATGGCAACAACATACTAGACATCTTCCTGAACATACCCATGGCAACACCATACTAGACATCTTCCTGACCCTACCCATGGCAACAACATCATAGACATCTTCCTGACCTCTACCTTTGGCAACACATACTAGACCTTTTCCTGACCCTACCCGGGGCAACAACATCATAGACCTCTTCCTGATCCTACCCGTGGCAACAACATACTAGAACTCTTCCTGACCCTACCCGTGGCAACAACATACTAGACATCTTCCTGACCCTATCCATGGCAACAGCATACTAGACCTCTTCATGACCCTACCCGTAGCAACAACATCATATACCTCTTCCTGACCCTACCCATGGCAACAACATACTAGACATCTTCCTGACCCTACACATGGCAACACCATACTAGACATCTTCCTGACCCTGCCCATGGCAACAGCATACTAGACCGCTTCCTGACCCTACCCTTGGCAACAACATCATATACCTCTTCCTGATCCTACCCGTAGCAACAACATCATATACCTCTTCCTGACCCTACCCATGGCAACAACATACTAGACATCTTCCTGACGATACCCATGGCAACAACATACTAGACATCTTCCTGACCCTACCCATGGCAACATCATCATAGACATCTTCCTGACCTCTACCCATGGCAACAACATCGTAGACATCTTCCTGATCCTACCCGTGGCAACAACATACTAGAACTCGTCCTGATCCTACCCGTGGCAACAACATACTAGAACTCTTCCTGACCCTATCCGTGGCAACAACATCCTAGACTTCATCCTGACCCTACCCGTGGCAACAACATCCTAGACATCTTCCTGACCCTACCCGTGGCAACAACATCATAGACCTCTTCCTGACCCTACCCGTTGCAACAACATCCTAGACTTCATCCTGACCCTACCCGTGGCAACAACATTCTAGACATCTTCCTGACACTACCCATGGCAACAACATCATAGACCTCTTCCTGATACTACCCGTGGCAACATCCTAGACATATTCCTGACCCTACACGTGGCAACAACATACTAGACATCTTCCTGACCCTACCCATGGCAACACCATACTAGACATCTTCCTGACCCTACCCATGGCAACAGCATACTAGACCTCTTCCTGACCCTACCCTTGGCAACAACATCATATACCTCTTCCTGATCCTACCCGTAGCAACAACATCACATACCTCTTCCTGACCCTACCCATGGCAACAACATACTAGACATCTTCCTGACCATACCCATAGCAACACCATACTAGACATCTTCCTGACCCTACACACGGCAACAGCATCCTAGACCTCTTCCTCACATTGCCCACGGCAACAGCATCCTAGACCTCTTCCTCACCCTAGTCGTTGCAACAGCATCCTAGACCTCTTCCTGACCCTACCCATGGCAACAACATACTAGACCTCTTCCTGACCCTACCCATGGTAAAAACATCCTAGACCTCTTCCTCACCCTAGCCGTGGCAACAGCATCCTAGACCTCTACCTGACCGTACCCGTTGCAACAACACCTAGACATCTTCCTGGCCCTACCCATGGTAACAACATCCTAGACGTCTTCCTGACCTACCCGTGGCAACAACATACTAGACCTCTTCCTGACATCTACCCTTGGCAACAACATCATATACCTCTTCCTGATCCTACCTGTAGCAACAACATTATAGACATCTTCCTGACCCTACCCATGGCAACAACATACTAGACCTCTTCCTGACCTCTACCCGTGGCAACAACATACTATACCTTTTCCTGACCCTACCCTTGGCAACAACATCATAGACCTCTTCCTGATCCTACCCGTAGCAACAACATCATATACCTCTTCCTGACCCTACCCATGGCAACAACATACTAGACATCTTCCTGACCATACCCATGGCAACACCATACTAGACATCTTCCTGACCCTACTCATGGCAACAACATCATAGACATCTTCCTGACCTCTACCTTTGGCAACAACATACTAGACATCTTCCTGACCCTACCCGGGGCAACAACATCATAGACCTCTTCCTGATCCTACCCGTGGCAACAACATACTAGAACTCTTCCTGACCCTACCCGTGGCAACAACATACTAGACATCTTCCTGACCCTATCCATGGCAACAGCATACTAAACCTCTTCCTGACCCTACCCGTAGCAACAACATCATATACCTCTTCCTGACCCTACCCATGGCAACAACATACTAGACATCTTCCTGACCCTACCCATGGCAACACCATACTAGACATCTTCCTGACCCTGCCCATGGCAACAGCATACTAGACCGCTTCCTGACCCTACCCTTGGCAACAACATCATATACCTCTTCCTGATCCTACCCGTAGCAACAACATCATATACCTCTTCCTGACCCTACCCATGGCAACAACATACTAGACATCTTCCTGACGATACCCATGGCAACAACATACTAGACATCTTCCTGACCCTACCCATGGCAACATCATCATAGACATCTTCCTGACCTCTACCCATGGCAACAACATCGTAGACATCTTCCTGATCCTACCCGTGGCAACAACATACTAGAACTCGTCCTGATCCTACCCGTGGCAACAACATACTAGAACTCTTCCTGACCCTATCCGTGGCAACAACATCCTAGACTTCATCCTGACCCTACCCGTGGCAACAACATCCTAGACATCTTCCTGACCCTACCCGTGGCAACAACATCATAGACCTCTTCCTGACCCTACCCGTTGCAACAACATCCTAGACTTCATCCTGACCCTACCCGTGGCAACAACATTCTAGACATCTTCCTGACACTACCCATGGCAACAACATCATAGACCTCTTCCTGATACTACCCGTGGCAACATCCTAGACATATTCCTGACCCTACACGTGGCAACAACATACTAGACATCTTCCTGACCCTACCCATGGCAACACCATACTAGACATCTTCCTGACCCTACCCATGGCAACAGCATACTAGACCTCTTCCTGACCCTACCCTTGGCAACAACATCATATACCTCTTCCTGATCCTACCCGTAGCAACAACATCACATACCTCTTCCTGACCCTACCCATGGCAACAACATACTAGACATCTTCCTGACCATACCCATGGCAACACCATACTAGACATCTTCCTGACCCTACACACGGCAACAGCATCCTAGACCTCTTCCTCACATTGCCCACGGCAACAGCATCCTAGACCTCTTCCTCACCCTAGTCGTTGCAACAGCATCCTAGACCTCTTCCTGACCCTACCCATGGCAACAACATACTAGACCTCTTCCTGACCCTACCCATGGTAAAAACATCCTAGACCTCTTCCTCACCCTAGCCGTGGCAACAGCATCCTAGACCTCTACCTGACCATACCCGTTGCAACAACACCTATACATCTACCTGGCCCTACCCATGGCAACAACATACTAGACCTCTTCCTGACCTCTACCCGTGGCAACAACATACTATACCTTTTCCTGACCCTACCCTTGGCAACAACATCATAGACCTCTTCCTCACATTGCCCACGGCAACAGCATCCTAGACCTCTTCCTCACCCTAGTCGTTGCAACAGCATCCTAGACCTCTTCCTGACCCTACCCATGGCAACAACATACTAGACCTCTTCCTGACCCTACCCATGGTAAAAACATCCTAGACCTCTTCCTCACCCTAGCCGTGGCAACAGCATCCTAGACCTCTACCTGACCGTACCCGTTGCAACAACACCTAGACATCTTCCTGGCCCTACCCATGGTAACAACATCCTAGACGTCTTCCTGACCTACCCGTGGCAACAACATACTAGACCTCTTCCTGACATCTACCCTTGGCAACAGCATCCTAGACCTCTACCTGACCGTACCCGTAGCAACAACATTTAGACATCTTCCTGACCCTACCCATGGCAACAACATACTAGACCTCTTCCTGACCTCTACCCGTGGCAACAACATACTATACCTTTTCCTGACCCTACCCTTGGCAACAACATCATAGACCTCTTCCTGATCCTACCCGTAGCAACAACATCATATACCTCTTCCTGACCCTACCCATGGCAACAACATACTAGACATCTTCCTGACCATACCCATGGCAACACCATACTAGACATCTTCCTGACCCTACTCATGGCAACAACATCATAGACATCTTCCTGACCTCTACCTTTGGCAACAACATACTAGACATCTTCCTGACCCTACCCGTGGCAACAACATCATAGACCTCTTCCTGATCCTACCCGTGGCAACAACATACTAGAACTCTTCCTGACCCTACCCGTGGCAACAACATACTAGACATCTTCCTGACCCTATCCATGGCAACAGCATACTAGACCTCTTCCTGACCCTACCCGTAGCAACAACATCATATACCTCTTCCTGACCCTACCCATGGCAACAACATACTAGACATCTTCCTGACCCTACCCATGGCAACACCATACGAGACATCTTCCTGACCCTACCCATGGCAACAGCATACTAGACCTCTTCCTGACCCTACCCTTGGCAACAACATCATATACCTCTTCCTGATCCTACCCGTAGCAACAACATCATATACCTCTTCCTGACCCTACCCATGGCAACAACATACTAGACATCTTCCTGACCATACCTATGGCAACACCATACTAGACATCTTCCTGACCCTACCCATGGCAACAACATCATAGACATCTTCCTGACCTCTACCCATGGCAACATTATAGACATCTTCCTGATCCTACCCGTGGCAACAACATACTAGAACTCGTCCTGATCCTACCCGTGGCAACAACATACTAGAACTCTTCCTGACCCTATCCGTGGCAACAACATCCTAGACTTCATCCTGACCCTACCCGTGGCAACAACATCCTAGACATCTTCCTGACCCTACCCGTGGCAACATCATATAACTCTTCCTGACCCTACCCATGGCAACAACATCCTAGAACTCTTCAACACCCTACCCGTGGCAACAACATCCTAGAACTCCTCCTGACCGTACCTGTGGCAACAGCATGCTAGACCTCTTCCTCACCCTACCCACGGCAACAGCATCCTAGATCTCTTCCTCAACCTAGTTATTGCAACAGCATCCTAGACCTCTTCCTGACCCTACCCATGGCAACCACATACTAGATCTCTTCCTGACCCTACCCATGGTAACAACATCCTAGACCTCTTCCTCACCCTAGCCGTGGCAACAGCATCCTAGACCTCTTCCTCAACCTAGTCGTTTTGCAACAGCATCCTAGACCTCTTCCTGACCCTATCCATGGCAACAGCATCCTAGACCTCTTCCTGACCCTACCCATGGCAACAACATCCTAGACCTCTTCCTGACCCTATCCATGGCAACAACATCCTAGTCCTCTTCCTGACCCTATCCATGGCAACAACATACTAGAACTCTACCTGACCCTACCCGTGGCAAAAACATCATAGACCTCTTCATGACCCTAGACACCAAAGTGAGAGCTATGAGGTGGGTTAAATATCCAGTCCCAACTACCCTCAAAGTGAGAGCTATGAGGTGGGTTAAATATCCAGTCCATACTACCCTCAAAGTGAGAGCTATGAGGCAGGTTAAATATCCAGTCCATACTACCCACAAAGTGAGAGCTATGAGGCGGGTTAAATATCCAGTCCATACTACCCACAAAGTGAGAGCTATGAGGTGGGTTAAATATCCAGTCCATACTACCCACAAAGTGAGAGCTATGAGGTGGGTTAAATATCCAGTCCAAACTACCCTAAAAGTGAGAGCTATGAGGCAGGTTAAATATCCAGTCCATACTACCCTCAAAATGAGAGCTATGAGGTGGGTTAAATATCCAGTCCAAACTACCCACAAAGTGAGAGCTATGAGGCGGGTTAAATATCCAGTCCAAACTACCCTCAAAGTGAGAGCTATGAGGTGGGTTAAATATCCAGTCCATACAACGCACTAAGTGAGAGCTATGAGGCAGGTTAAATATCCAGTCCATACAACGCACTAAGTGAGAGCTATGTACTATGTTGTTATTGTACTATGTAGTTATTGTCATACTATGATGTTATTGTCGTACTATGATGTTATTGTCGTACTATGATGTTATTGTCGTACTATGGTGTTATTGTCATACTATGATGTTATTGTCGTACTATGTTGTTATTGTCGTACTATGTTGTCGTACTATGTTGTTATTGTCATACTATGTTGTTATTGTCATACTATGTTGTTATTGTACTATGTTGTTATTGTCGTACTATGTTGTCGTACTATGTTGTTATTGTCGTACTATGTTGTTATTGTCATACTATGTTGTTATTGTCATACTATGTTGTTATTGTCATACTATGTTGTTATTGTCGTACTATGTTGTTATTGTCGTACTATGTTGTTATTGTCGTACTATGTTGTTATTGTCGTACTATGTTGTTATTGTCGTACTATGATGTTATTGTCGTACTATGTTGTTATTGTCGTACTATGATGTTATTGTCTACTATGGTGTGTTTCGTACTATGTTGTTATTGTCGTACTATGTTGTTATTGTCGTACTATGGTGTTATTGTCGTACTATGGTGTTATTGTTGTACTATGGTGTTATTGTCGTACTATGATGTTATTGTCGTACTATGATGTTATTGTCGTACTATGGTGTTATTGTCGTACTATGGTGTTATTGTTGTACTATGGTGTTATTGTCGTACTATGATGTTATTGTCGTACTATGATGTTATTGTCGTACTATGATGTTATTGTCGTACTATGGTGTTATTGTCGTACTATGGTGTTATTGTCGTACTATGATGTTATTGTCGTACTATGGTGTTATTGTCGTACTATGATGTTATTGTCGTACTATGGTGTTATTGTCGTACTATGGTGTTATTGTCGTACTATGATGTTATTGTTGTACTATGGTGTAGTACTATGGTGTTATTGTCGTACTATGGTGTTATTGTCGTACTATGGTGTTATTGTCGTACTATGATGTTATTGTCGTACTATGGTGTTGTACTACGGTGTTATTGTCGTACTATGATGTTATTGTCGTACTATGTTGTTATTGTCGTACTATGGTGTTATTGTCGTACTATGGTGTAGTACTATGGTGTTATTGTCGTACTATGGTGTTATTGTCGTACTACGATGTTATTGTCATACTATGTTGTTATTGTCGTACTATGGTGTGTACTATGGTGTTATTGTCGTACTATGGTGTTATTGTCGTACTATGTTATTGTTGTACTATGGTGTTATTGTCGTACTATGGTGTTATTGTCGTACTACGGTGTTATTGTCATACTATGGTGTTATTGTCGTACTATGGTGTTATTGTCGTACTATGATGTTATTGTCGTACTACGGTATTATTGTCGTACTACGATGTTATTGTCGTACTATGGTGTTATTGTCGTACTATGGTGTTATTGTCGTACTATGGTGTTATTGTCATACTATGGTGTTATTGTCGTACTATGGTGTTATTGTCGTACTATGATGTTATTGTCGTACTACGATGTTATTTACTATGGTGTTATTGTCGTACTATGGTGTTATTGTCATACTATGGTGTTATTGTCGTACTATGGTGTTATTGTCGTACTATGATGTTATTGTCGTACTACGATGTTATTGTCATACTATGGTGTTATTGTCGTACTACGATGTTATTGTCGTACTACGATGTTATTTACTATGGTGTTATTGTCGTACTATGGTGTTATTGTCGTACTACGATGTTATTGTCGTACTACGATGTTATTTACTATGGTGTTATTGTCGTACTATGGTGTTATTGTCGTACTATGTTGTTTTTGTCATGGAGTGGTCAATAAATCATGTAAACGCTACAATAATATTTCATTACTGAACAAGGTGACATGCTTAATTGTTACACGAGGAGATAGACACTGTGAGGTTTATTAAATGAAATAGTATCAACAATATAATAAGCTAACCAATATAATAAAATTGTATTTACTAGCTAGCCTCAATTATTTCAATGGAATTTTGTGTTGCGTTGTTTGTTTGGGTTTTATGCCTTCATCAGCACAACTAGTTTAGTTCCTATTTCACACATTAAAAATAATTCCTCAGCATATCAGGTTTGCTTAAGATATGAATAAGGTATTATTGAGCAATAGAATTATGAGACAATATTTAATCTCCAATTGTCCCTTTATAATACATCAAAACATTATTAACATGCGCGCTACATGACCTTAGATGTCGATGCGCCGTAAAACACCATTCATTTATTAACATGTGCATTGCTCCTTTAATTTTAAATGCACTTTGGACGAATTCAAATTATTATTTATAAACATACCGTTACTGACTGACCCTATCTATTTCCACCGCCCTACAACTGAATGCAGCAATATTCCGTATATGTGTGCCTCATGTTGCACAATCAATGTATTACCCAGCCATATATATACTGAGTCAAAAAAGAAACAATACCTGGTGTTTATGTGTCTATAATTTCAACATTTATTAAGAAAATTCTTTGAAAATTCATAAGATGATAGTCCAACATGTTTGAAAGAGGAGCACATAAAGCATAATGAGCCTCCGAAACTGTCTGCTGCGTGATGACGTAATTCGTCGGACAGGGGTCTAATGGAGTTTTCACAGACGTCAATACCGAGTATGGGCACCATTTGCGTCTCTCACTGCAATGCACCGCCGTCGCATCGAACGGAAGAGTGTCTGAATCTCTTGCTGGTCAATATTTGTCCACTCCTGACGCAAAACATCCCTCAGTTGGTTTAACGTTACCGGCTGACGTCGTCTGACGCGGCGGTCTAACGTATCCCACAAATGTTCTATGGGTGACAAGTCTGGTGACAAAACAGGCCACGGCAGGGTTTCAATATTGTTCTGCTCCAATAATGTGGTGGAAATCCGAGCAGTATGACACCTGGCGTTGTCCTGTTGGAACAGTGTGACGTTTCTGTTGGCGTTAAAGAACGGGACAACAACTGGCGCAAGGATCTCATCACAGTACCGCTGGGCGTTTAGGTTCCCGTCCACCACTAACAGTTCAGTGCGACTACCGAAGGTGATACCGCCCCACGCAATAACGCTTCCGCCCCCGAACAGATCGACCTGACGTACACATGCGTCGGCGTAACGTTCACCGCGTCTGCGATATACCCGCTCTCTGCCATCCGCTCGACGCAAACAGAACCGCGATTCATCGCTAAACATCACCGAATTCCACTGTAACCGAGTCCAGCGAGCACATTCCGTCATCCATTCCCGCCGTACGTCATGGTGACGTCGTGTCAGGATGGGTCCAACGTATGGCCGATAGGCACGAATGCCACGTTCACCGAGCCGGTTCCTGACTAGTTTGTGCACTGATGCGATTGTTGGTCATCCCAGGAGTAACGGCAGCTGTGTGCGTAGCAGGTAGGAACCGGTCACGTAAATGTGACATCCGAATGTGACGGTCCTGTTCACGCGTCGTCACACGTGGTCGACCAGATCTTGGACGGTCGTCCACCGATCCATGTGTTCGATAACGTCGAATTAGACGTGTTATCGTGATCCGCGTAACCCCCGAGTCGATTTGCTACGTCACGCTGACGTAAACCGCCGTCAATCATGCCAATGGCACGCATTCTCTGATTGCGGTTTAGCCTAGGCATTTTGTTAGAGGTAACAATGGGTATGTAAGGTGTTTTTCCTCGATGATAATGCAATACCAGTACAATAAACCGGTTTTCCGATTTGTACATGTGCAGGAAGTTGTCTTTGTTGAGGAGCGAGTGCAAATCGGAAATTCGGCGTTCCAGGATTATCGGGTGTTTATTTACCTGTGTTTATGGTTGGCTGACGTTGCAATAAGATACCCGGTACTGATACGTAATAATATATTAAACCTTTCTATGGTTTTATCCGTTTTACGTCATTTTTAGTTTGGTATCGTTTCTTTTTTGACTCAGTATATAATGTACATATTGTGAAATAAATGAAACTGATGCTTCACAAAAAGAAAAACAATTATTCTCGTGCTCGTTGGTGGTACAGTATGTGCATTTCAGTGAATTTATATTAATCCAAATTAGTCCACTCGTGCTCAGCAAATTTCCATTTGAAATTTATAGAATCGCCTTTTTTCATTTTAATTGTAGCATGAAAGTTGCAATTTATAATGATATGGGAAGTTTGACAGTGAACAGTCGAGTGGGAAGCTTGACAGTAGAGTGGGAAGTTTGACAGTGAACAGTAGAGTGGGAAGTTTGACAGTGAAGTCGAGTGTGAAGTTTGACAGTGAACAGTTGAGTGGGAAGTTTGACAATGAACAGTCGAGTGGGAGGTTCGACAATGAACAGTCGAGTGGGAAGTTCGACAATGAACAGTCGAGTGGGAAGTTTGACAGTGAACAGTCGAGTGGGAAGTTTGACAATGAACAGTCGAGTGGGAGGTTCGACAATGAACAGTCGAGTGGGAAGTTCGACAATGAACAGTCGAGTGGGAAGTTTGACAGTGAACAGTCGAGTGGGAAGTTTGACAATGAACAGTCGAGTGGGAAGTTTGACAATGAACAGTCGAGTGTGAAGTTTGACAGTGAACAGTCGAGTGTGAAGTTTGACAGTGAACAGTTGAGTGGGAAGTTTGACAATGAACAGTCGAGTGGGAGGTTCGACAATGAACAGTCGAGTGGGAAGTTTGACAATGAACAGTCGAGTGGGAAGTTTGACAATGAACAGTCGAGTGGGAAGTTCAACAATGAACAGTCGAGTGGGAAGTTCGACATGAAGGGGGGATACTCCCATTAATCTTTGCACCTGATATAATACTTACATTGTTGCAGTATCAGGATGTATCGCGAACTCTCATCATCATTGGGAAGTGTATCTAAACTATTCAGTCTTTTCCAGAGTGTTTTCGATTGCGAAACAAGTTCTTACAACTTATATTAATCACTCTCGAAACCTCATTCCTAATGGATCCCACGAGGGAGAGAGAAGAGGCATGTGGAATTTAAATGCCTTGCCGAAGGAAGGTACAATTGTAACTGCTGAAGCGGGGAGAGAGAAGAGTCATGTGGAATTGAAATGCCTTGCCTAAGGAAGGTACAATCATAACTGCTCCAGCGGGGCTCGAACTCCGGACTGCACTATCATGACCACGAGGGAGAGAGGAGGCATGTGGAATTGAAATGCCTTGCCTAAGGAAGGTACAATCGTAACTGCTCCAGTGGGCAATCGAAGGAGATTTGAAAGGCTTGCCATGTTTCTCAGCATTATCTGTACCCAAATCTATCTATATGATCAGTCCCGATTGAAACAAATTATCATCAATAATCTAATTTATTACCTAATGCTCTATATAACTTGTAATTCGTTATTTTTGCCTGTTTCATTGCATTTTTATCCTTCGCTCAGGTCTGGGCAACAGTTCGAACTGTTGACCGGGCAATAGTTTGAACTGTTTCATACTAGACTTTTGAACCAATCATACTCTGAGTATGCTTTCACTGTGCGCAGTAGGATGCGCAATAGGGTGTTATGGAAGTCAAAGTAAAAAATACGTCCCGAATACATTTTAGCTCTGACTGCGCTTGAAGTCATCGATATACATTATGTGAAGCCCTCCTTTCCGTTCATTAATTCCTTTCCGTATTTTATTGCATACTTACCGGCGTACCGGCTTTTAGACCAAAACCAAGCGTTTACAAATGATGATTGATTAGTCATCAGCCGACAAACTGGGAAAAACAGAAATTTATCTTGAATTATGGCCCAGGCTAGGTTTGAAGATATGACTGAGGATGAACTCAATGTTTTATTGGACTCTCTGAGTACAAAAAACGTAATTAGAGGGGCAGTTACCATTTTAAGAAAATACTGTGAGGAAAAGAATGTTGATTTCCCATCTTCGGATATTACAACCAAGGATTTGGATTTGTTACTGAACAGATTTTATCCAGCCGTCAGAACAGCAAAGGGGACTGTATAGCAAGAAATCTATGTTGTCTGTTCGGTATGGCCTGCAGAAACATTTTCAGAAGGAGATGGAGGTAGATATAGTTAACAGTCCCGACTTCGTAGGTTCTAATAAAATGTTTACTGCATTGTTGATCAAATTGAAAAAGGAAGGCAAAGCGAATGTTCAACATAAGGAGCCGTTAACGAAACAGGATTTGAATAAACTTTATAATTCATTTGACATTACCACTCCAAGTGGATTGCAAAATAAAGTTTTTGCTAATTTCATGATTTATTTCTGCAACCGTGGCAGGGAGAACCTCAAGAAATCGGACTTCATCATTGATGAAAACAATCGGTATATGGAACTGAGAGATATGTCCACCAAGAACCATAAAGGGGAGACAATCAACGATGATTCTAGTCAAGGGTATGTACAGGACCAACGACAGAGTATGCCCAGTTGCATCATTTTTGCAATAATTATGTATCCCTGCTGAATCCAAATTGCGAGTACTTCTTTCAGCGTCCAAAGTCGAAAGCTGGCGATGCTCTTCCTTGGTACGATAATGTACGTCAAGGTAAAAATCAACTGGGAGACAAAATGAAGATGTTATCCGCCGAAGCCAAGCTCTCAAGGTAATGCTCGCAAAACTAAAATCAGGATTTATTTTATATATTCAACAATCTCTTTATATTTATGGCACAATGACTCCCATCGGGGAAATTCTTCAAATGGCAAACAGTTAATGAAATTAAGAGCAAGAATAATCTTTGCAAATTCATGTTTTTATTGTGGAATCGCCTAGCACTGATTTATCGGCATAGTGTAAATGCAGATGCACTTCTTGACTCCATCATTCAGATTTACAGTTTTGATTTTTAATTTATGATGCTGGGCATAGCCTTTATTTGCCAGATAACTTTTAAGTTACAACATGGCAGGCATATATGTGTGCCTCCACCCAGGGTCGAACCCACACCGCCAGATTAGGAGGCAGACGCTCTAACCACAGAGCTACGGAGGTCCTATAAATATGATATATAAATGTTTCGCTTTTAACTTTCAAACTTTAAGTGTTATAAACTAGTTATAAATAAGAAACATTACTAGATTGTTTTCTTAACAATAAAATGTATAATGTGGAAGTTAAAGGACAAAATACGTCATATTTATAGCACTTAGTTTCTGGTTGAAAAAACCTGATGCGGAAAAATATTGCAAAATAATAAACAGGCTAGACACTAAGTATTTTTGGCTATTGGTTGGAACTTGGTCTGCCAAAAATTTCACGGGTCCTTTATTTTCACTGGCCTCAGACCAGTGTTAAGTGTCAATCCCCGAGTATTAAAATATAATAATTTGTAAAATATCATATAGATTTTTAAAGAAAAAAGTGCTGTATTTTTCAGGACTTACACTGTCTATGAGCCACGTCAATCACACTCCTTGATCGTTTTGAAGCACGCCATGTTATTACTGTGTCAGAGAGCAGTATCCGAAGTTATGCCAGAACGAGCGAGGATCAGAGGGAGAAAATGGCCCTTACACTGTCTAAAGCTATTTCCGGTAAGTGTCCAATAGTTAAAAATTAAGAACAAAGGCAACTAGGCTTTAGTAAAATTGGGAAAGTATTTATTAGCTCCACTTTTCGAAGAAACAGCGGAGCTATTGTCATAACCCACTCGTCGGCGTTGGTTAAGTTTTTGTTTATGCTCAATAACTTCAATACTATCAAAGGTATTGTTTGACACTTGACATGCTTATTTATTGGCCAAAGGCAGATAACTCTATCAAATTTGTTTTCGAATTATGCCCCTTTTTTCGACTTAGAATATTTTTACACTGCCTCATCAAGCATAGATTTTAACACTGATTTCTTGGAACTATCTTCATCTCAGGAGAGTATCGTACGGAGAGAGCTGTTGACTGTCAGTTCTGAACTGTCGGGACCAGTGGCCAATCGTGATCCAAGTGGAGCCCCAAGTTAACCCTAGTGTTGCTCCCTTCCCTGCACCTACTGGGACTTTCAGTCGCACTATGGAACTTCAACAAAGTCACTCCAATTATGGGGCTCCGGTGTACAACTTCTATAATTCAGTGGTACATATTAATCAGTAGTTGGTTGGACAAAGAACAGTTCAACTAGAAACTGTTAAAAGCGTTGACTGGAAAATGTTCAGTGCTAATCGTTAAAAGTTTGACTAAAAGTGTTAAAAGTGGTGTCCAGTATGTATTCAATAGTGTATATCATTAGTCAGATGAAATATTATATAAAACTTTGAAATAGTAAAACTGAAAAAGTTACTAGTTAAAACTTAGTGTTGGTTTGTTTCATTAATACTTAAAATATTAAACATGATTTTAAAAATGTTTTTTGAATTAGTCAAATATTATAGAATATAAGGTATGTACAACAGTTATATAGAGCATTAGGTAATAAAACAGTTATTTCTAACGGCCTCGGGCAGTTCGAAAGTCTTCCCTGATACCTCGGGACAATAGTTTTGACTGTTCCCCAAACACCCATGAAATAACTATATAATGTTAAACATAGAAATATCACACTGACAATATAATACAAGTGTCATTACTAACAAGTGTTTCAAGTATTCAGAGAAATCCTAACCTGTACAGTGTGACAATATAGAAACTAGACTGAATAGATTCGAAACAAGGTCAAGATTGAGGTAGAATGGATGAACAGAGAGATTCCAATATAGGCCCCACTTTTTAAAAGCTATAAAAATATAACATTCCTTGAATTTGTCATGGTAAACAACATAATGTCAATATAAAGTGATTAAACATAAACTAGTGGAAACATAGCAGCACTATTATTGTAAATGCTAGGCTGTCACATTCAGACATGAAACACACATGTCAACTCCCTTTACATATTTTCAAATAACTGTCAAGATATTAATATACAGTAATAAAATGTTCCTAAATCAACAAATATTAAGGTTTAAATTAGGGATGGCAATGAGAGGTAATTTTGATAATCGACAAATCGGACACAGAACCGATTGAGAACCCGGACACAGAGAACTCGGGCACAGAGAACCCGGACACAGAGAACTCGGACACAGAGAACCCGGACACAGAGAACCCGGACACAGAGAACTCGGGCACAGAGAACCCGGACACAGAGAACCCGGACATTGAGAACTCGGGCACAGAGAACCCGGACACAGAGAACTCGGACACAGAGAACGCGGACACAGAGAACTCGGACACAGAGAACCCGGACACAGACCCGATTGAGAACCCGGACACAGAGAACTCGGACACAGCCCTGATCGAGAACTCGGACACAGACCCGATTGAGAACCCAGACACAGAGAACTCGGGCACAGAGAACCCGGACACAGAGAACTCGGACACAGAGAACTCGGGACAGAAGAACCCGGACACAGAGAACTCGGGCACAGACCCGATTGAGAACCCGGACACAGAGAACTCGGGCACAGAGAACCCTGACACAGACCAGATTCAGAACCCGGACACAGAGAACTCGGACACAGACCCGATTGAGAACCCGGACACAGAGAACTCGGACACAGACCCGATTGAGAACCCGGACATAGAGAACTCGGACACAGAGAACCCGGACACAGAGAACTCGGACACAGAGAACCTGGACACAGAGAACTCGGACACAGACCCGATTGAGAACTCGGACACAGAGAACCCGGACACAGAGAACCCGGACACAGAGAACCCGGACACAGAGAACTCGGACACAGAGAACTCGGACACAGAGAACCCGGACACAGAGAACTCGGACACAGACCCGATTGAGAACCCGGACACAGAGAACTCGGACACAGAGAACCCGGACACAGAGAACTCGGGCACAGCCCTGATCGAGAACTCGGACACAGAGAACTCGGACACAGACCAGATTGAGAACCCGGACACAGAGAACTCGGACACAGACCAGATTGAGAACCCGGACACAGAGAACTCGGGCACAGCCCTGATTGAGAACCCGGACACAAAGAACTCAGGCACAGCACTCGATCGAGAACTATGAATGAGATTCTTTTAATTTCAGATATTTGGTAAGTATTTCGGATGTACATGTCTGTATAGGGATGCTATTATACCCGATTATGTCAATTTCTGAGCTAAACACATTGCATTGTATTTTATCTAAAGCTAAAAATACGGGGACAATTAAACATTCCTTCAGTTTTAATACAGTTTATTGATATATTAAACAAACACACAGTTTGCTGTCAAACGTGTAATTAGGACATTTAATTAATTCCACATCATAATAATACTATTTAATTGATGATTTCCAAGAAAATATAAAAATATATCGGTGAAATAAAATGTGTTATTCCACTGGTTGAAACATTTTATTTGTCACTGCTTTGCACGTGTGGTACCTAGTTGCAATATTGATTATTGGCCACAGAAGGTCTCAGACTAAGATGAGTACTGCAGTAATTGCAGACGATTTACGTCCGACGACACATTCGGACACATTTTTTTGATCATCATCTTGCTATTCGATATGTTCTTCTGGATACTCGTTACCATTCCAAGATTAAATATTTTTTTAGCAATGTAATCTCATTTTTTCAAATATTATTCACAATACTGTGTTGTTTCCCCAGTTGTGTACAATTAGACATGGTCAACTTTTATTGGCAAGTCATGTTATCGCAGTACGACAGTAATTGCTCCATTATCCCTAATCGACCTGTACAGTATTGAGGGGTATATCTTTGGTTGTGTTTAACGGTATGATTTCAGACGATGTTTCTGCTGTTCTGTTGCGTTCTACATCTGCAATACTGGGTCTCCGTATATCTATTGTGAGCTCATCAGGCAACGGAACACCTGCAGAAATAAAAATTTTAAACATTTGTAACACAATATCAGAACGAGTATATAATATGTCTTGAAGAATATCCAACTTCAAGTAGAACACCTAGATAATTTATACAAATATACCAAATGCATTACTAGTTTATACAGGTAGACTCACATGGCACAAACAAATGGTGATAACTTTATGTAGTGTGGCCGAAATAGCAACAGCTTGTAGGTTAGTATTTAGTTTGATAGACTGGTGAAGAGTTTTATTACTGACAATGATGGATGAACCACCACATGCTCGTTCTGCATCTGGAACGGTATACTTATACATAGAATAATTTTTGAAGGATATGTTGTTAGTTGCTTTTAAAAAGGTTTCTTGAAGACAAAGTACAGAAGTTCCTTGATTCAATAACTGAAGAATTTCATTATAATTGGGTCTTAAACCACGGCAATTCCACTGGATAATATCTGGTTTATTATCCATTTGATTTATTTAAAACTTATGGAACAAAGTAAACAATGAATATAGAAACATGTTTATTAATGGTGCATGAGATCTTGAGGATCCAGCCTCGAAATCTTCTTGCTATCTTTATGGAGTGATGGGGTATCATCCTCATCCTCCATGTCGCTCAGGGCGTTATACCGATTTAGACTATCATTTAAATAATCATCATCACCCTTCCTTCGCCTATCGGTTTTTTGATTTAAATTAATTTTATTTCTTGGTGTTTTTGGTTCACCAGTGCGGGTTTAGAATTACCCGAATTTGTATTAGTGGGTTTAGTATTACCCCATGATGTTGATGTTTTTACAGACTGTGATGACGAGGAACATTTTGTTTTACAGGTGGTGCTTTTGGAATAGTAGACCGAGGTGTTTGCAAACCAGGAGAATTTGATTTCTCATGGTCTGAATCAGAGGTTTGCATAGACACATCAATGCATTGGGTTGATTTATTTGCGTGTGATTTTGTGATAGAGGAATATGTTGCTGCTGGTGTATTGTATCTGGAATTGACAATTTTCCTAGCCTCTGGGAATGCAACACTTTGTGTGAATTTGACCTGGAGAACTTCACGCTCTATCTTCCAGGTCTTGCAGTTGCGAGATTTGGCTGAATGTGGTTCACTGCAATTAACACATGCTATTGGATGTCGACACGTGTCGTCATTGTGAGAGTGACCATTGCCAGCACACATGTGACACACCTTTTCAGTTTTACAATTGGTCTCGTTGTGTCCAAATTTAAAACAGTGGTAACATTGAAGTGGATTTGGAACATAAATGTCCACTTTGGTAAGTAAATAGCCAATTTTGAGTGTACGTGGTAAGATGGGAGTGCAAAATGTGAGAATGATTGTGTTTGTTTGTCTATTGTCTCTTTTAATTTTAATGCATCTAGCTGCAGTGACATGTTGTTCCCGAAGCTCATCCACAATCTCAGTCTCGGCAATGCCAGCAAGGCCAGGGCAACGAATTACCCTCTTGATGAGTTGAGAGAGTGGTGTGGGTAACACTTGCACGGAACATTGAAGAAAGATGTGAGAGAAAGTAGATTTCGAGAGTGATGTAGATTGCCTACTTCAATAAGCAGGTTTCCAGTTCGGAGCTTTTTAATAGATTCAGGAACTCCTGCAATACTCTCGATTGTTTTTTCTATAACGAAAGGAGAGAGGGTCGTAATATTTTTACTTGTGTCGGTGGATTCGATAATTAAAAATCTTGTATAATGGAATTTGATGGTTGGTGAGAAGAGTTCTCACCTCCCGAGTCATCACAGTCTGAGTCATTATGAGTTTGTTTTTTCTTTGGGGTATCCATATTAATTTATTGATAATTCATCACTTGTAGCCCCCACCCTCCATGGAGTCCAACAATGGGACACGTAAATGGAGCGGAATATCCGGCTCACACGCATCGGGGATACTCAAGTAATATACTCGGATGGATATTTCACGATCCAAACATCACCGACTCGGCCAGGTTGGATCGCTAACGTACCTGCCCGATTAGCCCTGAGCCATGGCCTTCTAGAACAGAACATTGAAAACTATTTGTGTGTAACATACTTAGTAAACGTGTAATGGGCTAAGTGAAAACAGTCATATATGGCAATCATAGAAAAGGTATATATTGCGAACGAAAAATATGACGCATATACTGTTTAAAGTATTATAGAAGGTATGAAGTTTGCAAAGCAATAATCTAAAAAATTGAACATGTAAACATAAATATGGCTTGTCCTAGGGCTTGGCGTGACCAGCCGATTGATCGTACCGGGCTAATACGACCACCACATCTACACCGAATACGAGGCCAAAGTAGTGTGTTGGGAACAACAAAATCGTAATAGTGCAGTCCCCTCAACCACCAGGATCCTCTTCTCCGGCTTACGGGATGCCACCCATGGCAAACAGGTGGCTCCCTTTTCGAGGGAGTTGCACCCATCTGCAGCCGGCATTTTTTTATCCCCCCCGCCGGCAAGGGGCAAGTATCACATGCATCGATCATTTATACAGGAAGTATCACATGTCTCGATCGTTTATACAGGAAGTATCACATGCATCGATCATTTATACAGGAAGTATCACATGCATCGATCGTTTATACAGGAAGTATCACATGCATCGATCATTTATACAGGAAGTATCACATGCATCGATCGTTTATACAGGAAGTATCACATGCATCGATCATTTATACAGGAAGTATCACATGCATCGATCGTTTATACAGGAAGTATCACATGCATCGATCATTTATACAGGAAGTATCACATGCATCGATCGTTTATACAGGAAGTATCACATGCATCGATCATTTATACAGGAAGTATCACATGCATCGATCGTTTATACAGGAAGTATCACATGCATCGATCATTTATACAGGAAGTATCACATGCATCGATCGTTTATACAGGAAGTATCACATGCATCGATCATTTATACAGGAAGTATCACATGCATCGATCGTTTATACAGGAAGTATCACATGCATCGATCATTTATACAGGAAGTATCACATGCATCGATCGTTTATACAGGAAGTATCACATGCATCGATCGTTTATACAGGAAGTATCACATGCATCGATCGTTTATACAGGAAGTATCACATGCATCGATCGTTTATACAGGAAGTATCACATGCATCGATCGTTTATACAGGAAGTATCACATGCATCGATCATTTATACAGGAAGTATCACATGCATCGATCGTTTATACAGGAAGTATCACATGCATCGATCGTTTATACAGGAAGTATCACATGTCTCGATCGTTTATACAGGAAGTATCACATGTCTCGATCGTTTATACAGGAAGTATCACATGCATCGATCATTTATACAGGAAGTATCACATGCATCGATCATTTATACAGGAAGTATCACATGCATCGATCGTTTATACAGGAAGTATCACATGCATCGATCATTTATACAGGAAGTATCACATGCATCGATCATTTATACAGCCTAATTGTTCAACCAAACAGTATTCGAGATGTAATTAATCCAGTGAACATACCTCTAGTTTCTGGTAGTAACCAGACCATTGCTCCTGCAAGTAATGCTAGAATTCCAAATACTGTAAATGGTAATGGGGCAGCATCATGCTGAGTTCCCTGAAATAAACAAAAGTTTATGATACAACTAATATTGAAAATCGTAACAGTATTATTTTTATTATTCGTTAATTTCTTCAGAAAATAAAGAATTGCAACTTGGCATACATTAATTTACTACTGAACCTCCCATAATATGCTCAACATGCTGATCCTGCCAAACCATGCTGATCCTGCCAAACCATGCTGATCCTGCCAAACCATGCTGATCCTGCTAAATCATGCTGATCCTGCCAAACCATACTGATCCTGCCAAATCATGCTGATCCTGCCAAATCATGCTGATCCTGCCAAACCATACTGATCCTGCCAAACCATGCTGATCCTGCCAAACCATGCTGATCCTGCCAAACCATGCTGATCCTGCCAAACCATGCTGATCCTGCCAAACCATGCTGATCCTGCCAAACCATGCTGATCCTGCTAAATCATGCTGATCCTGCCAAACCATACTGATCCTGCCAAATCATGCTGATCCTGCCAAACCATACTGATCCTGCCAAACCATGCTGATCCTGCCAAACCATACTGATCCTGCCAAACCATGCTGATCCTGCCAAACCATACTGATCCTGCCAAACCATGCTGATCCTGCCAAACCATACCTGATCCTGCCAAACCATACTGATCCTGCCAAACCATGATCAACCTGCTGAACCATACTGATCCTGTCAAACCATACTGATCCTGCCAAACCATGCTGATCCTGCCAAACCATACTGATCCTGCCAAACCATACTGATCCTGCCAAACCATGATCAACCTGCTGAACCATACTGATCCTGCCAAACTATGATCAACCTGCTGAACCATACTGATCCTGCCAAACCATACTGATCCTGCCAAACCATACTGATCCTGCCAAACTATGATCAACCTGCTGAACCATACTGATCCTGCCAAACCATGATCAACCTGCTGAACCATACTGATCCTGCCAAACCATGATCAACCTGCTGAACCATACTGATCCTGCCAAACCATGATCAACCTGCTGAACCATACTGATCCTGCCAAACCATGATCAACCTGCTGAACCATACGGATCCTGCCAAACCATGATCAACCTGCTGAACCATACTGATCCTGCCAAACCATGATCAACCTGCTGAACCATGCTGATCCTGCCAAACCATACTGATCCTGCCAAACCATGCTGATCCTGCCAAACCATACTGATCCTGCCAAACCATGATCAACCTGCTGAACCATACTGATCCTGCCAAACCATGATCAACCTGCTGAACCATACTGATCCTGCCAAACCATGATCAACCTGCTGAACCATACTGATCCTGCCAAACCATGATCAACCTGCTGAACCATACTGATCCTGCCAAACCATGATCGATCTGCTCAACCTGCTGATCCATGCTGATCCTGCCAAACATGTAGAAACAATCTTAATATGGTGAACCATGATTAACCTGCTGAACCATGCTCATCATGTCAAACCATACTCAACCTATTGGACCATGATCAACCTACTGAATGGTGCTCAACCTCCTCAACAATGCTCAGCCTACTGAACCATGATCCGCCTGCCAAACCATATTCAACCTACTGGTCCATGCTCAACCTACTGAACCATGCTCAACCTACTGAACCATGCTCAACCTACTGAACCATGCTCAACCTACTGAACCATGCTCAACATACTGAACCGTGCTCAACCTACTGAACTGTGCTCAACCTACTGAACTGTGCTCAACCTACTGAACTGTGCTCAACATGGTGAACCATGCTCAACCTACTGAACCGTGCTCAACCTACTGAACTGTGCTCAACATACTGAACTGTGCTCAACATGGTGAACCGTGCTCAACCTACTGAACCGTGCTCAACCTACTGAACCGTGCTCAACATGCTGAACCGTGCTCAACCTACTGAACCGTGTTCAACCGACTGAACCGTGCTCAACCTGCTGAACTGTGCTCAACCTACTGAACCGTGCTCAACCTACTGAACCATGTTCAACCTTAAAACATCGCTGCATTACCACATGTTGAACATCACTGCATTACTGCATGTTGTACATCACTGCATTCCTACATGTTGAACATCGCTGCATTACATGTTGAACATTGCTGCATTATATGTTGAACATTGCTGCATTACTACATGTTGAACATCGCTGCATTACATGTTGAACATTGCTGCATTATATGTTGAACATTGCTGCATTACTACATGTTGAACATCGCTGCATTACATGTTGAACATTGCTGCATTATATGTTGAACATCACTGCATTACTACATGTTGTACATCACTGCATTCCTACATGTTGAACATCACTGCATTACCACATGTTGAACATCACTACATTACCACATGTTGAACATTGCTGCATTATTACATGTTGATCATCGCTGCATTACATGTTGAACATTGCTGCATTATATGTTGAACATCGCTGCATTACTACATATAGATGTGTAACCTATGTATAGGTTAAACATCTATATATATACCTATGTATAGGTTAAACATCTATATATATATTGTTGGTTTTTTTTTATATACCTATGTATAGGTTAAACATATATATATATATATATACACCTATGTATAGGTTAAACATATATATATATACCTATGTATAGGTTAAACATCTATATATATATATATACCTATGTATAGGTTAAACATCTATATATACCTATGTATAGGTTAAACATCTATATATACCTATGTATAGGTTAAACATCTATATATATATATATACCTATGTATAGGTTAAACATCTATATATATATATACCTATGTATAGGTTAAACATCTATATATATATATATATACCTATGTATAGGTTAAACATCTATATATATACCTATGTATAGGTTAAACATATATATATATATACCTATGTATAGGTTAAACATATATATATATATACCTATGTATAGGTTAAACATATATATATATATATATACACCTATGTATAGGTTAAACATATATATATATACCTATGTATAGGTTAAACATCTATATATATATATATACCTATGTATAGGTTAAACATCTATATATACCTATGTATAGGTTAAACATCTATATATACCTATGTATAGGTTAAACATCTATATATATATACCTATGTATAGGTTAAACATCTATATATACCTATGTATAGGTTAAACATCTATATATATACCTATGTATAGGTTAAACATCTATATATACCTATGTATAGGTTAAACATCTATATATACCTATGTATAGGTTAAACATCTATATATACCTATGTATTATACTCACCAAGAAGACGATCTGTGGAGCAATTATAGCACCAATTCTGGCACAAAAAGAACAAGCACCTACACCTATATTCCTGAAATAATAACAAACAGTAGTAGCATATAGTAACTATGGTGGACAACTAGGTCCAAAGCGCCATATTGCTTTTGCTAAAATGTGACATTAAATATTAGTTTCAGATTTATAATTCCAAAATGGCAAAGACCAAGTCAAAAAAAAATTCACAACAGTTTTTGTTACATTTCAGAAGAACACACGTGTACACACATATGTACACACATTTGGACACATATGTACACACATTCGGACATATGTACACACATTTGGACACATATGTACACACATTTGGACACATATGTACACACATTTGGACACATATGTACACACATTTGGACATATGTACACACATTTGGACATATGTACACACATTTGCACATATGTACACACATTTGGACACATATGTACACACATTTGGACACATATGTACACACATTTGGACATATGTACACACATTTGGACACATATGTACACACATTTGGACACATATGTACACACATTTGGACACATATGTACACACATTTGGACACATATGTACACACATTTGGACACATGTACACACATTTGGACATATATACACACATTTGGACACATATGTACACACATTTGGACATATGTACACATTTGTACACACATATGTACACCCATTTGTACACACATATGTACACACATTTGGACATATGTACACACATTTGGACACATTTGTACACCCATTTGGACACATATGTACACCCATTTGGACACACATATGTACACCCATTTGTACACATTTGTACACACATTTGGACACATATGTACACACATTTGGACACACATATGTACACCCATTTGTACACACATGTGTACACCCATTTGGACACATATGTACACACATATGTACACCCATTTGTACACACATTTGTACACCCATTTGGACACATATGTACACCCATTTGAACACCCATTTGGACACATTTGTACACCCATTTGGACACATATGTACACACATTTGGACATATGTACACACATTTGGACACATATGTACACACATTTGGACACATATGTACACACATTTGGACACATATGTACACACATTTGGACACATATGTACACACATTTGGACACATGTACACACATTTAGACACATGTACACACATTTGGACATATATACACCCATTTGGACACATATGTACACACATTTGGACACATATGTACACCCATTTGTACACATTTGTACACACATTTGGACACATATGTACACACATTTGGACACACATATGTACACCCATTTGTACACACATGTGTACACCCATTTGGACACATATGTACACACATATGTACACCCATTTGTACACACATTTGTACACCCATTTGGACACATATGTACACCCATTTGAACACACATTTGGACACATTTGTACACCCATTTGGACATATGTACACACATTTGGACACATATGTACACACATTTGGACACATATGTACACACATTTGGACACATATGTACACACATTTGGACACACACATTTGTACACACGTGTACACACATTTGGATACACGTGTACACACATTTGGACACACGTGTACACACATTTGGACACATATGTAACAGATTCATCATTAGATCAGGTCATGTACTGAAGGCAGGTTTGTTTTTATGAATATCTTGGTTGACAACAATACATACACACTGGTAAATGTTATGCAAATAATGATAAGAACAATAGGAATAACTTCTTTCAAAACATAAATAAACTGGTTGCTGACAAGGTACAAGGTCTAAAAATAATTGGAGGTGACATGAATGATACACTTGAAAATGTTGAAAAACATATAGTGAAAAACACCAAACCAGTAAATTTAACATGTAAATTTGGCCTTTACAGGAATATATTTAGGCTTATGGCTGTTGGCAAATTCTACAGACATCTTCGTTCATTGGCCGAAGCCGGAGTTACGGCGTTTATTTTTAGACGGACTCCGCCCTCTTCGATCGCAGTTGATAGGCAGATTCGGATAATTACACTGTTGAGAAAATGTTTGATGACGCTTGACCGCTTATCGTCCCAGGTCAAAGTTGACCCACTACGCATTTTCACCAAGAGTCAAACAAGCGTCTTTACTGATTTTCATGCGTCAAAACCCTGGAGCTCGGGTCAAATGAACGCCCTGGGAAGGTATGTGGATTAGCAAAACTAAAACAAGCAAGAAACAAATAGGTGGAATAAAGTGTACACATATAAACAAGTTAAAGCTTTAGGTATTTATTTTGGACACGATAAAGAAATATGCTCGATGCTTAATTGGCAAGAAAAATTATCAAAGTGCAGCAAGTTAATTGAAAGGTGGAATAAACATAATCTATATATGTTTGGCATGGTTCAAATAATAAAATCTCTGATAATCCCTACATTTACATATGTAATCCATTCTCTGGTTGTACCAAAACAAGTAATTCAAGATATAAACAAACTGATATTTAGGGATACGGACATGTGCCCCCCAGGACATCTGCCCCCCAGTGCAAAAATGGATAGGTGGACATCTGCCCCCCAAGTGAAATGGAAGGTAGGACATTAGCCCCCCAGAAGAAATGTTGGCTAGGACATCTGCCCCCCAGTAGAAATGTTGGCTAGGACATTAGCCCCCCAGTAGAAATGACAGCTAGGACATCTGCCCCCCAGTAAAAAGTGCATGGTAGGACATATGCCCCCCATTCCCCCACAAAAACATTCTTTTTTTAATAAAAATGCCAATATAAATGATTAAACTTTGAATAAAAGTATGGCCAAGTTTATTTATTGATCCTATTATAAAACAACAATAAGACCAATCAGCTGAACAAAAGGTTTGAGTTGCTAAGTTTGTATTGATCATAAGTATTAAGATGAGCAGACATGGATGGTTGCATGAATGCTTCCATTAATAGCGTCCTTTAATAGTTTGATTTAATTATCTACTAAATTAACTCTCCTTAATGGCATAAATACATTTCTCTAAAGAAGAATTTATAGCACATTTTGAAAGATGACTGATCTTATTATCGCATATTATCACCTATTTTGTATACATCTAGTTTGCAATTATGATAAAATGAAACAAAAATACTAAATATTGTAAACAACTTTATTTTCAATAAAGACAAATACTATGAAAACACACTTACATTTACTTAAATAAATGTTTATATGATATCATATTTAAGATTGAGCACATGTTTAAAAAGCACATTAAAAAGCACATGAAAGATAGGAAACTATATATTTTTGTCAGGACTATCAGTTAGAAACAGTCAATAAAATATGAAATTTACTGATAATATCATAACTTTAACCTTTAGCATGCTATATTTATATTTTTGCTAATGATTTGTCAATTGAAAAGGTACATATGCAGTTTTGCAAAAAGTTGTTAGGAGTTAAAAAGACTACGCAAAATGATTTTGTATATGGTGAACTAGGGCGTACATCATACAAAACTATACAAATGTTTCAAATAATAAAATATTGGTTAAGAATTTTGCAACTAAGGGACAATAAATATGTATTTATAGTATATCAATTACTGAGAAATGATATGGAGTCATATCCGAATAAAAGTAATTGGTGTACGCTTTTGAAAGATTTACTATGTTCACTTGGTTTTGTGGATGCTTGGTTATACCAAGGCGTTGGAAATGTGGATATGTTCCTTACTAGTGTAAAACAAAGACTAAATGACCAATTTATACAGAACTGGAATGCAAGATTGGCTAATTCTAGTAGAGCATTGTTTAATAGGAATATATCATGTTTTAGATTCCAACCATATTTAGAGTGTTTTAATGTTAATAAATTGTGTCAATCATTATCCCGTTTAAGAATGTCGTCACATAGGTTACAAATAGAGGCCGGCAGGTGGTCTATGCCTGTACGGACACCTGTGTCCGAAAGAAAATGTTTAACCTGTAATATAATTGAAGATGAGTACCATTTTATCATTGAGTGTAATATGTATGCTAATATTAGAAACTTGTATATATCTAGAAAATACTGGATCAGACCGAATATGTTAAAATTTTCTGAACTCATGAACTCAGTAAATAAGCAGGAAATACGAAATTTAGGTCTGTATATTTATAAGGCATTCATAATTAGAAATACAGTCATGTGTAGAAGTTAGTTGAATTACAATTATGCTTTTGCTTTGAGTACAAATGATGCTATGTATTATACATATTTAAAACGTTATATAGGTGTATACTATATATGATAATGTTGTACAGGTATACTTGTGATGCTATATACTATTGAAAAATGTATTTAATAATTTGTTATATAGCCGAGGTATGTAATACATATAATAATGCTGTATATGTATACTTGTTATCCACTGGCCGAATCTTGTTATCTTCGCTTTCGAACAAGATAGACTGATGGTGGAACAGCGTTGTAGCGTTGCATAGTATTCAGAATGTGCATATGGAGTGCAACATTTTGATCCTGAGATGGCATTTATCATTACGATTAAGATACAAATGGAGAATTATTTTCGCTATGATTTGGAGAAAATAGCAATTAAGAACAGTTATAAATGCGTATGTTTTCTATATGTTTGTGCTAGCTTACATACTATTTATGTTGTATTAGGTGTGTTCTCATGTGATTGGAAAGTTGAATGGAATTTAATTAATTAATCTATGTATATGTCATGTAATATTAATCTACAAAGCCGCTCTGAATTAAATAAATGGATGCGTTCTGATTTACAAATAAGACCACATGTTAAATTTATTTTATTTAACATTTAGCAATGAATATGGTTACGAAGGGTTTACTAATCGGCCATGTTATACAACTTTGCAACAACTTCAATTTTGTATGTTTGGTTTTGTGTTTTGTTGTGTCTTTTGACCTTCTCCTTGTTAGAAATAAAGAACTATTTTGCTTTAATTATAAGACACATATCAGATAAATATTACATGTATTTACACATAGATATAAATATAAATGGCTGTGGGAGCTCATTTGTATAAAATGTATGCTTTATGTTTGCACTGTTCGCTAACTGTATATAATATGTATGTATGTCCTCATGGGCTTGACAGCCTATTGGAATTTAATAAAATAAACTAAAACTGATATTGTGGGATGAATTGAATGAAATGTCAAGCCCTACTTTCTGGCAAAAATAAGCAAAATATTACATTTGTCTGCTCATTTCGCCTACAGAGTGCTAAAGGTTAAATTATTTATGTTTTGAAGTAAAATCCTGGAGTTAGCACATATTCCGAAAAAGCACATTGTAAAGAGCACACTGAATACATCTTTATAAACAACAGACACAGTTTCATTTTGGAACATTATTATGTTTCTCGAATTTTACAATATGTTCAGCTAAACAGTCTTCTCTCCTAGAGATATTGAATTCGAGATATTAGATGACAAAGTCTTGTACAATGCTTATGTTTCTCTGAATCGTACAATACATCCAATGCCTTGTAAAAACTCCGACACAGACTTCTCTCCTAGAGACATTTGTTGGCATAAAGTCTTTAGTTTCTGCTGTAGTTGTTTGGTCTCTCTGCGCACGCGTTTCTTGGTTGGGTCTCCCTGTCTTGCTCTTTCTAGCTCTGTCAAAACATTAATCTGGTCCTTCTGGATACACTGGATAGTGTGCCACAGTCCTGGGTTTTTGTGGCCGACGAGATGACAGAATCCGTTGTTCCAGGATTCACACACGTTGTTAGTGCGCGATCCATCCATCATTGTTTCCTCATACACATTCCAAGAATCAAGTGAAAATTTTGGACTGTTCGAACGTACGACTCGTATAATTCCTCTCGGACCACGTGTTGACTTATAGGGTCCACTTACATAGTTAGTATCAAAGTAGTCAACAATATCTACCAGCTGGAACAATTGTGCGCAGGTGGCGCATACCTTCCTGGACACGATCCGTTGGCAAGAATGCTAATCCATCAAGCATTCCGCAGAAGTGTTTCACTGATTCGTCAGTCTTGTAGAGAACGGACAGACCGCCATTCTGTATTTTCCTCCAAGTACTTTGAGTTAGGTGGTAGAAGCAGCCCTGAATTCTGACAGGTGCTCCTAGCATAGACTTTATGGCATTGTGTATAGCTATTTCAAAGTCACAGGAGATTGTGGTTGGGTCTGGTATAAGATCATACTCATCACAAGAGTTCAACACAGCTGCGAATACTTCCTCATACGTAGATTGGAGTTTGTTGGGGAGGAATGCGTATATACAGGTGGCATACACATCGTTCACAGCGGCCCTTATAACAAACAGTTGTTTGAATTGTCTTGGTGCAGTACCGAATGTCCCATCAATGTACCATTTGTCACTGTCACACATATGCCTAAGTCCAAGTTCCGTACCAAATAGCAACACCCTATTTTCATTGGATTGTCCTGCTTCATGGTTATCGTATAAGAGAAAGGGGAGATCATCAGCTCCACCTGTAGATTTGTACTCCTCTGGAAGTTCTGGGATGTCACTGATACTGGCTGGTTCTGGTGGTGTATTTCCACGTTTTATCCGTCTCACAGATCGTTTGATTGTATCAGCTTTTCCAGCAGCCACACGTACACCTACTGGATATTGTGCCAGTGTATCAGTGATAAGCTGACCAGGATTTCCGCGATTATTCATAGCATGTGTTTTGATGTCCTGTCGTACTTTCATGGCCTCTATGGCGAAATGGTCAGCTGTATGGCTGTGTGTTGTAGATGATGTGATCTGTGTTTTCTGAAACAGAAAGAAATGTATATTATTAAAATTATTAATTTTAAAAGTGTATACAATAGCATAAAAGTCCTCTTTCTTTTAATTCTGAAATGAGAATTTTACATGTCTTTTGATTTTTGATTTTACCCCGTCATGAACGTTTCACATTTTCAGTTTTTGAAATATTGATGTTTTTAGACATTCTTTTATTCAAAATTATGTAAACCTTTTTATTGAAAATGATTAATAATTATGGCTTTCAACTACTTTAAAAATATTTTGATACATGTAATGTGGACGTTTCTTTTGATGGTCAGTATATTTACTTTTGCAGCAGGCACAACACTGCTAAACGTTGTTGTTGAAACTTTCGAGTATGTACTTTATACCTACCGAAAGATCTGTTGTAACTGTTCCATTGCAAGAGGAACTCTTGCGTTTGGAACATTCCCAGTGGATGGAAGACTTGCGAGATTTCTTCTTGGTGTAGGAATACCCATCTTTCACTAACTTCTCTGACCCACGTATACTCTGAATTATCTCCATGATGATATGAGTTGGACATTGTAGAAAGAGGCTTATATATGCTTGAACTTTAAAACAATTAACACTAATTTTGCAATCAAACCCAATAACTACATACAAGTTTGTCTTTAATAAAGGATAATTAAATGATATCTGTTCACTATCTGTTCACTATGATCATTAAGTAGTCAATTACACAAACTTAATTTTTTGTTAATTACAATTAACACTGAATTAAGTATTGCAATCAAACCCACTGATCACATACAGGGTTGTCTTTAATTGCGGATAATTACATGAAATCTGTTCACTATTATCATTTGTTTATTAAACAAATATAATGTTGTTAACATATATATTGTTAATTACAATTAACACTGAACTATTGCAATCAAACCCAATGATAACATACAGGGTTGTCTTTAATAGCGGTTAAATTACATATCTGTTAAATAATTACATAAAACATTTTTAGAACTTTTTATATTAATTAATAATTTGCTGGGTATGAGGACTAATAATATGCATTTTGGAAGTTTTTCATCCAATAGTATGTTTCTAATACTGCCACTTTTATTAAATCTTATTTAGGGGGGAGTTGGGGTGGGGGGCAAATGTCCCACCCTGTACTTTCTATAAACTGGGGGGCAGATTGTCCTAGATGTCCATTTTCTACTGTGTGTCTAATGCTAGCCAACATCTACTGGGGGCTAATGTCCTAGTCAACATTTCTAACTGGGGGGCGATGTCCTAGCCAACATTCCTTCTGGGGGGCTAATGTCCTAGCACACTTTCACTTGGGGGCTATGTCCCCCCTTCCTTTTGCACTGGGTGGCCAGATGTCCTGGGGCAAATGTCCGATTCGTATTATTTAACTTCTCTATGGAAAGGCAAAAGAGAAAAAATAAAAAGAACTACTCTTATTGGAAATAGTAACAATGGAGGTATAGGAATGATTGATATATCATTGAAGGTCCTCATTCCGTGACTGTCCTAATTCCGGTGATATTTGCTTAAATCTCGTAACGCGCGATATTTGCTGACGTCATACACGCGCTCCGATGTAAATATTTACTAAAGCTGTAGCTATCTGTCAAAAGTCAAACAAGAGTAAAATGAGACAAACACAGGTAAACATTTGTTGAAACATGTCAGGCATATAAAATAATACCTTTTCTACTATTACCAAATAAATGTTCATTTAAATACCCTTTTTTGGCCCCAAAAACATTGTTCAGAAATGTAACCATCCGTCTGCTCTGAAACCAGGCTTTGATTGACAGATCTAATTCGGAAGTGGACTTTTTCTATAAGGCCAAGCCTAATTTATTTATTTTGTTTTCAGTCCTATCCCTTATAAACAATTTTAGTTTTTTTAGGCTAATCCTAGGCAAATGAGGAGAAAGAACAGACACTAAAGAGATTTCCAAGTGTGTATCTCTAATATTTGCAAAGTGGAGATTGTGTGAGTTAATAGGGGCAAACTCTGTAACCACTGGGTGCAGTTGACATATTGCATCACAGTCAGGGTACTTAGAATAGGAGACACAGTCATGTGTCCTTGCTGTGACACTAGAGAGGAGTAGAATAAAACAGTTACATAAAACAACAGTTAATAATTTAGTGTTTTAACAGTTATTAGTGTTAACAAAGTTAAAAATAAATTTTGGAATTATATCTTATATTTGAACTGTTTGGGAAAACACCACATAATTAATTAAGAGTGCCTAATTCACTGTTACCCAAGAGTTACCGGAATTGGGTCACATGTAAAATTACGGACAAATTTACAGTAGTTCAGAACAAATCGTGATTACTCTTTGGAAACACATGCATTTATGTTGATGTTTGATGCAACATGTTGGAAAAGGATTTGTTGACTAAGATATGTATATTTTACAAACTATTATGCACATTTTAATGAGTGTTTCGTATCCTACCGGAATGAGGACCCTCGAGGCTATATAACTTCAATAAAATTAAAATGGGTAAATGCGTTATTAGACAAATCTAAAGCCAACTGGAAAGCTATACCAAATTATTATTATACACACTATGGTGCCAATTTCTTGGTATTCTTTATGAATACAGACAGTATCAGTATCAAAAGTCATTATACAAACCATCTACCAGAGTTTTATAACAACCTTCTTGACTTATGGACTTCCTTGAATAATAAAACTCAAATAAAATGTAACACTTTTGATGAAATTAGAAAAGAAATAATATTGGGAAACAGATTCATAAAATATAACGGAAAGAGTCTATTAAATCAAACATTATTTTTATAAATGATTTAATAGACGAGAATGGAGAATTAAAAGAGACAATGATAAGGCAGAAATTAATAAACAGACTAAATTGGATAGCTGAATTCTCCCAGCTGCTAATACAATCCCTAAAACATGAAAAGCAATACTTAAGTAAAAAATTTCTCGCTTAACTTATGTAAAAACTATATTAAATACAAGGCGCTAGCCGTGGGACGGCCACAGTCCCCTACCGGCTTTTATCACATGGCATCTGCATGACTTTACAGTAGTGTTATTGGGGCATATACATACAAGTGGCCTAGTGTTAACTAGGGTATAACAAGCATACATTTTACAAGTGGCCTAGTGTTAACTAGGGTATAACAAGCATAAATGTTGTCGAACTCGCTTTTGTGTGTGTATGGGTGTGTCCAATTATTTGGCACATGTACTTAGCATGATGAGTGAATATGTTGTACACAAGAAGATGATCATTCTGACCATGTCTCATAAAGATTAGGTAAACATTGTGACCTCTAGCGACTACATAAGGTTTTCCTATTCATTGACCTAGTGACATAGTTTATGACCCCGGATGACCCAATATCGAACTAGATCTAGATTTTGTAAAGATGATCATTGTAACCAAGTTTCATAAAGTTTAGGTCAAAATTTTGACCTCTAGTGTCTACACAAGGTTTTCCTATGATTTGACCTAGTGACCTAGTTTTTGACCCCAGATAACCCAAATCGAACTTGACCTAGATTTTGTAGAGATAATCATTGTGATCAAGTTTCATAATGATTAGGCCAAAACTGTTTGAACGCCACAGTGACCTTGACCTTCATTTTTTCCCCGCATGACACACTGCCTCATGGTGGTGAACAATCGTACCAGCTTATATCAAAATCGTGCAATAGATGACAAAGTTACGGTCTGGACAAACTAAATTGTCATACTTTTTGACATTTGAACGCCACAGTTGAGATATCAACAAAAAATGTTCGCATGACACACAGTCTTAAAGTGGTGAACAATTAGGGGTGTTCTCACTTTCCCCACTTTATATTATAGATTCCAGGTAAAGAAGTAGGGATTTTGTAAGTGGGGAAAGTGAGACTTCTTTGTTATGGTTAACAATGGACTTAATTGGTGATAATTGACCAAATCTGGTATTCTGTACTGCGAAATGTTTGTAACCACAAATTGAATGGTGTTTTAAATTGATAAAAGTAACATAGGATGGTGTTTTAATAAACTTTTATTACATACATTTGACCAATAAAAAGAGGATACACATGCTTATTGTTTTGTGTTCCTTCACCGTATATCATTTAATAAGCACATTTAGCGACTTAGTAGCACATATAAATGTCACATTTATTTTCATGGAGAAATAATGAGTGTTCAGCAGACAAAATCCTCAAATTGTTGGTTATACACAATATTGTTCATGATGAGATGTGATGCTGCGTCGGCGTACTCCATGACATCTACTTCCCCAGACTCGAGCCTCTGCTTCAGGTGGCCCAACCTCTCCTCGATGACCCGATACAGCCGCTTCTTTGGTCGCCGCTTTCCGCCATTTGCGTACTGCAGCAGTCGCACTGTGTTGACGGCCTGCTCTTTCCGGAATAGTTCCATGACTTCGTAGACGTTGGGGTGCGGGTGGGTGAGAAGTCTGTTGACCGTGTTGTGCCAACCTTCAACATGATTTGTAGTACGTGGCCCGTCGTTGTCGTAGTGGTTCCACATCGGCTTGTCACCTTCTACCCATTGCTCAGTGACAGTCTTTGAACCTGACAACAGGCGTTGAGTCATCGTCGCTGCTTTCCAGGGCATGGAACCAAACATCCTCCACCAATGGCATCGGCACAAGTGGCAACACACCGGCTCTACAAGCTAACGTGCGGAAGGCATCATTATCGCGAAACTCACGTCGCAAGTCCACACGCTTGAACTTTTTCCACACTCACTGTGAGTAGTGAAAGTAACACTCTTTCACCACAACATCAGGGAATACGATTCTCACTCAGCGTTTAGCTGCCATCTCGAAGTCCATCATGATCGTCGTATATAGCTGGTATCGGTTCCACAGTGTCCCTGACTCTCTTCCGTACGTGGCTCATCAACTCGGCGGCAGTAATTCCAGCTGGATCACGTGGGTGGTTATGATTAAATGAGATCTGTAACAAAAAATATGCAAATTTGTTTACATGAATGTATAATACATTGCAACATATATGCAGAATAATAATTATATCGACTCTTGTAATTCCGTATATATTCATGTAGATACTGGGTAGAACCAGTTTGTACAATATCATCGCATAATGAACCAAACTACATGTTGAAAGTTTACCTTAGTTGGAATATCATCCTTTAAGTTGATTTTCGACGTACATTCTTTGTTCATGCACTTCCAGTAGCTACGATCTCCCTTGTTATTCTTCAGGCTGAACAAGTAATCGTTGTGAATCAGGGTCCGACTGCCACGACTATTTTCTATAAAGCGAACTCCAACCTGTGCGTTTGCCATTTTGAATGTGATGTAGTTGAATGTGATGTAGTTGAATGTGATGTAGTTGAATGTGATGTAGTTGAATGTGATGTAGTTGAATGTGATGTAGTTGAATTTGATGTAGTTGAATGTGATGTAGTTGAATGTGATGTAGTTGAATGTGATGTAGTTGAATGTGATGTAGTTGAATGTGATGTAGTTGAATGTGATGTAGTTGAATGTGATGTAGTTGAATGTGATTAGTTGTGGTAGTTGAATGTTATGTAGTTGAATGTGATGTAGTTGAATGTGATGTAGTTGAATGTGATGTAGTTGAATGTGATGTAGTTGAATGTGATGTAGTTGAATGTGATGTAGTTGAATGTGATGTAGTTGAATGTGATGTAGTTGAATGTGATGTAGTTGAATGTGATGTAGTTGAATGTGATGTAGTTGAATGTGATGTAGTTGAATGTGATGTAGTTGAATGTGATGTAGTTGAATGTGATGTAGTTGAATGTGATGTAGTTGAATGTTATGGTTATATTTATATGCTTAAGTCATGGTATGATTATTACATTGTTTGACTTCATTAAGTGAACAATTGTCATCTTCAAACACATTTATGTGTTCATTAATTGGTGTTTTTAACTGTCTCTAATCAGCTAGCTAACATATTAGAAAACAAATGTGGTTCAGTTATTTCAGTTTCACAGTATACCTTACTTACAGGTAAATGAAAGGTGTGAAAATTAAAAGTGGGGAAAGTGAGATACAACCAACAATTATGCCACGTTATTTCAAAATCGTATGATAGATGATAAAGTTACAGTCCGGACAAACTAAATTGTTTTTGATGTTTGACCTCAAAGTGTGACCTTGACCTTTCAGATATCGACAAAAAAATGTCGCAGAACATATCGTCTCATGGTGGTGAACAATTGTGCCAAGTTATTATAAATTCAGGCAAACAAATTGGTGACGGACTGACTTGACTGACGGAGGGTAAACCTATAGTCCCCACCTGTGACTGGTAAGGGACGAATAAAGAATAATGATAAATGTCTTCATAAAATGTATAATAAAGATAGTTATCACTACCTGGTGTCTAAAACGTTCACCAAACCATATATACATAACTACTGGGTGCACCATTTTAATGAAGAAATCCAATGGGAACCTTCCTAAAAAATTATGCATAAACTACAAGATAATAAAATTAAAATATATAAACTAGTTAATAAGATATTCCCATCAAGAGAGATAAGATTTAAATAGAATATGTCTATGTCACCTAATTGTCATAGTTACAATACAATTGAAACATATAATCATGTATTTACTGAATATCCAGCTGCAAACAAAATTTGGGATGAAGTACATAAGATTTTTAAAACATGTGGGATAAAACAAATCTAAATATTTTGAAATATACGTAGTAATTGGCTATCAAATTTACTATCCAAAATATTATTTTATGTATTTATTGTATTATTTTGTAAGTGATAGTAGAGAGGGAATTTGATATATATCAATTATTCAAATTTGAATTCAAAATAATGTACGAATATCTATTGCATCAACATATAAATAACATGTTTGTAAATCAAACAACATAGAGATATTTAAGTGATTAATATTGTAATTCTGCTATACTATCATGTTATCAATCACATCTACATTCCTATTAAATACACGTATTACTGATTACATGTAGGTACTGCATGTGAAATAGTTCATGCAGAAATTGTTTTGTTGTTTTTTCAATCACATTTACATTCATAGTTATTATTACAAGTTATGTATTGCCTATGTTGTTGAAAACTGCTTAACACTTTGTACATATGGATATAAAAGAAAAATAAATGAAGCCATCGAGCCTCATCAAAAAAAAAAAGATCAGGTAATAATTATGATGCTTGCACCTTATTCTGGCTGTATTTCAAACACCTGGATAATACAAATTACCCTCCACAATTCAGATATAATGGTTGAGAAAGACTCCCAGTAAGGGCAGGCAACAGGGAGGTACGGGCGAGCACCTGGATAGATCCACTGGTTTTCGACAAGACAGCTGTATGGCTAGAAGAGTTACCTGATTACTGTTGGAAATATCTCGGCAGAGAAGACCTGGAGAGCAGCCCAGCCTCCGGAAATACCAGCCTTACCAATCATAGCAAACACGATTGTCACTGTGGGCAGTTCCTCCAGCTTACCTGTACATAGCAATATAATACATTCCATAGCATAAATACTCCACCATACTTTAATAGCAAAAGACAATTGTTAATATACGAAATACAATATTAGATCACCTAAATAAGGAAATAATAAGCCACAAATGTACAAACTGGTCCACATATGCTTTAAGAGCTGGAAACACACAGAGCTTGGACTTCTTTATCAGGAAATACATAAACTGTCATCTACATCTTTATCAGGAAATACATAAACTGTCATCTACTTCTTTATCAGGAAATACATAAACTGTCATCTACATCTTTATCAAGAAATACATAAATTATTATCTACATCTATATCAGGTATACATAAACTGTCATCTACATCTAAATCAGGTATACATAAACTATCATCTACATCTAAATCAGGTATACATAAAACTATCATCTACATCTATATCAGGTATACATAAAACTATCATCTACATCTAAATCAGGTATACATAAACTATCATCTACATCTAAATCAGGTATACATAAACTATCATCTACATCTAAATCAGGTATACATAAAACTATCATCTACATCTATATCAGGTATACATAAACTATCATCTACATCTATATCAGGTATACATAAACTATCATCTACATCTATATCAGGTATACATAAATTATTATCTATATCAGGTATACATAAACTGTCATCTACATCTATATCAGGTATACATAAACTGTCATCTACATCTATATCTGGAAATACAGAAACTATCATCTACATCTATATCTGGTATACATAAACTATCATCTACATCTATATCAGGTATACATAAATTATTATCTATATCAGGTATACATAAACTATCATCTACATCTATATCAGGTATACATAAACTATCATCTACATCTATATCAGGTATACATAAACTATCATCTACATCTATATCAAGAAATACATAAACTGTCATCTACATCTATATCAAGAAATACATAAACTGTCATCTACATATATATCAAGTATACAGTAACTATCATCTACATCTATATCAGGTATACATAAACTGTCATCTACATCTATATCTGGAAATACATAAACTGTCATCTACATCTATATCTGGAAATACATAAACTGTCATCTACATCTATATCAGGAAATACATAAACTGTCATCTACATCTATATCTGGAAATACATAAACTATCATCTACATCTACATCAGGAAATACATAAACTATCATCTACATCAGGAAATACATAAACTGTCATCTACATCTATATCAGGAAATACATAAACTATCATCTACATCAGGAAATACATAAACTGTCATCTACATCTATATCAGGAAATACATAAACTATCATCTACATCTATATCAGGAAATACATAAACTATCATCTACATCTACATCAGGAATACATAAACTATCATCTACATCTATATCAGGAAATACATAAACTATCATCTACATCTATATCAGGAAATACATAAACTGTCATCTACATCTATATCAGGAAATACATAAACTATCATCTACATCTACATCAGGAAATACATAAACTGTCATCTACATCTATATCAGGAAATACATAAACTATCATCTACATCTATATCAGGAAATACATAAACTATCATCTACCTCCATATCTATATCAGGTATACATAAACTATCATCTACATCTACATCAGGAAACACACAAACTGTCATCTATAACTTTATCAGGAAACACACAAACTGTCATCTATATCAGGAAACACACAAATTGTCATCTACATCAGGAAACACACAAACTGTCATCTACAACTTTATCAGGAAACACACAAACTGTCATCTACATCAGGAAACACACAAACTGTCATCTATATCTTTATCAGGAAATACATAAACTATAATCTACATCTATATCAGGTATACATAAACTTATATCAGGAAATACATAAACTGTCATCTACATCTATATCAGGTATACATAAACTGTCATCTACATCTATATCAGGTATACATAAACTGTCATCTACATCTATATCAGGAAATACATAAACTATCAACTATACTGAACCAAAAAAGAAACTTTCGCAAAGTAGGTCTTAAACTTATAAGGTTATAAATACAACATGTAGAAAAATGTGTATATGTAGTAGTTTACACTGACGTCCTACTTTGGGAAATCGGTCAGATAATCACCTCATGTCGAACGATATCGTCTGTTTTGACAAAACCTCCATTTTCACGTGCACGCACGGGGTGGACATATCTGGTTTACATGTGTTAACTTTTTTCACTGCAAGTTATTGCACTTGACGACTACAGTCATAAAAATACCTAAACACCTTTATATCGATACAATTTGGGCAAATTTCGATGCCTCGAATTGCGAAACATTTAAGAGAGAGAGCCGTTGGGATGCTGGAGGCAGGAGCTTCAACGGAAGAGGTTGCTGCGCACGTTGGATCATCTGTGCAGGCAGTTAGAAGTCTGAGACGGCGGTTTGTGCAGACCGGAAGCACGGAAGATCTTCCACGTAGCGGTAGACCACGTGTAACCACGCCGGCGCAAGACCGCTATATTTTGAACCAACATTTACGAAATCGTTTTTTAACTGCGACAGCTACAGCGTCTGTCACCCCAGGTACTTATAACCCCAGGATTTCCGCTCAAACCGTACGAAATCGTTTGGCTGAGAACAATTTACGTGCACGTCGTCCCTACGTCGGAACAGTATTAACGGATCGTCATCGCCGTGACAGGCTTCAATGGGCTGATAGACACATCAACTGGACAAGGCAAGACTGGCGGACGATTCTTTTTTCAGATGAATCCAGGTTTGCATTGTCCAATAGTGATGGTCTGATCAGGGTCTACCGACGTAGGAATGAACGTTACGCTGACTGTTGCGTTCTTCAGCGGGATCGTTTTGGCGGTGGGGGTTCCGTGATGGTCTGGGCCGGAATAAGTTATGGGTATCGTACCCAATTAGTGGTCATTGATGGCAATTTGAATGCTCAAAAGTATAGAGACCGTGTCCTTGCCCCACACGTTGTTCCTCTCTTACAAAATCACGGCGTTATTTCTGTGTTTCAGCAAGACAACGCCAGACCTCACGTCGCCCGTGGCAATATCCAGTTCTTGCGAAACAACAATATTGATTTCATAGACGACTGGCCCTCAAAAAGCCCGGATCTAAATCCCATCGAGCACCTTTGGGATAATCTTGACACACGTGTACGGCAACGTCAAAATCCGCCTGGTAACGTCAATGAGCTCCGTGACGCTTTGCTAGAAGAATGGAATAATATACCCCAGGCTCAAATTAATAATCTCATCCACTCAATGCGTCATCGCTGCCAAGCTGTTAGCAATGCTCGCGGTGGGCATAATCGTTACTAAAGCAAAAAAAAATTGAATCGACACCTACCTCAAATGAAATTGATAATTTTCAGACTGTAAATGAACTTTGATGAATTGATTTTAAATTATTGTGCAATAACAAATACGAATAAAAACTGTTAATATACACATATGTGGAAACAGTCCCATTGAAGTCTCGCGAAAGTTTCTTTTTTGGTTCAGTATATATCTATATCTGGAAATACATAAACTATTATATACATCTATATCAGGAAATACATAAACTGTCATCTATATCTATATCAGGAAATACAGAAACTGTCATCTACATCAATATTATGTATATATAAACTATCATCTACATATATATAAGGGAAATACATAAACTATCATCTACATATATATAAGGGAAATACATAAACTGTCATCTACATATATATAAGGGAAATACATAAACTATCATCTACATATATATAAGGGAAATACATAAACTGTCATCTACATATATATAAGGGAAATACATAAACTGTCATCTATATCAGGAATACATAAACTACCATCTACATATATATAAGGGAAATACATAAACTGTCATCTACATATATATAAGGGAAATACATAAACTGTCATCTACATATATATAAGGGAAATACATAAACTGTCATCTACATATATATAAGGGAAATACATAAACTGTCATCTATATCAGGAATACATAAACTACCATCTACATATATATAAGGGAAATACATAAACTGTCATCTACATATATATAAGGGAAATACATAAACTGTCATCTACATATATATAAGGGAAATACATAAACTACCATCTACATATATATAAGGGAAATACATAAACTATCATCTACATATATATAAGGGAAATACATAAACTGTCATCTATATCAGGAATACATAAACTACCATCTACATATATATAAGGGAAATACATAAACTGTCATCTACATATATATAAGGGAAATACATAAACTACCATCTACATATATATAAGGGAAATACATAAACTATCATCTACATATATATAAGGGAAATACATAAACTGTCATCTATATCAGGAATACATAAACTACCATCTACATATATATAAGGGAAATACATAAACTGTCATCTACATATATATAAGGGAAATACATAAACTGTCATCTACATATATATAAGGGAAATACATAAACTGTCATCTACATATATATAAGGGAAATACATAAACTGTCATCTATATCAGGAATACATAAACTACCATCTACATATATATAAGGGAAATACATAAACTGTCATCTACATATATATATAAGGGAAATACATAAACTGTCATCTACATATATATAAGGGAAATACATAAACTGTCATCTACATATATATAAGGGAAATACATAAACTACCATCTACATATATATAAGGGAAATACATAAACTATCATCTACATATATATAAGGGAAATACATAAACTGTCATCTACATATATATAAGGGAAATACATAAACTATCATCTACATATATATAAGGGAAATACATAAACTGTCATCTACATATATATAAGGGAAATACATAAACTACCATCTACATATATATAAGGGAAATACATAAACTATCATCTACATATATATAAGGGAAATACATAAACTGTCATCTATATCAGGAATAAATAAACTACCATCTACATATATATAAGGGAAATACATAAACTATCATCTACATATATATAAGGGAAATACATAAACTGTCATCTATATCAGGAATACATAAACTACCATCTACATATATATAAGGGAAATACATAAACTGTCATCTACATATATATAAGGGAAATACATAAACTGTCATCTACATATATATAAGGGAAATACATAAACTGTCATCTATATCAGGAATACATAAACTACCATCTACATATATATAAGGGAAATACATAAACTATCATCTACATATATATAAGGGAAATACATAAACTGTCATCTACATGTAACTGAACAAACTGATTTAGGAAGCATATATACACTGGGATACATACTGATTTAGGAAGCATATATACACTGGGATACATACTGATTTAGGAAGCATATATACACTGGGATACATACTGATTTAGGAAGCATATATACGCTGGGATACATACTGATTTAGGAAGCATATATATGCTGGGATACATACTGATTTAGGAAGCATATATACGCTGGGATACATACTGATTTAGGAAGCATATATACGCTGGGATACATACTGATTTAGGAAGCATATATACGCTGGGATACATACTGATTTAGGAAGCATATATACGCTGGGATACATACTGATTTAGGAAGCATATATACGCTGGGATACA
>CM026399.1:50582008-50599129 GCA_014843695.1 Archivesica marissinica | reverse complement strand
ACAAACTGATTTAGGAAGCATATATACACTGGGATACATACTGATTTAGGAAGCATATATACACTGGGATACATACTGATTTAGGAAGCATATATACACTGGGATACATACTGATTTAGGAAGCATATATACGCTGGGATACATACTGATTTAGGAAGCATATATATGCTGGGATACATACTGATTTAGGAAGCATATATACGCTGGGATACATACTGATTTAGGAAGCATATATACGCTGGGATACATACTGATTTAGGAAGCATATATACGCTGGGATACATACTGATTTAGGAAGCATATATACGCTGGGATACATACTGATTTAGGAAGCATATATACGCTGGGATACATACTGCATATATATGCTGGGATACATACTGCATATATACGCTGGGATACATACTGCATATATACGCTGGGATACATAGCATATATACGCTGGGATACATACTGCATATATACGCTGGGATACATACTGCATATATACGCTGGGATACATAATGCATATATACGCTGGGATACATAATGCATATATACGCTGGGATACATACTGCATATATACGCTGGGATACATACTGCATATATACGCTGGGATACATACTGCATATATACGCTGGGATACATACTGCATATATACGCTGGGATACATACTGCATATATACGCTGGGATACATACTGCATATATACGCTGGGATACATACTGCATATATACGCTGGGATACATACTGCATATATACGCTGGGATACATACTGCATATATACGCTGGGATACATACTGCATATATACGCTGGGATACATACTGCATATATACGCTGGGATACATACTGCATATATACGCTGGGATACATACTGCATATATACGCTGGGATACATACTGCATATATACGCTGGGATACATACTGCATATATACGCTGGGATACATACTGCATATATACGCTGGGATACATACTGCATATATACGCTGGGATACATACTGCATATATACGCTGGGATACATACTGCATATATACGCTGGGATACATACTGCATATATACGCTGGGATACATACTGCATATATACGCTGGGATACATACTGCATATATACACTGGGATACATACTGCATATATACGCTGGGATACATACTGCATATATACGCTGGGATACATACTGCATATATACGCTGGGATACATACTGCATATTGCGTTGTATCAGTCTTACCTATAAGATCTAAGATGAGGATGAGGAATGAGAAAATGCCTGCAACAGTCATCAGTATTGACACGGTGAGGCGGCGACCAAGTTTGTTGTGGACTAGAACAACAAATATGAGTGCCGGAATCTCAACAAGCCCAGAGAAGAATATATTCAGATATAGGTCCCCAGTCAAGTTCTTTGTGTTGAAATTCATACCATAATATACTGCACTGGAAACAAACCTGAAATGATATAGACAAGACTGGTTTTGTTGTGAACTTGTAAACAGCCAGTATACACGATAATTACACATTGTTGATTTTGTCGCATTCTTTTTTGTCAACATTCCACCACATAATAGGGCAAAGTCGACTTCACTCATGATTGACTCATCTAACTAGTGTAGGCTACGTGGCCACTAAATAAGAACTCTGAATTACAGATCAAATACCAGCCCAGTCATTATAAATATGAGGAGTAGTAATTTGCTCTTGGTCCAAATGAGTGTAATATATTTGATTTTGTAATTGTGTCAACAGAAATAAATCGATATATACCGACTTATACCATGCGTTTGTTTGAAAAGATAAATGAAAATAAGATAACTTGGAATGAACTACAGATTTACTGAGATAATTAATTTTCCCAAGTAAATTTTAAGAATTTTATACCTGATTTTGTGACATTGTGAAGGTAGTAAAACTAATAACAAAAGTTTAAATAGATGCATTACAATTACGGTGACCGTGTGACCTGATCAAGAACGATGCAGGGACCGTTTATTTGTGAGAATGTCTGTCCAAATTATATTTGTACATTTGGCTTCCAGATTTATGAACAACACACCATGATAGCTGTCATATAAAATGTAATACATACTGAACTCATAATAGAATTTTTTTATTAGAAAATGTTTGTGTCTGTTTCCATGCCGAAGATGTAATTCTCTCTGATGTATTATCAACTGTTGATGGGAGTGCTACATTCGTATCCACAGAGAAAATACTTCACGTCTCATCATTACCAACAAAACAGCAAGTTATCATGTAGGCCTACTGTAGAGTACTTATTATTTCACAACTTGACTACGAGATCTAGTACTGCTAGTGTCATAGGGTGCAATTGTTGTTAATAAATACAAACAGTACTAGATCTGTGCAACCTCAGATACATATGGTCACGGCAGGTAAAATCGACACGTTTCGTGTCTCGTAGTCAAGTTGTGAAATAATAAGTACTCTACAGTAGGCCTACATGATAACTTGACTCGACGGAAAATGTCAGAAAACATGCTGTTTTGTGTTTTGTATCATAGAATGCACAGGTTTGCCGGTTCGAGTTTGCAAATGGTGACCGCACCCAATGTATCACAGAATGCACAGGTTTGCCGGTTCGAGTTTGCAAATGGTGACCGCACCCAATGTATCACAGAATGCACAGGTTTGCCGGTTCGAGTTTGCAAATGGTGACCGCACCCAATGTATCACAGAATGCACAGGTTTGCCGGTTCGAGATTGCAAATGGTGACCGCACCCAATGTATCACAGAATGCACAGGTTTGCCGGTTCGAGTTTGCAAATGGTGACCGCACCCAATGTATCACAGAATGCACAGGTTTGCCGGTTCGAGTTTGCAAATGGTGACCGCACCCAATGTATCACAGAATGCACAGGTTTGCCGGTTCGAGTTTGCAAATGGTGACCGCACCCAATGTATCACAGAATGCACAGGTTTGCCGGTTCGAGTTTGCAAATGGTGACCGCATCCAATGTATCACAGAATGCACAGGTTTGCCGGTTCGAGTTTGCAAATGGTGACCGCACCCAATGTATCACAGAATGCACAGGTTTGCCGGTTCGAGTTTGCAAATGGTGACCGCACCCAATGTATCACAGAATGCACAGGTTTGCCGGTTCGAGTTTGCAAATGGTGACCGCACCCAATGTATCACAGAATGCACAGGTTTGCCGGTTCGAGTTTGCAAATGGTGACCGCATCCAATGTATCACAGAATGCACAGGTTTGCCGGTTCGAGTTTGCAAATGGTGACCGCATCCAATGTATCACAGAATGCACAGGTTTGCCGGTTCGAGTTTGCAAATGGTGACCGCACCCAATGTATCACAGAATGCACAGGTTTGCCAGTTGATACCTCCGAGATAAAAGTGTTAATTGTTGCATTCTATTTCTGTCACGGTGTCCTTCATTTCGGCATTTGTTAAATTTATTACATCCTCTAGGACAAACCCAGACATTTCCAGTGGGCGAATAGACTGTGAAAATGCAGCTTGTCCTGCGGAGAAATGTAATCCCCAGACTGTTGGGTCCAGGAATCAATATTATTTGACAGGCAATGAAGAAATTGTCCAAGCTGTTCTACCGTAGGATGTTACTCACCAGCCATACATGAGAATGAGCGAGTTTTTAGTGAGTTTCCACGAGCTACACAGATGCCAATAACTATATTTGACTTGTTGCTGCTTTGCCATTATCTCGCTCTGTAAATATATAAGAATTACTTGGTTAGTTGCTGGCTATATCTGAGTTTATACAAATATTTTAAGCTTGATTGTGAAACAAGTTCCTACAACTTAAAATAATCGCTATATCTGTTTAGTAAGCGAGTGTTAGAAAAAATGCTGGAAAAAATGCTTTAGCCAAATAAGTGTTGTATTCTGCATTATTGTATTAAATTACTTACTGGTAAACAGGCCTCGACAATTTTTTAATGTCTTACTCGTCCTACTGGGCGAATGATGCCACTGTTCCACTCGTCCAGATTGGACTATCACTCGTCCCATGTATTTTAGGAAAATTAAAAATCGTCGGAATTGCACTTTAATTTATTAATAAATGCAATTATGTGGCAGCATAAACACATTAAAATATCCTCGGTGATTTCCCATTATCACGCCTGGTAATCATTCCGAAGAAAGTAAAATGGATATTATTTTATTTTGTTCCTTCGATTTATATTGGATATTTAGCTGAAATTTTCACTCGTCCGGCTGGGCAAGCGACTTGGAATTTCTACTCGTCCAGATCGAAAAGTCACTCGTAAATACGAGAGGACGAGTGGATTTGTCGAGCCCTGGTAAACATACCTCACTCAGTCACTGAAAACACAGTAATTGCGTAAAAGACATGTACCGCTGTCACATAGAATATTGACCCTCCCTCATTATTCGGCAGTAGAATATGACCCCCTTGATATATATATAGCGGGAATATATTAAATTTATTATAATTAAATGTTATTTAGCACTGTTTATATCCAAACAACCTATATTTTGTAAAGAATAACATAAATATATTGATTCTGAAAAACAGAATAATGTATGCAGATAAATTGTCTCTATCATTTTTTAAAGATGATAATGAGTTAGTTGGTGCTGCATAACTAGGAGGTTCCATGGCCGTCGTTGCGTGGGTGCTGTATAACTAGGAGGTTCCATGGCTGTCGTTGCGTTGGTGCTGCAGAACTATCAGGTTCCATGGCCGTCGTTGCGTGGGTGCTGTATAACTAGAGGTTCCATGGCCGTCGTTGCGTTGGTGTTGCATAACAAGGAGGTTCCATGGCCGTCGTTGCATGGGTGCTGTATAACTAGGAGGTTCCATGGCCGTCGTTGCGTTGGTGCTGCATAACAAGGAGGTTCCATGGCCGTCGTTGCATGGGTGCTGTATATCTAGGAGGTTCCATGGCCGTCGTTGCGTTGGTGCTGTATAACTAGGAGGTTCCATGGCCGTCATTGCGTTGGTGCTGCATAACTAGGAGGTTCCATGGCTGTCGTTGCGTTGGTGCTGTATAACTAGGAGGTTCCATGGCCGTCGTTGTGTTGGTGCTGCATAACTAGGAGGTTCCATGGCCGTCGTTGCGTGGGTACTGTATAACTAGGAGGTTCCATGGCCATCGTTGCGTTGGTGCTGTATAACTAGGAGGTTCCATGGCCGTCATTGCGTTGGTGCTGTATAACTAGAGGTTCCATGGCCGTCGTTGAGTTGGTGCTGTATAACTAGGAGGTTCCATGGCCGTCGTTGCGTTGGTGCTGTATAACTATGAGGTTCCATGGCCGTCATTGCGTTGGTGCTGTATAACTAGAGGTTCCATGGCCGTCATTGCGTTGGTGCTGTATAACTAGGAGGTTCCATGGCCGTCGTTGCGTTGGTGCTGCATAACTAGGAGGTTCCATGGCTGTCGTTGCGTGGGTACTGTATAACTAGGAGGTTCCATGGCCATCGTTACGTTGGTGCTGTATAACTAGGAGGTTCCATGGCCGTCATTGCGTTGGTGCTGTATAACTAGAGGTTACATGGCCGTCGTTGCGTTGGTGCTGTATAACTAGGAGGTTCTATGGCCGTCGTTGCGTTGGTGCTGCATAACTAGGAGGTTCCATGGCCGTCGTTGCATGGGTGCTGTATAACTAGAAGGTTCCATGGGTGCTGTATAACAAGGAGGTTCCATGGCCGTCGTTGCGTGGGTGCTGTATAACAAGGAGGTTCCATGGCCGTCGTTGCGTGGGTGCTGTATAACTAGAGGTTCCATGGCCGTCGTTGCGTGGGTGCTGTATAACTAGGAGGTTCCATGGCCGTCGTTGAGTTGGTGCTGTATAACTAGGAGGTTCCATGGCCGTCGTTGCGTTGGTGCTGCATAACTAGGAGGTTCCATGGCCGTCGTTGCATGGGTGCTGTATAACTAGGAGGTTCCATGGCCGTCGTTGCATTGGTGCTGTATAACTAGAGGTTCCATGGCCGTCGTTGCGTTGGTGCTGCATAACTAGGAGGTTCCATGGCTGTCGTTGCGTGGGTACTGTATAACTAGGAGGTTCCATGGCCATCGTTGCGTTGGTGCTGTATAACTAGGAGGTTCCATGGCCGTCATTGCGTTGGTGCTGTATAACTAGAGGTTCCATGGCCGTCGTTGCATTGGTGCTGTATAACTAGGAGGTTCCATGGCCGTTGTTGCGTTGGTGCTGTATAACTAGGAGGTTCCATGGCCGTCATTGCGTTGGTGCTGTATAACTAGAGGTTCCATGGCCGTCGTTGCGCTGGTGCTGTATAACTAGGAGGTTCCATGGCCGTCGTTGCGTTGGTGCTGCATAACTAGGAGGTTCCATGGCCGTCGTTGTGTGGGTACTGTATAACTAGGAGGTTCCATGGCCATCGTTGCGTTGGTGCTGTATAACTAGGAGGTTCCATGGCCGTCATTGCGTTGGTGCTGTATAACTAGAGGTTCCATGGCCGTCGTTGCGTTGGTTCTGTATAACTAGGAGGTTCCATGGCCGTCGTTGCATTGGTGCTGCATAACTAGGAGGTTCCATGGCCATCGTTGCGCTGGTGCTGCATAACTAGGAGGTTCCATGGCCGTCGTTGCGTGGGTGCTGTATAACAAGGAGGTTCCATGGCCGTCGTTGCGTGGGTGCTGTATAACTAGAGGTTCCATGGCCGTCGTTGCGTGGGTGCTGTATAACTAGGAGGTTCCATGGCCGTCGTTGAGTTGGTGCTGTATAACTAGGAGGTTCCATGGCCGTCGTTGCGTTGGTGCTGCATAACTAGGAGGTTCCATGGCCGTCGTTGCATGGGTGCTGTATAACTAGGAGGTTCCATGGCCGTCGTTGCATTGGTGCTGTATAACTAGAGGTTCCATGGCCGTCGTTGCGTTGGTGCTGCATAACTAGGAGGTTCCATGGCTGTCGTTGCGTGGGTACTGTATAACTAGGAGGTTCCATGGCCATCGTTGCGTTGGTGCTGTATAACTAGGAGGTTCCATGGCCGTCATTGCGTTGGTGCTGTATAACTAGAGGTTCCATGGCCGTCGTTGCATTGGTGCTGTATAACTAGGAGGTTCCATGGCCGTTGTTGCGTTGGTGCTGTATAACTAGGAGGTTCCATGGCCGTCATTGCGTTGGTGCTGTATAACTAGAGGTTCCATGGCCGTCGTTGCGCTGGTGCTGTATAACTAGGAGGTTCCATGGCCGTCGTTGCGTTGGTGCTGCATAACTAGGAGGTTCCATGGCCGTCGTTGTGTGGGTACTGTATAACTAGGAGGTTCCATGGCCATCGTTGCGTTGGTGCTGTATAACTAGGAGGTTCCATGGCCGTCGTTGCGTGGGTGCTGTATAACTAGGAGGTTCCATGGCCGTCATTGCGTTGGTGCTGTATAACTAGAGGTTCCATGGCCGTCGTTGCGTTGGTGCTGTATAACTAGGAGGTTCCTTGGCCGTCGTTGCATTGGTGCTGCATAACTAGGAGGTTCCATGGCCGTCGTTGCATGGGTGCTGTATAACTAAGAGGTTCCATGGCCGCCGTTGCCGGTCCGACTATACTTTTTGACAATTATGTTCTTTTTGCAATTATATTGATCATTTACTGTGGTCACATACCGCTACCATAGTGAAGCCGCTTGCAAAAAGGTATGCCCTATCATATACACTCACTGGGTACTTTTTGTCAGTTGCGTAATTGACACTTCCATGTCGTAGGAATATAATACAGATCTTGATTCAAAGTACACATAGTCATTCTTAAACTACGGACATGCATCTATACTCATTTATAGACCTTTTATACACAATGAATATACCTACATAGAGCAACTTTGAGATATGGCGTGTGCAATTCCTCCGCAACCAAATAAGGCAAATGGTTTCAAGTTTCCGAAAACAACATTTGGTCAGTAAACATCTGTTCAGAGAAGTTTTCAGGGTAGCTTGTTCTAAGTCCCAATCGTGGCTACACAAGACGAAACACGTGAACTTGCCTTCTGTCATGTTTGTATGCCGGTTAACGAGGACAACAAATGATCAACATCAAACCCTGACGAGGCATTCATTGTTAATGCATTATACAACTTAAAGATGGTCGGATTTAAGAAGCATGAAACATCAATCTGCCATCGTGAAGTTGTCGAATGGGTATTGAAGCTACCGACAGTGACATTGAAGCTACCGACAGTGACAAAGGATATAGGCGAAATGATGTCAGAGGGATTTGCTAAGGAAAAACATGACAACAGAGAATGTTTGCTGAAAATTTAATCTGGTGTAAGATTTTTAGCATGCCAGGGTCTAGCGCTTCGTGGTGCTGGTGATGAGTCAGACAGTAATTTAATATAATTACTAAAATTAATAAAGAAGAGAGCAAGATTCTAAAAATTCCTGACTTGTTGAAACGAAAGAATGAACTATACACATGTGCAGATACACAGAATGAAATGTGGCAGATAATGGCCCTGGCGATCCTCAGAGATACTGCAAAGGATATTAAGAATTTGGTATATAATTCCTTAATGGCTGATGAAGCAACAGACGGGTCAAATCGGGAGCAGTTAGTTATTGTAATAAGGCTTGTCAGTGAAGACTTGGTGTCCTATGAGGAATTTATTGGACTGGCGATCAGCAAAATTTTTATTTTCTCCAGTGGAAACCCTGAAATGTCTGAAGCAATCTCATTGGTCAGCATACATCTTTGACCAATCACAGAATGTCTCTGAACACATAGAAATCAGGATATCACTGACTGATGTCACCCACAGGGGCTTTGGATGCGTGTTCGCTTCAGGTGCGAAAGGTCCGGAGTTCGAGCCCTGCTGGAGCCGTTACAATTGTACCCTTAGGCAAGGCATTTAAATTCCACGTTGCCTCTTCTCTCTCCCTCGTGGCGATGGATTCCATCAGGAATGAGGTCTCGAGAGTGATTAATATAAGTTGAAATAACTTGTTTCGCAATCGAGCTAAAATAAATTTGTATAAACACAGGGGCTTTAGCTTTCCCAGTGTGGGAATTTTGACGGCAAGTTTGAAATTTAATAACAGTCGTAATATTGATGACGTAATTAACACACCAAAATTGTAATAACTAGCATGTCTGTATTCTATAAGGAGTCAATAGAATATGGAAAACGGGTCACTTTTTTTTACAGAATAATGACCCACATGTCATTATTTTGGCGGGTCAATATTCTATGTGACAACGGCAATCCAAGTTAAAGAATTCACGATTTCAGGCAGACAAAGTGGCTTATTTTTGAATGTTTTTAATATTGTACAGGTGGTAAGTTTGCTACAAATGTTAGATTTCAGGTAAAATTTCTGTGATCTGCTAGATAACCCTGGATGTTATTTGTCGTGAAGTTGTAGCTTTACCTATATTTGCCTGGTACTGTGCGGTATACGACGGAGAAGTTCCCTATATACAATTATAACACATCTACGCTACCATGGTGTATGGATGCATGGATGGATAAAACATCTACAGTACCATTGTGTATGGATGCATGGATGGATAAAACATCTACAGTACCATTGTGTATGGATGCATGGATGGATAAAACATCTACAGTACCATTGTGTATGGATGCATGGATGGATAAAACATATATGGTACCATTGTGTATGGATGCATGGATGGATAAAACATCTACAGTACCATGTGTATGGATGCATGGATGGATAAAACATCTACGCTACCATTGTGTATGGATGCATGGATGGATAAAACATCTACAGTACCATTGTGTATGGATGCATGGATGGATAAAACATCTACGCTACCATTGTGTATGGATGCATGGATGGATAAAACATCTACAGTACCATTGTGTATGGATGCATGGATGGATAAAACATCTACGCTACCATTGTGTATGAATGCATGGATGGATAAAACATCTACAGTACCATTGTGTATGGATGCATGGATGGATAAAACATCTACGCTACCATTGTGTATGGATGCATGGATGGATAAAACATCTACGCTACCATTGTGTATGGATGCATGGATGGATAAAACATCTACAGTACCATTGTGTATGGATGCATGGATGGATAAAACATCTACGCTACCATTGTGTATGGATGCATGGATGGATAAAACATCTACAGTACCATTGTGTATGGATGCATGGATGGATAAAACATCTATGCTACCATTGTGTATGGATGCATGGATGGATAAAACATCTACAGTACCATTGTGTATGGATGCATGGATGGATAAAACATCTACGCTACCATTGTGTATGGATGCATGGATGGATAAAACATCTACAGTACCATTGTGTATGGATGCATGGATGGATAAAACATCTACAGTACCATTGTGTATGGATGCATGGATGGATAAAACATATATGGTACCATTGTGTATGGATGCATGGATGGATAAAACATCTACGCTACCATTGTGTATGGATGCATGGATGGATAAAACATCTACAGTACCATTGTGTATGGATGCATGGATGGATAAAACATCTACGGCACCATTGTGTATGAATGCATGGATAGATAAAATATCTACAGTACCATTGTGTATGGATGGATAAAACATCTACAGTACCATTGTGTATGGATGCATGGATGGATAAAACATCTACAGTACCATTGTGTATGGATGCATGGATGGATAAAACATCTACAGTACCATTGTGTATGGATGCATGGATGGATAAAACATCTACGCTACCATTGTGTATGGATGCATAAAACATCTACGGCACCATGGTGTATTAATGCATGGATGGATAAAACATCTACAGTACCATTGTGTATGGATGCATGGATGGATAAAACATCTACGCTACCATTGTGTATGGATGCATGGATGGATAAAACATCTATGCTACCATTGTGTATGGATGCATGGATGGATAAAACATATACGCTACCATTGTGTATGGATGCATGGATGGATAAAACATCTACGCTACCATTGTGTATGGATGCATGGATGGATAAAACATCTACGCTACCATTGTGTATGGATGCATGGATGGATAAAACATCTACACTACCATTGTGTATGGATGCATGGATGGATAAAACATATATGGTACCATTGTGTATGGATGCATGGATGGATAAAACATCTACAGTACCATTGTGTATGGATGCATGGATGGATAAAACATCTACACTACCATTGTGTATGAATGCATGGATGGATAAAACATCTACGCTACCATTGTGTATGGATGCATGGATGGATAAAACATCTACAGTACCATTGTGTATGGATGCATGGATGGATAAAACATCTACAGTACCATTGTGTATGGATGCATGGATGGATAAAACATCTACACTACCATTGTGTATGGATGCATGGATGGATAAAACATATATGGTACCATTGTGTATGGATGCATGGATGGATAAAACATCTACAGTACCATTGTGTATGGATGCATGGATGGATAAAACATCTACAGTACCATTGTGTATGGATGCATGGATGGATAAAACATCTACGCTACCATTGTGTATGGATGCATGGATGGATAAAACATCTACGCTACCATTGTGTATGGATGCATGGATGGATAAAACATCTACACTACCATTGTGTATGGATGCATGGATGGATAAAACATCTACGCTACCATTGTGTATGGATGCATGGATGGATAAAACATCTACAGTACCATTGTGTATGAATGCATGGATGGATAAAACATCTACAGTACCATTGTGTATGGATGCATGGATGGATAAAACATCTACAGTACCATTGTGTATGGATGCATGGATGGATAAAACATCTACAGTACCATTGTGTATGAATGCATGGATGGATAAAACATCTACAGTACCATTGTGTATGAATGCATGGATGGATAAAACATCTACAGTACCATTGTGTATGAATGCATGGATGGATAAAACATCTACAATACCATTGTGTATGGATGAATGGATGGATAAAACATCTACAGTACCAGTGTGTATGGATGCATGGATGGATAAAACATCTACAATACCATTGTGTATGGATGCATGGATGGATAAAACATCTACAGTACCATTGTGTATGGATGCATGGATGGATAAAACATCTACAATACCATTGTGTATGGATGCATGGATGGATAAAACATCTACAATACCATTGTGTATGGATGCATGGATGGATAAAACATCTACAGTACCATTGTGTATGGATGCATGGATGGATAAAACATCTACAATACCATTGTGTATGGATGCATGGATGAATAAAACATCTACGCTACCATTTTGTATGGATGCATGGATGGATAAAACATCTATGCTACCATTGTGTATGGATGCATGGATGGATAAAACATCTACGCTACCATTGTGTATGGATGCATGGATGGATAAAACATCTACAGTACCATTGTGTATGGATGCATGGATGGATAAAACATCTACACTACCATTGTGTATGGATGCATGGATGGATAAAACATCTATGCTACCATTGTGTAGGGATGCATGGATGGATAAAACATCTACAATACCATTGTGTATGGATGAATGGATGGATAAAACATCTACAGTACCATTGTGTATGGATGCATGGATGGATAAAACATCTACAATACCATTGTGTATGGATGCATGGATGGATAAAACATCTACAGTACCATTGTGTATGGATGAATGGATGGATAAAACATCTACAGTACCATTGTGTATGGATGCATGGATGGATAAAACATCTACACTACCATTGTGTATGGATGCATGGATGGATAAAACATATATGGTACCATTGTGTATGGATGCATGGATGGATAAAACATCTACAATACCATTGTGTATGGATGCATGGATGAATAAAACATCTACGCTACCATTTTGTATGAATGCATGGATGGATAAAACATCTACACTACCATTGTGTATGGATGCATGGATGGATAAAACATCTACACTACCATTGTGTATGGATGCATGGATGGATAAAACATCTACGCTACCATTGTGTATGAATGCATGGATGGATAAAACATCTACACTACCATTGTGTATGGATGCATGGATGGATAAAACATCTACGCTACCATTGTGTATGGATGCATGGATGGATAAAACATCTACAGTACCATTGTGTATGGATGCATGGATGGATAAAACATCTACGCTACCATTGTGTATGGATGCATGGATGGATAAAACATCTACACTACCATTGTGTATGGATGCATGGATGGATAAAACATATATGGTACCATTGTGTATGGATGCATGGATGGATAAAACATCTACAATACCATTGTGTATGGATGCATGGATGAATAAAACATCTACGCTACCATTTTGTATGGATGCATGGATGGATAAAACATCTATGCTACCATTGTTTATGGATGCATGGATGGATAAAACATCTACGCTACCATTGTGTATGGATGCATGGATGGATAAAACATCTACAGTACCATTGTGTATGGATGCATGGATGGATAAAACATCTACGCTACCATTGTGTATGAATGCATGGATGGATAAAACATCTACGGTACCATTGTGTATGGATGCATGGATGGATAAAACATCTATGCTACCATTGTGTAGGGATGCATGGATGGATAAAACATCTACAATACCATTGTGTATGGATGCATGGATGGATAAAACATCTACGGCACCATTGTGTATGAATGCATGGATGGATAAAATATCTACAGTACCATTGTGTATGGATGGATAAAACATCTACAGTACCATTGTGTATGGATGCATGGATGGATAAAACATCTACGCTACCATTGTGTATGGATGCATGGATGGATAAAACATCTACAGTACCATTGTGTATGGATGCATGGATGGATAAAACATCTACAGTACCATTGTGTATGGATGCATGGATGGATAAAACATCTACGCTACCATTGTGTATGGATGCATAAAACATCTACGGCACCATGGTGTATTAATGCATGGATGGATAAAACATCTACAGTACCATTGTGTATGGATGCATGGATGGATAAAACATCTACGCTACCATTGTGTATGGATGCATGGATGGATAAAACATCTATGCTACCATTGTGTATGGATGCATGGATGGATAAAACATCTACGCTACCATTGTGTATGGATGCATGGATGGATAAAACATCTACGCTACCATTGTGTATGGATGCATGGATGGATAAAACATCTACGCTACCATTGTGTATGGATGCATGGATGGATAAAACATCTACGCTACCATTGTGTATGGATGCATGGATGGATAAAACATCTACAGTACCATTGTGTATGGATGCATGGATGGATAAAACATCTACACTACCATTGTGTATGGATGCATGGATGGATAAAACATATATGGTACCATTGTGTATGGATGCATGGATGGATAAAACATCTACAGTACCATTGTGTATGGATGCATGGATGGATAAAACATCTACGCTACCATTGTGTATGAATGCATGGATGGATAAAACATCTACGCTACCATTGTGTATGGATGCATGGATGGATAAAACATCTACAGTACCATTGTGTATGGATGCATGGATGGATAAAACATCTACAGTACCATTGTGTATGGATGCATGGATGGATAAAACATCTACGCTACCATTGTGTATGAATGCATGGATGGATAAAACATCTACGCTACCATTGTGTATGGATGCATGGATGGATAAAACATCTACAGTACCATTGTGTAGGGATGCATGGATGGATAAAACATCTACAGTACCATTGTGTATGGATGAATGGATGGATAAAACATCTACAGTACCATTGTCTATGGATGCATGGATGGATAAAACATCTACAGTACCATTGTGTATGGATGCATGGATGGATAAAACATCTACGCTACCATTGTGTATGGATGCATGGATGGATAAAACATCTACAGTACCATTGTGTATGGATGCATGGATGGATAAAACATCTACAGTACCATTGTGTATGGATGCATGGATGGATAAAACATCTACAGTACCAGTGTGTATGGATGCATGGATGGATAAAACATCTACAGTACCATTGTGTAGGGATGCATGGATGGATAAAACATCTACAGTACCATTGTGTATGGATGCATGGATGGATAAAACATCTACGCTACCATTGTGTATTAATGCATGGATGGATAAAACATCTACGGCACCATTGTGTATGAATGCATGGATGGATAAAACATCTACAGTACCATTGTGTATGGATGCATGGATGGATAAAACATCTACAGTACCATTGTGTATGGATGCATGGATGGATAAAACATCTACGCTACCATTGTGTATGGATGCATGGATGGATAAAACATCTACAGTACCATTTTGTATGGATGCATGGATGGATAAAACATATATGGTACCATTGTGTATGGATGCATGGATGGATAAAACATCTACAGTACCATTGTGTATGGATGCATGGATGGATAAAACATCTACGCTACCATTGTGTATGAATGCATGGATGGATAAAACATCTACGCTACCATTGTGTATGGATGCATGGATGGATAAAACATCTACAGTACCATTGTGTATGGATGCATGGATGGATAAAACATCTACGCTACCATTGTGTATGAATGCATGGATGGATAAAACATCTACGCTACCATTGTGTATGAATGCATGGATGGATAAAACATCTATGCTACCATTGTGTATGGATGCATGGATGGATAAAACATCTACAGTACCATGGTGTATGGATGCATGGATGGATAAAACATCTACGCTACCATTGTGTATGGATGCATGGATGGATAAAACATCTACGGCACCATTGTGTATGGATGCATGGATGGATAAAACATCTACACTACCATTGTGTATGGATGCATGGATGGATAAAACATCTACGGCACCATTGTGTATGGATGCATGGATGGATAAAACATCTACAGTACCATTGTGTATGGATGCATGGATGGATAAAACATCTACAGTACCATTGTGTATGGATGCATGGATGGATAAAACATCTACAGTACCATTGTGTATGGATGCATGGATGGATAAAACATCTACAGTACCATTGTGTATGGATGCATGGATGGATAAAACATCTACACTACCATTTTGTATGGATGCATGGATGGATAAAACATCTACAGTACCATTGTGTATGGATGCATGGATGGATAAAACATCTACACTACCATTGTGTATGGATGCATGGATGGATAAAACATCTACGCTACCATTGTGTATGGATGCATGGATGGATAAAACCCCATTACAATATCTCACATTAAACCATTAAACTATTATGTGTATTTTGGCTATTTTGGTATGGACAGTCAGGAAATGATCATTTTAAAGTTTCTATATAGCTACATATAATATAATATAATGAACAACTGTCCTACACATGTGGTATGGGAGGAGATGTCTGTCGAGGGAAATGTTGATAGACATACCGACTCATAATGGGTGATTAGAAAAGCTGCAAGTGATACCTCAGAATAATGTCGAAGTTTGCTAAAATCTGGTACAGGTTTATTATTATACTTCGCCATGGCAGTCAAAATTCTCTCTGCTTTTTTCACCCGTCCTCTGCTAAGCAGCCATCTAGGGCTCTCTGGTACAAACCTACATAATAAATATAATCTGCAAGAAAAGCAACAGAACAAGAACAAGAGGGCCATCATGGCCCTGTATTCCTCATTGATCGTTTCTACAATATGTTGCAAAAATCCGATCGATTGTTGTGAGAAGATGTTTGAAGAATTTATGTTATTTTTTATGGTGGCCATCGTTTATTCGCAACAATCTCCACTTTAGCAAACCTGAAATGACTGGGAAATTTGGTTACCATTGGCCAATCTTTTGACCTTTCAGCAGCCATCTTGGATGACAAAATCTTCAGATGTTAATAACAAGTGCATCAGAGCGTCGATACGATTTGATATATGAAAAGACAATATTTGCTCAAAAATCAAATATAACCCAATTTGACCTCCTGTGCCATTCCCATTTTTATCCCGTGTTCATCATTTGAACATGAACAACGTTGAAAGAGCATTGAACATCGATCATCCCTACAAAGATTTGTCAAAATTCGATGGCGGTTCCTGAGAAGACTAAGAATTTATGGGAAATTGTTATTTTAACATATTTGAAAAGGCTTCACCAAAGGATCACACACGTAAGTTCCTTGCACATTGGCTGATCATTTCGTGAGAAGAATACGTTTGA
>CM026399.1:50526255-50581008 GCA_014843695.1 Archivesica marissinica | reverse complement strand
AGAAGAGACAAGAATAAGAGAGAAGAGAGAAGAAGAGAGAAGAAGAAGAGACAAGAAGAGAGAAGAAGAGACAAGAAGAGAGAAGAAGAAGAGAGAAGAAGAAGAGACAAGAAGAAGAGAGAAGAAGAAGAGAGAAGAAGAAGAGAGAAGAAGAAGAGAGAAGAAGAAGAGAGAAGAAGAGAGAAGAAGAAGAGAGAAGAAGAAGAAGAGAAGAGAAAGGTGTAGAGTGGCTGATCGCTTCTGCTTGCTAACATTTCTATTTGTTAATAGAATAAGGAGTGTGTCAAAAAAGGATGTGTAGGAGTGGGTGGGGTAATTGATTTGGGGGTTCATTTGTAGTGTAAGCTGTTCCAGGTCCTGTGTTGTTTAGAGTTATCTTTGTACTGTATTTATGAAAACATTAATTGATATGCATGTATATTTGATTAGCTTAGTTAAACTTTGACCATTTCAAGTTGTGTCTATCTATTTTTCCAGAATATGAAGCAATGTCTTTTTCAAGTTTGATCCTTTGATACAAGTACTTTTTAAATGATTCGAACTTTGGCAGGATTTTAACTATATTTCATATTTGAGATAAAGTATTTGCACAGGATTATTATAAAATTAACAATGTTATTATTTTCGCACCCTAAACAAATGTCTTTAAAGTTTAAAGAAATGTTAATACCAATAGTTCCTAGATAATTACGAATGCATGTCCATAGGCCATGTATGATCGGGCATTCCCAAAACAGGTGTTCTATACTTTCTATGCTCATATTACAGAAGTCACATAGGGATGATTCAGTTAATTTACACATATGGACTATGGAGATACTTGTTTGTTAGAACTAGTCTCATTAAAAATTTATATTGATAATTTCTCAGTTAAGTGTCAATCGTTGCTTTATATGCCATGCAGTAGATTATTTTCCATTTGAGATTGTCATCGCTGAACAATTGAGACCATTTTCGCTCAGAATTTCTACGTTCTATGTTCTTTAAATGTATGTGTTTAGCTACTAATTGAATTAAATTAGAAAAAAGTTATATTGTTTTCTTGATTACAAAGCAGTTTTATCCATCACCTCTCGTAGGCTCTCCTAGGTTCATACATGTACACATGGCACTTGGCTCTCCTAGGATCATACATGTATACAGGGCACTTGGCTCTCCTAGGTTCATACATGTATACAGGGCACTTGGCTCTCCTAGGTTCATACATGTACACATGGCACTTGGCTCTCCTAGATTTATACATGTATACAGGGCACTTGGCTCTCCTAGGTTCATACATGTATACAGGGCACTTGGCTCTCCTAGGTTCATACATGTATACAGGGCACTTGGCTCTCCTAGGTTCATACATGTATACAGGGCACTTGGCTCTCCTAGGTCCATACATGTATACAGGGCACTTGGCTCTCCTAGATTTATACATGTATACAGGGCACTTGGCTCTCCTATGTTCATACATGTATACAGGGCACTTGGCTCTCCTAGATTTATACATGTATACAGGGCACTTGGCTCTCCTATGTTCATACATGTATACAGGGCACTTGGCTCTCCTAGGTCCATACATGTATACAGGGCACTTGGCTCTCCTAGGTTCATACATGTACACATGGCACTTGGCTCTCCTAGATTTATACATGTATACAGGGCATTTGGCTCTCCTAGGTTTATACATGTATACAGGGCACTTGGCTCTCCTAGGATCATACATGTATACAGGGCACTTGGCTCTCCTAGGTTCATACATGTATACAGGGTACTTGGCTCTCCTAGGTTCATACATGTATACAGGGCACTTGGCTCTCCTAGGTTCATACATGTATACAGGGCACTTGGCTCTCCTAGGTTCATACATGTATACAGGGCACTTGGCTCCCCAAGATTTATACATGTATACAGGGCACTTGGCTCTCCTAGATTTATACATGTATACAGGGCACTTGGCTCTCCTATGTTCATACATGTATACAGAGCACTTGGCTCTCCTAGGATCATACATGTATACAGGCCACTTGGCTCTCATAGGTTCATACATGTATACAGGGTACTTGGCTCTCCTAGGTTCATACACGTATACAGGGCACTTGGCTCTCCTAGGTTCATACATGTATACAGGGCACTTGGCTCTCCTAGGTTCATACATGTATACAGGGCACTTGGCTCTCCTAGGTTCATACATGTATACAGGGCACTTGGCTCCTCAAGATTTATACATGTATACAGGGCACTTGGCTCTCCTAGGTGCATACATGTATACAGGGCACTTGGCTCTCCTTGATTCATACATGTATACAGGGCACTTGGCTCTCCTAGGTTCATACATGTATACAGGGCACTTGGCTCCTCAAGATTATACATGTATACAGGGCACTTGGCTCTCCTAGGTTTATACATGTATACAGGGCACTTGGCTCTCCTAGGTTCATACATGTATACAGGGCACTTGGCTCCTCAAGATTTATACATGTATACAGGGCACTTGGCTCTCCTAGGTTCATACATTTATACATGTATACAGGGCACTTGGCTCTCCTAGGTTCATACATTTATACATGTATACAGGGCACTTGGCTCTCCTAGGTTCATACATTTATACATGTATACAGGGCACTTGGCTCTCCTAGGTTCATACACGTATACAGGGCACTTGGCTCTCCAAGATTTATACATGTATACAGGGCACTTGGCTCTCCTAGGTTCATACATGTATACAGGGCACTTGACTCTCCTAGGTTCATACATGTATACATGGCACTTGGCTCCCCAAGATTTATACATGTATACAGGGCACTTGGCTCTCCAAGATTTATACATGTATACAGGGCACTTGACTCTCCTAGGTTCATACATGTATACAGGGCACTTGGCTCTCCTAGGTTCATACATGTATACATGGCACTTGGCTCCCCAAGATTTATACATGTATACAGGGCACTTGGCTCTCCTAGGTTCATACATGTATACATGGCACTTGGCTCCCCAAGATTTATACATGTATACAGGGCACTTGGCTCTCCTAGGTTCATATATGTATACAGGGCACTTTAGTTCAACATGTATACAGGGCACTTGCTCTCCTAGTTATACATGTATACAGGGCACTGGCTCTCCTAGGTTCATACATGTATACAGGGCACTTGGCTCTCCTAGGTTCATACATGTATACAGGGCACTTGGCTCTCCTAGGTTCATACATGTATACAGGGCACTTGGCTCTCCTAGGTTCATACATGTATACAGGGCACTTGGCTCTCCTAGGTTCATACATGTATACAGGGCATTGGCTCTCCAGTTCATACATGTATACAGGGCACTTGGCTCTCCTAGTTCATACATGTATACAGGGCACTTGGCTCTCCTAGTTCATACATGTATACAGGGCACTTGGCTCTCCTAGGTTCATACATGTATACAGGGCACTTGGCTCTCCTAGGTTCATACATGTATACAGGGCACTTGGCTCTCCTAGGTTCATACATGTATACAGGGCACTTGGCTCTCCTAGGTTCATACATGTATACAGGGCACTTGGCTCTCCTAGGTTCATACATGTATACAGGGCACTTGGCTCTCCTAGATTCATACATGTATACAGGGCACTTGGCTCTCCTAGGTTCATACATGTATACAGGGCACTTGGCTCTCCTAGGTTCATACATGTATACAGGCCACTTGGCTCTCCTAGGTTCATACATGTATACAGGCCACTTGGCTCTCCTAGGTTCATACATGTATACAGGGCACTTGGCTCTCCTAGGTTCATACATGTATACAGGCCACTTGGCTCTCCTAGGTTCATACATGTATACAGGGCACTTGGCTCTCCTAGGTTCATACATGTATACAGGGCACTTGGCTCTCCTAGGTTCATACATGTATACATGGCACTTGGCTCCACAAGATTTATACATATTTACAGAGCATTTGACTCTACTATCATACGTGGCACCGAGTGTAGTGTAGCTGAAACCCTTGACCTTACCACCATGAGAGTAGAATGAACACGCTGGCTGTAGATGTGGCTATCACAAGGTACTGCCAGTCACGTATAAAGTAACCCCACCCAGCCAGAGTCATCAATCCCACAGCCCACATGCCAATACAGCCACAAAACGTCCTCCACTCGGGTGTCACAAGCTCCAACGGCAACACAAAGTTTACAACCAATACTCCTGTAATGTAAGGGAGATCAAAATTATTTACCAGTTCAAGTTTATAATTTGCTTGTATGTTTTACACACATAATCACCTGTACATAGTACTTGAGAGTTTTGTTGGGTTTGTGGTTTGCACTATTATGGTTGTATAGATCCTTGAGATAGATGGAAAAGAAATAGTTGGGAAGAGAGGTACATTTGGAAGAGATTAGGGAAGAGAGGTGGGCATGAGAGAAAGGGGAAGAGAGAAAGGGCTAGAGAGATAGGGCAAGAGAGGTAGAGGGAAGAGAGATAGGGCAAGATAGACAGGGCAAGAGAGATAGGGGAGAGAGATAGGGGGAGAGAGACAGAGCAAGAGAGATAGGGCAAGAGAAACAGAGCAAGAGAGATAGGGGGAGAGACAGAGCAAGAGACAGGGCAAGAGAGATAGGGGGAGAGAGATATGGCAAGAGAGACAGGGCAAGACAGATAGGGGAGAGATACAGGGTAAGAGAGATAGGGCAAGAGAGATAGGGCAAGAGAGATAGGGCAATAGAGACAGGGTAAGAGAGATAGGGGGAGAGAGATAGGGGGAGAGAGACAGGGCAAGAGAGATAGGGCAAGAGATATAGGACAAGAGAGATAGGGGGAGAGAGACAGGGCAAGAGAGATAGGGCATGAGAGATAGGGCAAGAGAGACAGAGCAAGAGAGATAGGGGGAGAGAGACAGGGCAAGAGAGATAGGACAAGAGAGACAGAGCAAGAGAGATAGGGCAAGATAGATATGGGAAGAAAGATAGGGCAAGATAGATATGGGAAGAAAGATAGGGCAAGAGAGATAGGACAAGAGAGATAGGGGAGAGAGACAGGGCAAGAGAGATAGGACAAGAGAGACAGGGCAAGAGAGATAGGGGGAGAGAGACAGGGCAAGAGAGATAGGGCAAGAGAAACAGAGCAAGAGAGATAGGGGGAGAGACAGAGCAAGAGAGATAGGGCAAGAGACAGGGCAAGAGAGATAGGGGGAGAGAGATAGGGCAAGAGAGACAGGGCAAGAGAGATAGGGGAGAGAGACAGGGTAAGAGAGATAGGACAAGAGAGATAGGGCAAGAGAGATAGGGCAAGAGAGACAGGGTATGAGAGATAGGGGGAGATAGGGGGAGAGACAGGCAAGAGATATAGGACAAGAGAGATAGGGGGAGAGAGACAGGGCAAGAGAGATAGGGCAAGAGAGATAGGGCAAGAGAGACAGAGCAAGAGAGATAGGGGGAGAGAGACAGGGCAAGAGAGATAGGGCAAGAGAGACAGAGCAAGAGAGATAGGACAAGAGAGATAGGGGAGAGAGATAGGGGGAGAGAGACAGGGCAAGATAGATAGAGCAAGAGATATAGGACAAGAGAGATAGGGGGAGAGAGACAGGGCAAGAGAGATAGGGCAAGAGAGATAGGGCAAGAGAGACAGAGCAAGAGAGATAAGGGGAGAGAGACAGGGCAAGAGAGATAGGGCAAGAGAGACAGAGCAAGAGAGATAGGACAAGAGAGATAGGGGGAGAGAGGAGACAGGGCAAGAGAGATAGGACAAGAGAGACAGGGCAAGAGAGATAGGGGGAGAGAGACAGAGCAAGAGAGATAGGGCAAGATAGATATGGGAAGAAAGATAGGGCAAGGTAGATGGGGGAGAGAGATAGGGGGATATAGATAGGGGAAGAGAGACAGGGCAAGAGAGATAGGACTAGATAGATATGGGAAGAAAGATAGGTCAAGATTGATAGGGAGAGACAGATAGGGGAGAGAGATAGGACAAGATAGATAGGGGAAGAAAGACAGGGCAAGAGAGATAGGGGAAGACAGATAGGTGTTTGCAAGACAGAATTGATAGATGAGTCAAAGTGTGTCTATAACAGGTAATGGATAGAATGCATGGACGTTTTATACGAATAAATGAAGATATGTTTTACTGCAAAATGTCTACATACTGTACACAGGACCTTTCATCAGCCTCATTAATATGTTACTAATTTACATGCCACTGACATCAAGATTTAGTGTACAGATAGCATAACTAGTTTCACTGTATTTTCGGACACAACTCCCCTCAGACAAATATTTCCGACAAATTTAATATGTTCAATCAGGACAAGTTTTATCTATCTAAATTCCTGGTTTAAATTCATAGAGGTCTATATATCACAGAGTAATATTCTATTTGTTTGTCGAGGTTTCGCGTTACTGGGTTGCATGATCTTAGGGGCGGAGTGATAGGGCAACTGGTCAATTCCATGTGGAATCCATTGCCATGAGGGAGAGAGAAGAGGCGTTCAATATCTTAAGATCCCCACCTGTCGATTGGGGTTCAAACTCCCCGAATACATGGTTATAAGGCAGACACAGGTCCGTTGGGCTCAAACTCACGATACCTTGGTTATGAGGAAGACTAGAGTTTATTGGGGCTCAAACTTGTGATACCCAAACGTGTGACACATGGCATAATCCATCCAGGGACTAACTCACCTCCTATCAGGGCTCCAACGATAAACCTGAGCCCGGCATAAATCATCCAGCTCCCTGCAAAGGCACTGCAAAACCACATGATTACGAGTATAGCATGCTCGATGAACAGGATGTGTCGCCGACCGAACAGATCAGCCAGCTGTCCCGTGATGACGGCACCTAGCAGCACACCAGCCATCTGGATAGATGTTATTGTGTCAGCTACAATCTCCTGGTCACACACCAACTTCCACTGTAAACACAATATGTAAACAGTTACCAATCTAAGACCCACCCAGTCTGACCATATTTTCACCAGATTGTGATAGTACATGTAAATACAAGCTCAACACAGGAAATAAGAGTTGTGTTTAGTTCAATCGGTTAGCTTGTTTTCACTGATACAACACTGGTAGGGCAAGTACATAGGAAGCCAGGATGACCCACCATGCACCCCCCCTCATAATTCACCGGGACAACTATTTTCTTATTGGTTATTGAAATTTTAAGACATGTACTCAAAGAATAAAGTGTCACAAACAATTTTTGTCATCCAAGATTACCACCATGATGGTCGCCAAAATCTGATAAATACTATTTATACCCATGGTGTACTCACAATAGAAGATGGAAATGCCCTGTTTTACTACTTGAAGAAAATACCTGATGCATTCAAACAGATATGCACAAAGTTGTACAATCAGACAAAGGAAGTATGATGATGTTGTAGTCAGTACTGACATGTACAGTACAACTTCTGTGATGGCTCTTGAACGAAAGTGGAGAGGTATTACAGAGAAACTGTTAGTGAAAGGAGCGAACACTAAAAGCCCCGTGATTGGAAAGCTTTCTTGTGCATTGAAGAAAACAAGGAATGCTAATAGTACAAGATGACAGGATAGTAATTTTGATTAAAACTGGAGGCTTTCTATATCGCCCAGTAAGAAAACATTCCTGAATTGAGATCAAACCAAGAAAAACCAGTAGGGCTGTTCTCTACTGCATCTATGGTGCAGAACATGGATACCAGTATGCAAGGGTCAGGAGTCCAGACAGTATGGTTGTTCTCTACTGCATCTATGGTTCAGGGATACCAGTATGCAAGGGTCAGGAGTCCAGACAGTGACATATTCTGAATCTTGCTGTATCATGCCAGGGAAATAGGCATTACTATCCTCTTTGATACCAATGTCTTCAAGAAGTGCCTAAAGCACCTTATTAACATTACAAGTCTCTCTAAACACGCAAATGGGTATTGGAAAGATGAAACCTCTCAAGTTGTGATTGACATCTCCAGCAAACTGTGAGGCCTTGAAACGTTTACTTTTTGAGGCGTCGGTTATTGGTTAGGTAACTTTCAGGCTATACGAAATGTTCAACCTTACCCGGTCAGCTAACAAAACGAGTTTGTCACACATGCGGCATAAATTGGCATGAATCGTGGCGTTTGGAGAAATCCAAGATGGCATCCAAAATTGGTATTCTACTTAAATGACTATAAATGGTCCAGAAGCTTACATTTTGTGATTTTATTTAACTTTTTTGTATTCATGTATACATTGTCAATTGGATTTTATGCCATTTTTCAAAGAAATTATTGTACCATTTAAGAAAATTATGCAAATTTACTGATTAAGATGAAAGTGTAGATCAAAACTAGTTAAAATAATAGCTTCTTGGTGGAAAACAGATGAAAACTATGAATATATAAGCTATTTATAAGTGGGTGGGGATATTTAATATGCATTTAGCTGTAGAAGTATGGCTAGTTTTTACAGTTTATTAACACCATGTTTTTGTAGATGTATTATTTGTACATTAAGTTAATTACTTATTTATGTTGGGCATGTAATATGTGACACATAAAATTGGTAAAAAATTCAAGATGACGTCCAAAATGGCCGCCGTATAGCTTACAATATACAACTTTATTTACGTTGACGTCAATGTTGATTACAAACAAAAAGCAATGAAAAAAATGTATGTTTATTTGTACAGAGGTTTTATAAATCTAGTAGATAAAAGAGAATAGTGTCAATCATTTTGTTGCAGATTACATACATTGTTAATGTATTCATATTAGGTTCACCAATGGTATGCATTTTCCTAGAAGATATGTGAAGACCTCACCGTACATAAATCAATTTGCTACATCTAAAGATTTAGAGACATATATCGACATAGTTTAGAAATTATACAGCAAGTGAAATATGTGGATCTCATTTGTTGTAATATGAGAATCAAAAGAACAATCAAAACCAATTTATGTTTTGTTTCACTTCATAATATAATGTGTAGCTGCCACTAAAATCGAGGCTTAGAACTATACAGATTACTAATAGCTACTTCATCTAGGGAACCTTTACATTCACATGCTATGGTACATGGTTGTTCATTGCTTGAGCAAACACAATCAACATTACACTCAGCTTGGCATAGACAAATTAAATCACCCAGAAGTTCAGGTGGTGCAACATATGAGGAGTAAACAGACCAGTTTTGAGGGTCAGAAATATATCCAAAATCTGTTGGATCCAGAAAGGCCAACTTTGCTTCTAAAGCTCCTCTCCAAATCAACAGCTGATAGGTACATCAAAGTAAATATAACACTATGCTATCGTCTGTTGATGGCAGCTTTTTATGGTTTCAATCGAGCCATTTCAAGTACACTATTTTTACGCAGAGTGTTCAAAGACGAGCAGTGGTTAGAAGCATATAGCAACCCAACGAAGACACCAGCAGAGTGTTCAAAGACGAGCAGTGGTTAGAAGCATATAGCAACCCAACGAAGACACCAGCAGAGTGTTCAATGACGAGCAGTGGTTAGAAGCATATAGCAACCCAACGAAGACACCAGCAGAGTGTTCAATGACGAGCAGTGGTTAGAAGCATATAGCAACCCAACGAAGACACCAGCAGAATATTCAAAGACAAGCAGTGGTTAGAAGCATATAGCAACCCAACGAAGACACCAGCAGAGTGTTTAATGACGAGCAGTGGTTAGAAGCATATAGCAACCCAACGAAGACACCAGCAGAATATTTTGCTTGAGGTGACATGGTGTTTTACAAAGATCTGAGAGATCAGAAAGTTGCTCCGCATGGTTTGACATTACCATATATTCTTTTTCTTCCCGATTCCGAAGGAGGAGGAACATGTGTTGCAGCCTGTTGGACAATATACAGGGAGCACAATCTTTCTTCCAATAAATTAGCAACCATTGAATGAACAGGAATGTATCTAGATGCTTTGACTGCCTGTTTTAAAGTATAACTCTCAACACTAAGCGTTGACATGTTGGTTTAACATTATGTGGTGGTTGAAGCATTTGAATTGTAGCCATAGCAACAAAAATGATAGTCTGGCCCGTGTATGTTCTGCAGAACCGAATCAGATTCAGGAAGCTGTTCCGATTTCCTAAGAAAATTGTGTGACATCATTTTGCCATCATTAGAAAACAATCGAATTAGTATATACAAATTTATTTTAGCTCGATTGCGAAACAAGTTCTTATAACTTATATTAATCACTCTCGAGACCTCATTCATGATGGAATCCATCGCCACGAGGGAGAGAGAAGAGGCAACGTGGAATTTAAATGCCTTGCCTAAGGGCACAATCGTAACGGCTCCAGCGGGGCTCGAACTCCGGACCATTCGCACCTGAAGCGAACGCGCATCCACTGCGCTATCACGACTTCCACAATCTAATTGGAATTGGTGCATTTTCAAATGACATGATCAGGTGCAGTGAAACTTTTTTAAAGGCGTTGATGGCTAACAGCCTCAAGTACATCTCATCGCCATTTATTTGCAAATCTTTAGATTTAGTCTTATAAGTTGACTTTGGATGTTTCATGGTTTTGATCTTTAGTCTTGGCAAAGGATCAAAGAATTCCTTTGAAGTTTCTTGATCCTGTTCACATATTAATCGTTCTTGTACAAAAGAATGTAACATTCTCTTACCTGTATCATGACAACCCAACATACTACTTTCCACCTATTGTAATGCCTCAACACCAGTTGCAAAGTTCACCAACACAGTTGGAGGAATGCTTTGTGAGGGTCTATACAATTGACCTTTCTGCCGATTTTGATTGACAGCTGGCGTTAGCCAATCGCATCACACCATTCGCGCACACCCCCGGCAACGGTTTATCGCCGCCATCTTGTTAGACAAACAATGCATATTAGACAAACTAGTAACGAGTAGACACATTTGAAAAGGCGTGAATTTGATCGAAAATACGGGTTTTAAATTGTTTTAATGATGTTGAAAATGTGTAGCTTTGGTGTGTGGGTTAGTTATAGTACAAAATTAGTCGATATCCTGGTGATCGACGTTAAATTCAACCCATTTCAAAATCCTTGGACAAATCTAAAAGTGTGTATATGAACCACAAAATGCCAGACATCTGTTTTAAAAACAATGCATCTATAAAAACACCGACTGACCCCATATAGTCATTCTTTTATCGCAAACACAGCAATCAAATTTAAGCGTGTCACACTGTTTATTGGAAGTAATCAACAACTTACGGTACATCACAGAGACCGCCACATAATATCCCGTTAGAGGCCTACTGTCAAGATCAAAGTGTTGCACATCGGAATTTAGCACTGATTGTGCTAATAATTGGTCAATTATAAAATGTGTGCACACAATTATAGTATTGATTACTACACCGAGTCATTGTTTTATCGTTCTGTCAGACAAACGAGTTATTTAGTAAAATTTTAATCAAATCTGATAACGAGTGATCGTGATCTGAAATTATTTTTTGAAAAATAATTACAAATTAATTAATGCTGTCTGTCATTGACAATGGTAGTTACGGGCTGTTTTATTAATTATGCTGTGTGCCAGTGATAGTAGATATCCAGATCGATTAATAGGTGACGTTTAATTCGTGCCATTTCCAAACCCAAGACAAATCTTGAAAAATGTCTAAGGTGGATTAAGTTGTGTGGACGACAAGCTGAATACATCCAAAATTAATGCAAACATATATATTTGCACACAAGTAAGTTGAAATTAATTTATTTATGCATAATAAAATATTTCGAAAAAATATATTCTGCATTTATAGATCTACTGTTCACAAGAGATATGTGAGTATAATGGTGATTAAAATTATACATGTGGTTCATACATATTGTCGTGGATGGTGGACTAGGGATCAGATAGAAGTAATAGTACCCATGCATGTGCAGAGCTGTGGGATTCCCATATTAGCTCAGTGAACGTACTGGTGTTCAGTTTTTGGGCCTAATGTTCGAGTCTTCTAGGAGGCATAGGGTCGAGTCTCTCAAGACGGTGGCATATTTCATGTCTTTTAATGTCAAAGTTGACACGATGTGGTTGTTCGGGTGTCAGTGGTTTCGTATAACTACTTCTTCGTATACAAGGCAATATAGAGTGAAACATTGTGGTTGATTCGTCTAATAGTATATTATCACGCCTACGCCAATTATGAGATGGGCTGTTGACAAATTAATCAAATACTGGAGAATATATTATTTTTCACACCTTGATTGGTCGGCTCAAACATTTGTGATGCTGGCTTGTATGCCCGTGTTTTATCAGCTTTAGAGCTGAGCCGTGCCTTATGTCCAAGCCCTTACATCATGTATAAATATCATGCTCTTCACATCAATTTCATTACAACCATGGCGTCTATATGTCCATGCGTTTTTTGCTGATTATACAATACAAATACAATAAAAAAATAGATACACACTGTACATTTCATTGTCATTGTATTAATCTATGTACCTTTTTATGTAATTTTATGTCATTGTAAATAATTTAATGCTTTGATGTACAATAAATATATTATTTTAATGACGGTCAATGATTTATTTATTCTCCCCCATTCACTTTAATTAATCTTGATTAGTGGCCTGAAACCTAGATAGATAATCACTCCTGGTATGGCAAACACACGGCTACATAGTCCCATTCATAATTGTGTCTAATTACCTAAATAGCTAATAATATTAATATCTGGGTAAAATAAAACTGAGAAATTCCACGGAATTTTATCTAGATTAACTCGATGCAGGTCTGCGTTAAGACGCCATTTTGTTAGATAGCTTGTCTCGCGTAGTTACAGCGAGCACCTGTAACTATGGGGGCGTGCCTAAGTAGCGTTTGCAGAAAGGTCAATTGTCTTGGTACATACCAAACACTTGATTTACATCTTCATTATGATATGGTGTTATGTGATATGGTGTTTCAGTGTGATGTTTACTAGTATCTGATGTTGTACCTCGGTTACCTGTGATACTGGAACTGCATGTCATAGAATAATTTGCCGTTAACGACAGAAACCAGCGTGTAAGTGCGCTGTCATGCACTGTCATTATGGGTTGGCCAATAATCCACCTGAAGTCAGCGACTTTTTTTCTATTACTTCCAGAACATAATCTATACACACGGAATTGAATGATCCCTGCATCAATTTGGTAAAAACAAGCCTTTGTCAAAACTGTCTGATAACTGATCAGGTAGACGATTCATTTTGAGAACAATGTATATCATGTATCTGGAGTAGATAGTCCGGTTTGATGCAAAAAGAAAGAGCAGCAGCTTGGTCTTTGAAAATTGGTGCACATCCCACATAGCATGTCTTGAAGATGCTAGGTAGAGTTTCAAGGGATTTGAAACTTCATTTAGGTAATCATCCCAGAATCTAAACAGTGGCGAAGCTGACCAGCCTACAAACCTGAACTGTTCAATTAAGGACATGACATTATGTCCAATTAACTCTATCATTAACCACACATTCAGAACGTATTTTGAGATCTCTTAAATTCTGAGATAAACTAGAAGGGATATATTTAGAGTTCTTCTCAGCCCAAGTATAGCAATCCCATGTCAAATACTATTGGACAAACTGTTTGATCCTTTGTACGTTTAAGTGTTGTGTAGACAGTGTTGCAATCATTCGGAGGGTCTGCTGAATTACATGTACAGTCAGGTTGTTGTACATGAGACTGAAATACAATCCAAGGAGGTAACGGTTCAGATCTGTCATCACCCATGTTTATTAATGTACCACTTCCAATAGTATACATGATCAACTTTAATCGCATAAGTTTTGCGTTATGTGGTTCAATACAGTTAAGTTCTTTCAGCTGTACTGGTGGGTTCAGTGATGGCGTTGGTCTCTTACAAACAGTCTAAAACTTCTGTACAAATAAACATACATTTTCCATTACGTTTTGTTTGTTATGGATGCCATCTTGGATTTTTTACCAATTTTGTGTGTCACATATTACATGCCCAACATAAATACGTAATTAAATTAATGTACAAATAATACATCGACAAAAAAATGGTGTTAATTAACTGTAAAAACTAGCTATACTTCTACAGCTAAATGCATATTAAATTACACCACCCACTTATAAAAGCTTACATATTCATAGTTTTCATCTGTTTTCCACCAAGAAGCCATTATTTTAATTAGTTTTGATCAACACTTTCATTTTAAACATACTTACTCATGATTTACATCAAAGGCTTGGAGCTAAAATTTAAAATACCACCCCAATTTGACAATTTTAATCAGTAAATTTGCATAATTTTCTTAAATGTTACAATAATTTCTTTGAAAAATGGCATAAAATCCAATTGACTATGTATATTCCTAAACCTGAATACAAAATGGTTAAATAAAATCACAAAATGTAAACTTCCGGACCACTTATAGTCCTTTAAGTGGACTATCAATTTATGACGGCCATTTTGGACACCATCTTGGATTTCTCTGTTTGCCACAATTTATGTGTGACAAACTTCAGACATTTACAAACATTTTGGTATATAACTCGTTTAGTTAGCTGACCGGGTAAGGTTGCCCCTATAAATAGTGGTCCTATAAGCTAATAGTCACCTAACCAAATGTCATGACATTACTCATGATTAGAACCATTGGAGATCTTGGAATATGGTCATTAATTGTGTTAGTCCATGCTTGAATACAAAGTAAAATTTTCTTTAGACACATATCAAAGTTCAATACTTGTCATATATTGCTTATGAAGTCAATGAATTGTCTGCCGTCTACAACAGCGATGATTGACTACGATAGTATTATGCCCTCAGAAATTGTATGTAAATAACATGCAATATAAATAATACAATTATTAAACTATACTTGGTAATAATACAATTATTGTTGCCTTTTATAAGGAATATTTGCTTAAAGCGACATTACATCGCAAAAAGCAAATAAAGTGCATTTTTTTCACGTATAAATGCATTGCTACTACAAATTCTTCCAAATAAATTCGAACATTAACATTGAATAAATAGACATTGTTTTTGTGGATTGAAAGTATGATTTTATATAACGGTCATCCATGCTCCTGAATTGACGTTTGTTTTGTCATCGGAGTCAATACTAAATGCGAGATAATGTCGTTTAGAGATAATTTAACTAAGAATATTTTACACAAATGTAAGATATAACGGTAAATCTGTACAATAAATCGTGTTATTCAGGATACACTAGTTGTATTACGCATGAATGTTTACATTATTTTGTTATGTCAACAAACCGCGTATACGACGTTTGTTTATTAGTTGAAATACAGGGTTTGAGGCAAATATTTGGAGAAAAAAATTATACCATATAATAGGAAAATACATTCTGTAGAAATTTGTGTTTTCACTGATGTAGTGTCGCTTTAAGGTTATGCATTTTTATTTCTTAGAAAGTAAAATATGCATCGTTCATTTTTCAAACATGGTAACAATTACATTTGTAAAATTATGAAAATAACATAAATTTCTCAGAATATATGGCTATCAAAATAAGCATTTTGTAGAACATATTTTCATAAAAGTGTGAAAAGTTATTTATCACCTATTTCAGCTAATCGATAAGTTATTGTTCCCCTGAAAACGTGTTAAATAGTAAGCCCTTTTGAAGTGCCAAATGTCAAAGACAAGCTGGTATTTGAGACCAATACAGATTATATGACAAAGTAACCACTGATTACTTAATTACCTATGTTTGCACAACAATTAGCCAAGCCGGAAAATGAACATATATAAGTAGAGACGTCCGCAGACGGATATGTAGTCCAGTGGTAACACGCTGGACTGGTAATCCAGGGATCGCAGATTCGATCACCCGTCTGACCCTAATAAAATTAACAGTAATAACAAATGTAAAAACACACTCGGTGGTCGAGTGGTTAAGGTCTCTGACTTGTATACCACTGTAACCTATCATCTCTGATGGTCACAGGTTCGAGCCCCGCTCAGACCGTGTCTCATTTATATGAAAAAGTTGGCAGTTTCTTACGGAGGTTGGTGCACCAAGTACTGGTTAACCGCTGGAGCCTGCCTAGGAAAGGTGTTGTTAGGTAAACTGCCCGTCGCTCAAATGAGAAACCGGTAGTGACGTTAAATAAACTTAAATAAAATTAAAAAAGAGACGTTAACTTCCCTGTCGCAGGTTCGATCCCCCGTCTGACCCTAATAAAATTAACAGTCTTTCAGATGGGACGTTAAACCGAGGTCTCGTGTCGGTGCTTTACACCGTGCACGTAAAAGAACCAAAGGAGACTCTGGAATCAGTCTCTGTCTGTATCATGAACTATCCTCCAAAATAACTAATCTTTTCAGGAGGCGTCGCTCATATGGGCAACCGGTAGCGACGATAAATAAACGTGGGACACACTCCCAGTCATACAGACGGATTTGTAGTACAGTGGTAACACGCTGGACTGGTAACCCAGGGATCGCAGGTTCTATCTCCCGTCTGACCCTAATAAAATTAACAGTCTTTCAGATGAGACTTAAAACCGAGGTCTCGTGTCGGTGCTGTACACAGTGCACGTAAAAGAACCAAACGAGACTCTAGAATGGGTATCTGTCTGTATCATTGCACTATCCTCTAAAGATCTAAAATGACTAATCTCTTCAGGAGGCGTCGCTCATATGGGCAACCGGTAGCGACGATAAATAAACATAAAACACACACACACATCCCAGTCATACAGACGGATCTGTAGTCCAGTGGTAACACGCTGGACTGGTAATCCAGGGATCGCAGGTTCGATCCCCCGTCTGACCCTAATAAAATTAACATTCTTTCAGATGGGACTTAAAACCAAGGTCTCTTGTCGGTGCTTTACACCGTGCACGTATAAGAACCAGAGGAGACTCTGGAATGGGTCTCTGTCTGTATCATTGCAGTATCCTCCAAAAATCTAAAATACTAATCTCTTCAGGAGGCGTCACTCATATGGGCAACCGGTAGCGACGATAAATAAACGTAAAACACACACACACTCCCAGTCATACACTGGTAATCCATGGATCGCAGCTTCAATCCCCCGTCTGACCCTAATAAAATTAACAGTCTTTCAGATGGGACGCTAAACCGAGGTATCGTGTCGGTGTTTTGCACTGTACACGTAAAAGAACCAGAGGAGACTCTGGAATGGGTCTCTCTCTGTATCATGCACTATCCTCTAAAACGACTAATCTCTTCAATCGCTACTGGTTATGAGCGACGATAAATAAACGTAAAACACACACACCAGTCATACCAACTTGACTGCAGAGAAATAACGATCTAGAATTTATATTTATTCTGACGTCTTTTCTACTATTCCAGAAATTAATACACGCGTGAGCGTGGTGTAAAAAATAGCCAGCAACAAATGTAATATCAACAATGAGTCGAGTGAAGTGCTGAGAAGGGGCTATGTAAATATGCACGCTACCAACATGGTACCCTTGCTCACCGGAATGCAAATATATAATAGGAATATAATACATATCTTACTATACATATATATAGTAACACAATAATTATTGTACTGAGAAAATCATCTTGTGCGTGTTCAGAAAGTGTTATCATGTTTCGCCCTATCGTGAAGGACCATTATCAGGTAATTGCCCTAAGTTCAAACGTGACGTCAGTAAGGACATCGCCTACAACGTCCAAAACAATGTCTTGCTAGAGAACTTGTCTAACAGACTATTGAATTAAATGGCGATAGTGCAAAGCACAGGAGTGAGAACAAGCATGTCACAGGAATTATGCCCACAGATATGCGAGATAGACTTCTCAATAAATCATTGATCTCAGTACCGAAGTTACCCCATATTGTAGAAATTGCTGTCTATAGTATATGCTGTCTATAGTATATGGTATGCCAGTTCAGTGATTTTAAATATAAGTATAAGACACAGAAATAAAACACATTAATATTAACGAAAAATTCTAAACCTAAAATCTAAATTTTCGCGAAAACAACATATTTTGGGAATGGCAAACAGCTTCACAGTGACTAAACAACATATTTTGGGAATGGCAAACAGCTTCACAGTGACTAAACAACATATTTTGGGAATGGCTAACAGCTTCACAGTGACTAAACAACATATTTTGGGAATGGCTAACAGCTTCACAGTGACTAATGTTACAAATAACAGTTATGGCAGGGAACAAATGGCGGAAGTCAAGCTTACTTGTTTATTTTGCAGATGACTAAAAAATCAGCCCATCATGATTCGCCCAAATGACTATTCCAGTGGACTAACCACTTACAAATTAAGGTAGTCCTTCCCAGAAACAAGTAGGCATGGGACTAGCATTGGTGTCGAACCCTGCATGCTAGTTCCGGATTTCACTGAGTCTAAATATCTACTTTGTTGTGTGGAAAATCATTTAAAGTTAAAAATGTCAAACACCCTATTATACTGATTGTATAAGTAAAGTCATGAGCAGATTTCGATGATCGTACACAGCACATGAGAAGTTGGACGCCGTCGCCTACACCTTCGCACATGGGTACACAGAGCAGCAAGCAGAGAATATGGCATATTAATGATTTAGTGGTCATACACCAGAGTCATCATCACGACTCATAACACTTACGAATCAGTGTCTATATATATTTACGAGGATTTCTTCACACTAAAGTGTGTTTTATACTACAAATAAGCTTTTTTTGCGAATTTCACTTCTTTTTTAACTGCGTCTTATGGAGTTCCCATGTGACCTATATATAAATGATTACGGTAACATTTGTTTTTTTGTCAAATAATTCCCCCCGCCAAGCCAATTCCTTTTTTCCTGGCAAATGAGGAAATTGCGACATCCATAGTAATTTCATTTCACAAACCATAACATTTGCTTTAAATGGTACATAATTTCTAATTGTTTCTAAGTAAGTTTTTGCACTGAAGTTATTTTTACTTTAACAACAGTAAATCGTGTACACAAAATAACTTTAAATACCAATCAAACCTAGAATGTGTGGCACAAGTTTGTTTTCACTGTAATGCTCAGTGCTAAATAATATTTACATTCCTACATGCAATTGCTTACTTCATCCTGCAATAAAATACAATATCAATTTAATGTTGTGTTTTCGTTTTGGGAGCTACTAAGGAGGTGATATGGTAACTGGCCAGCTTTTATCAGTGGATGCCAAATCTCCAGCCATGGAGCCCCCTAAAGATTAACATATTACTATCAACCAGATTGATTCCAACTGAAAAATGGGTCACAAACTTAGGTGACAATGTTATGGAATTTCACTGATTAATCTCAATGGGGACCAATTGTGTAACGACGTTGTTACCGTAGATACTATGGTGTTAATTCCGTCTTTAAACTCGATGCCAGGACAAATCATATTGTTGGGACATGTGTTTGTCGTCTGGTTGAGGGTTAGATTGCCAGAGTAACCCGTATAATACTGAAATGCCTCTAGGGACTCCATACTATCTATCCGTCGAATAACTGCAGGATCCGTATAGTTCTCCTCTATTAACCTGAAATGTGACACAAACCGTTATATCTTTAGTAATCTCTACACAGTAGAAACACAAATATATGATTTAGTTTTGTTACTTTGACACAGTGTTACAGTATTTACAAGTCTTTAGATGACCCAGAGCTCCAGGTAATCTTTTAGCGTAAAGAGTATTTTATCTGCTGAAATTTTATTCAATGCTGATTTCTAAATTTCAAATAATATTTTCACCCCCTGAAAAATTAGTCAATGCTGATTTCTGAATTTTGCCACCGACAACCATGAACATTATACATGTATATAGACGTCACGTATTTAATCTATTACTGTTGTTACTTGTAGTTTGTTAATATAAATATTATATAACGAGATGCGAGAATTTTCTATATATAGATGCAGTAGACCTAACTGCGTAATGGCTTCATTTATAAATGCGTGTCTCGGGACTCCTAGCAGTAGCCATAGCGAGTAGAATACGGAGTATGTTTATGTGTTTATTTGGTTGAGTCCGACCAACAGAGGGAACAATGAGTATTTAATGTTTATCTTGATAAAGAAAAGCATAATTACAGATTTGATTATAAATAAAAAATATGAGAACATAAGCTTAACAAAATAACGTACGTAAGAGATAAATGATTTTTGTTCATGAAGATAACGTATGATAAATAAAAACATTAGTAATACTGAGTTTATCAACAACTCCCCCTACCAGCGCAATATAAAAATCCTATTACATAGAGTCTGTCGCACAGGAGTGCGGCTGCGGCGCCAATTACGAATCCAGACGATATGCGCATCAGATTTTTTAATACGTTTTTGTACGCCATATTTTCATTTCAATACATTTTGTTATATTCTTAATGCGTTATTACGCCAATACGCACCTTAACCCTTTCAACACCACAGACCTCTAAATAGGCTTACAAAAAGTGTAGATCCAGATGAGCCGGCTCGTGACGAGCCGTCTCATCAGGATCTGCACTTTTTGCCAGTGATATGACTATTTTTAGACATAATTACCCATTTTGATAAATGAACTTGTCCAAATGTGATTTTCTGATTCATTTATTGGTTTATGAATATCATGGACCAGTCCATGTGAGTTACTTGGTGTTGAAAGGGTTAACTGGAGCTCTGGATGACCAATAGTTTGTATTTATAAAATAATGGATGATTATAGAAAGGAATCGATAAAAGGAAAATAGTGGCATAATTCTATGATCGAAATGGCCGATTACTGAATGGACCATCATCAAAATGTCACTTATGCCAACATTTCAACAAAATCCGGTGATACACGAGTTGATGCAGAGTTTATAAGGGCATGGGCATTTGTAAGATGTAATAGTATACAATCAAACTTCATTGCCTCGAACTTGACGGGTCCGTGATTAATGGTTTGAGTCATGGGTGGTTCGAGTCAAGGATAGTCAGTCTGGAGTGACCCATCATATATAGAAATTACATGTATTAGGAGCTTACAGTTGTATACTTATTTATGCAATACATCCAATATATCCGTGTTTATACGACGGCGCTTCATAATCATGTTCTATAAGAATATCGATACGTTGGTAAATATGTTATGCAATTCAATGACGAATGGCTTAAATATGGACATTTTTTAATGTAAAATTTATATTAATTAATACTTACCTGTTTTCACTAAATGCTTTTTATTTCTATAAAAATGCACAATCGGTAGAAAAACAGCAAGCCAGAAGCTATGGTAATAACCTGTATAGCCACTCGTGTGTCATAGCGAATTATCTATTATATCGGGTGTGTTTTAGTTATACTACACGGGTCCTATATAGTCAGAGTCTCTGTAAATATGACGAAGACACTTGTGTTAATAAAGATAATCCAGTTTATTCAACTTGGTTCCAATCCTGAATGATGATCAAACATTACATACACAATAGTTGTAATTACAAACACATATATATCAACATTCATACAAGTACAATACAAGTTTTCTCATATTCATCTTATAATAATTGCAATTACAAATACAAAATACAAATACAAATACAATGTACAAATACAAGTACAAGTACAAATACAAATACAATGTACAATGCATATCAATATTCATATAATTAGTAAAATACTAGTTGTTTTATATTGATTTCCAATTATAACACTTTGGTTTGAATAACGATATTCTACTACTATTTAATATTAACGTAATAATGGGCAATTATACGCTTGGCTGTGAAAGGTACACAATACTTGTAAATAGTAGACAACATGCAGTACCACAAATCCTTGCACATAAGTCGATATCTTTAAACTAGCAATTTCAATCAAGAAAATGTAGCCAGGTCTTAAGCTGAGAAGTCAAGATGAACAATTTGATTGCTGATTGGGGTTGACTTATGTGTCGATATATAAAAGGTACTATATCCATGTATGATTGACCAAAAGCATTTAAATAAGCATTGTTCCTTGTTAGAACTTTCAACATTTCTACGACAAATTCAGTCACATTGATGATATACAAATTATAGTAAAATGTTTCCAACTGGAATTAGCTATAGTCTCATTTTCTGACTTGGCTTTTCACCAGGATAAATGCCATACTTTGATATGAACTTTAGCATTACATCCAAAATGAATGATTCTAGCAATTATCATGAACCTTAACCTCACTCAGAAAGTATACTATTGGCGGTTCATTATGCTAGCGTTCTTAACATTAGAGGTGGATGATTTAGCGGTTCATGTGAGGTTATGTCAGAAGACGATAGCTTCATGCATGAGATGATTCTCTATGCAGACAGGGTTATACCAATTATCCTATTATTTTCAAAAATAAGCTATATATGCAAACATATATTTAAATGGCTATAAACTCACGGAATCAGTTCCAAGGTTGCATGATAACCATTGCAGATAACATAGATAGATTAAATCTATAATCGAGATATTACTGTAAACAGTCATTTACTTAGCAAATCAAAACGCTTAACAAAGTTAAGTGGAAATAAAGCAATTGTTGAATTATTTAACTAAATACAAAGAAATTTAAGATACCTGTAAACATGACGAAGACACTTGTTAATGAAAACAATCCTGTTTATTCAACTTGGTTCCAATCCTGAATGATGATCGAACATTGAAAAACCGGTATTTTTATAGATTGGATTCTTGATAAAATGTCCTTCATTGAAAGGGTTTTTGTAACAAAATGAAAGTGACCATTTTAACTAATGTGTAGTGCCTCTTTATCGATGGATTTCAGAGCATTTTGTCGTACCATTGAAACATTTATTCAGTGATTTTGTCATAAATTGGGACGAATGTATCTATACCAGATAAAGGACAGTGGTGTATTATTATACATCACGTATAAGGGAAATTCCCATTTATTTGATATAAATCCGACTAGTATTAGCAGATTTGGGTTTATTCTTTTCAAATCACTGTTCCCTTTATCAGTGAAATTAACCTCCAGGGCCTGATAAGAACGTGCAGTCAATATTGTATGTATCATATCAGCTGATAAAATTCATGAAAAGATCGTGCGTGTACTCAGCGACGGCGCTATAAATTGGAGAACCGCACATTGCACTGACATTGCTCTCGGAACATCACAATTGACTGTGGTGACTTGTACATGCGACAGATTTGGGTATGTAACTATATTATATATATTATATTATTCGTAGTTGTCATTAGAGGTTATTTTATCTGAAACGTAGTCTAAAGCAACTGTCCGAGACGTTACCAGAAACATGTTGTAGTAAATCGTTATTAAATGTGGTTCTGGTGATTTACGACGATGGATATCTACTGTTCATTACATACATAATAATTAACTAATAATTACTGTTGAATCAAGTGTTGAATATATGGCTGGGGCAGAGTAGTTATCAGCTGTTGTTGAAAGGGGTGTCAGGTACGCTCAAATTGCAGGAGTGTAGTAATAGGTCTTGAGTGGTTCTAAGTTTGTATATATATAGATATACCATAATTTTATGAGGTCATGATGGGTACGGAGTCATTGTATATTTAGACCATGAAGGTCACCATGTGTATTGATTCTACATAGACGTGTGTGTATTTATGTCCAAGCATTATGGTAACTATTGTCTTGTTGTTGTACCACAATGTTATAATATAAGGTGGTAATAATAGCTGAGTAGATTGACGTAGCACAAGGGTATTATATTTGTTATTGTTGTAGTCGCTTCATGCCTGAACCAGGAGCCGTGAGAGGTGTAGCTCAGGGGCGTAGATCCTTTTAGGAACGATCATGATAACAAGCTGGGGCACGAGCCGACTGGGATAGTTTGCCGGCGTGAGCTGGTGACGTCCATATACTGGAGAGTGTCAGCGGTTAGCGGTAGCTGTACAGCATCGAGTCCGCCGTCAGTGGACCAGGTCCTTAGGACGCAGAGAGTTAATGATCTTGTGCATTGTAAATCTTTGAAGTGTGCATTATAGCACTGTGACAGCAATACTTGCCATATTTTAAAGTGTGCATTATATAGCACTGTGATGACCATACATGCCAATGTTTAAATACGGTAGGTGTATTATAGCCTAAAGTGGAACGGCAGATAGTTAGATCTCGAACTGTTACATAAATTAACGGCATTACCAGCCGTAGACCGGACTCTATACCGGAAGTGAAGCCATCATCTGTGAAGAGCCAAACTACGGACAAACATACGTCTCCTACCATACATTGTCTGTGTTGCTAGTGTTGTTTGATGTATATTAAAATTTGTATATCTACTTAGTCTTTATGCATACACTTGATCCTGGTATCCGTGACCCTGAGATAAGCTGGCCCTCATGTCATTCTGTGACAGTTTTATATATTTCCTGTCAAATTCACTTATGTTACATTTGGCATCTTTGATCTAAGTTTACATATTCCTCAAGAGACTAGCTTGTCAAATTTCAAAATGGCACAATGTGTTTTTGTCTGACGAGCAGTGATATTTTTTTATATATATCTTATTATATGTAAACCAAAGGCATAATACAACAAACTGTGCGTACAAGTACTTAACCCATACCCTGATATATACGTATTTCTACGAGTTATCGGGCACCTGATATATACGTATATATACGACCATACCAGTCACCTGATAAATACGTGTTTCTACGTGTCCGTTTTAAATCCATCATTTTCGCTACTTAAATATGGCAGAAAAGCGGTCAAAATATGTTTCAGTAAGCAACAAGTATTTATCTATAAATGTCTGAAGTTAAAATGAAAATAAATCTAAAAATAGCAATTACTCAGGGCAAACCCATTGTAGCTTGCATAAAAATATCTAGGTATTTGGTAAATTTCCACAGTGAAGGCCAATTCATGCGTATGGTCTAAAATTAGAATTGGATTGAAATTAGAACATTTATCACGTGACATTATGATACATTAAATGGGTTCCCTGGTGGGGGGGTGCAGGTGTTAGCGAAACAAATTTGTTTGAAGTTTCTGTTGTATGACCACGGCTATAGATCAAAGTGCATGTAAGTCATAATGTTATGCAAGCATGATGTTTTTGCTATACAGTATACATGGTCGGATGGTAATAACATTTGGGTTCAAAGGTTTTAATGCTAATTACCGACTAATGTCGGCATGACAACAGTTTGACAGGAAGCATCCAGTTCGAAATACACAGGGCGGTGTCTTAGGAACTTGTTGATATCAAAGGATGTGTGTTGTAGCCTCATGGAATGGCTAATGTTGCCAGCTAAACAGAGGGTAATAAACCCATGTGGGTGGAGTCTTTAATCAGAAAGTCCAATTGATTTAGGAAATTGATTTAATCAACTTAGGTTGCCACGCCCTTTTCCATGCACTATTAAATAAACAAATATAGTCGAATATAATAATTATTCTCCAAAACCTGCATGTCCAATATTTACATCTCCATATCTAAGTAAATACTAAAAAGTTTCTTTTAAAAATTATATCGTTGAAAACATCATTTATTTTTCTAAATTTTTTATTCTTACCATAAATATATTAAAGTAAGTTTTTATCAGGGAAAACAGGGTTAAACATGATAGGGGTCATTTTATCAGTTTTTCCTGAAATACCTTATGGGGACAGTGTACAGTTATTGGTCTCTTATCTATTGGTAGCTGATAAGCTATTACATAGTTACTGTATTGGGCTGGAGAACCTGATATGACTTTTTATTATGAGGGAAAGGGTTAAACCTAATCTTTCAGTAACATAAAACAATATGTTGTTGTCATTATTGGTACAAGGTTCAAAATCTCAAAATGAAATTCTTCTTCTCTCTTTTTCTTCTCTGTTAATGGCTAACAGTCAATAAGTGAGCTATTATGGCCATGCATGGGGGGTTAGAAAAGTGAGCCACCAGGCCTCCTCAGCTACTATAATTCCACCAAAAAGGACACTGGTAGACTAGTGTGATAAAAAAAAAGGTGCAAAAACCTAACATCTTAAAAGCCCATAAGCCTACAATATGTACATATACTAGAAGTGTGCAAAGAGGGGTTAGTAGTAGATAAAAACAAGTGTGTTCTGTTATGGCTTCATCATCGATGCAGCCAGCGCTGACGTAAATCCTGCGATAGAGTCAGCACTGACTATATGAGATGGCAGTATGTTCCATTGAACAACTGTTCTCGGAAAGTATGAGCACTTGAAATAGTCAACTGTTGTGAATGGAATGTGATATGCCAAATGGTGGTAATGTCGTGACTCTCTGCTGTAAGGTGTGAGATATTGTGATGGATTGACAGCCACGTGATTATTTACCATTTTATAGAACAGAGTAAGCCGGTTTGTTTTTTGTCTACTTTCTAAGGAGTTCCATTTCAGATCATTCATTATATTAGTGACTGTGCCTGGGGTCTTGCTGTATGTGTTGGTGACAAAGCGTGCAGCAATTTTTTGAATATTTTCAACTTTGTCATTGTCTCTCTGTGTGTGTTGATCCCATACTGATGAGCAATATTCTAATGTAGGTCTGACAATAGAGTTATAAGCAGTCTGTTTAGTTGTTTTGCGTGCTGAATGAAAATTCCTTTTTAAGAAGCCTAAGCTCTGACTGGATTTACTGGTTATTTTATTTATGTGTGGATTAAATTATGGTATTAGTACTCCTTGTTTAATGACAATTCTTTAGATACCAAATATAGCTAGAAATCTTGGAGATTTAGTAAAATGAGTATTTAAACAGTTACATTACATGATCTTTTTATTCTGCTGCATTGGGCTAATTTTATGTCTGAAAAATATGCATCATAATATATATATATAAAAAAACTTATAGCGTGCTCCTGTACATACATCATATATCTACCCATAACTCCTGTGGCACTTCCGTCATTATTATTGCTACCTTGCGGGGATGGTAGGTGGGAATCCCTTTAGTGAAAACAGATAAGTATTAATTAATATAAATTTTACATTAAAACATTTCCTTATTAATTTCATACTGTACGCTGTTTTCACTAAATGCTGAATTTGCCCATTGGTGGGGAGGAATAAACTAACTGTCCCCGTATATGTGAGTGCATGAAGTCCATTGGTGGGGAGGAATAAACTAACTGTCCCCGTATATGTGAGTACATGAAGTCCATTGGTGGAGAGGAATAAACTAACTGTCCCCGTATATGTGAGTGCATGAAGTCCATTGGTGGGGAGGAATAAACTAACTGTCCCCGTATATGTGAGTGCATGAAGTGGGGTTACTGGGGTAATATTATACATGTACTAGTAGATTAGTATAGAATACCTTCCCAGATACTGGTTGAGTTAATACACACCATTCATCCAACCCTGTACGTCTGTCTGTGCGAATGTCTGCCTTTCTCCGATCATCGCCAATTACTTAGTTACCCAAGTTTAATGATATATGTAGGAACTTAGTGCCACCCCAAACTGTCTGTACTGACTATTAATTACCCCTAACTACTAGTATATACATTAATATCCACCAAGCAATTAGGTCATGAGAAACAACTCATATCTATCTAACTACATGTACATAGTATAAGAGTGTTAATTAGTTAGGAAACCTTCATAAGACGATAGATTCTCTAACTGTGCTAAAACATATAAAACTTCCACAGTGTATTATCAAATTATGGTTGCACCACCCGACTGACAACTATAAGAGGGCCCAATTTAAACAAGTCTTTACTCTGAATTGACATGGATCTGAGTTAAAACTTTGAAAATGTACTGTGGGATTTCCAACAAGCTGCTGCCATAACCCTGTTAATGGAAGCATGGTTGAAAAATGCTCAAGAGGTGCTTACAGCCCTTATCTCATGAGTATTTATCTTCAGTGTAGACTGTTTGTTTAGATAACTCTTGGTATGTCTACAAATAGCTAGAGTTATCCATCTAGAAATTGTGGCCTTTGAGACCACTCCGTTTCCAGTAGTAGTGATAAAAAGCTTTTAACGACCCCCCCCCCCTAAATTGGTTGTTAACTCCAAATAATGTTTCACTGCTCTGACAGGGCATAAAGTTTCATCAGAACATGACAATCCCTTCAAACTGGGTTCTGGAAGCGAGTTACTATGGTGCGTTTTTGGCAAAATGGAATTTCGTATGCCAGCGTCATAAAATCCTCAAGCTGATAAAAAAAGATCCAATCAGCAGCCTATGCATGTAATTCGCCAAAAGGAATACTGTTTTTACTACCAGTCAAACAGTGAAGACTGTCCCATTGGCTCATATGGTTTCTCCGAAAGAGAAAGCAGCACGCAAGAAAGATCCCATTTAGGAGCAACAGATCTATTATTAGTGTTCTTTCTTTCTCAAAATACTGCATTAGTTCAGAAATACGACTATCCGATCCTACATTCCTAGCATCGACCGTCCCATATATAAATGCGCTTGCCATTGCTGAGCGGTAACTTTTAATTGTAGACGGAGAGCACTCCCTATCCTCGAATAGGTAAATGAAGAAGTCTACTATCGCACCTAAAGCTGGACTGCGTGAATCAATCTGTCTGTCACCACACCAACTAGCGAAAACGGCCCATTTAGCATCATAGCATGAGGAAGTAGATTTCCGCCTTGCTCCGGAAATGCAATCGGCAGCCCTTTCCGAAAATCTGTCACCTCTGACTGCTTCCCGGACAGTCTCCAGGCGACGAGGTTGAGGGACTGTACATTTTGATGCCACAACTGGCCTGCATGTTGCGAGAGAAGATTGGGGTGACAGGGAAGTATCAATAGTGGGGCTGCTATTAATTCCAATAGACGACTGAATCAGCTCCTCAGTGACCAGTAGGGGGCAACCATGTCATCCTGCAACGAGATATCCTTATCCATTGCAAGACCAACGGTAGAAGTATAAAAGGTAGAAAAGTGTATGCGTCCAGATCGTACCACTGTAATGACATTGCATCTACCCCCCATGCTGACGCATCCTGCACTGGACAACTTCCTGTTTAGCCTTGTCGTGAAGAGAACCACCATCGGACCCCCCACCTGCATATCACTGCCAAGGCTACATCCCTGCGTAGCGACTACTTCGTCAACACTGGTTTCATGACCCTGGATAGATAATCCACTAGCACATTGGATTTCCCATTATATGATGGGTTCGCAGTACAATGTTGTGCTCCTGATACCAGAGTAGTTTCCTCGTCTCCATGTGTGCCCCTTGCATGTTCAAGTATGCAACTACTGTTGTATTGTCAGTCAACACATGAACTACTTTCCCTTGCACATGCTGTATTGCTTGATAGAGTGCTAGTACTACAGCCTTTAGTTCCAGCTTGTTGATGTGGTATATGACCTGATCCTGCAACTACTTTCCCTTGCACATGCTGTATTGCTTGATAGAGTGCTAGTACTACAGCCTTTAGTTCCAGCTTGTTGATGTGGTATATGACCTGATCCTGCGACCACATTCCCTTGTAAAGGAGACCTGCCTTGACACGGCATAATAGAGGATACTGCAATAGCCGCATGCCTCCTACAAAGGAACAGATCTATTGAAACTGATATAGCTGACCCCATCACATGTATACTCGCTTTTGCAGCAGACTGTAGGAGTGCCATCAATGTCTCAAAATTTCCCCATGGCTGATACCCCTACTTACTGCTGCTAAGAATAGATCTAAATGCGATGACATGGAGACCATAGACCTTGTTCTAAACTCTAATGAATCTGCCAAAGATCCAGAAATGATGGGAGGACAAGACCCCCGCACTCCAATTTTTTGAGCATCCCCATATAAGAGGGGATTGCATACAGGCGAGTGTTCCGTGTGCACCATGTATGACTTGGGCGCCAAAAAGTGCTTATTCAAGAGGGCTCCCCTTTTTGTTAATTCCAACCCTGAATCCATATCAATACTCTCAGACATTTTCTTGACTGTAGAGGAGTGAGGGAGACTTGGCAAGCTGAAATCTGATCCTTGGCATTCCAACTCAATCAGAGACTTTAACTTTTGCTTCAGCATGGGATGTGCAGGGCAGTGATTATCATGATTGACCATCCTGTATACGGCTGCAATAGCATCTGCAAAGTTTTAACTCTTTGAACCCGATATCCCGGAATACCGGGACATCCATACTTTAATATAACCCGAATTCCCGATATTCCGGGACGCACACAGTACGCAATAGAACCTGTTGACAAGTGCTTGTACACTATGATATTTTAACCAATCAATATCCAGGAAAATATTTTCTGCAGAAAACAACATGTCTGCGCCCAGTAGTACATTCATTTGTGTATTTTAACCCATACCCTGATATATACGTATTTCTACGTGTTATCGGCCACCTGATATATACGTATTTCTACGTGTTATCGGGCACCTGATATATGAATGAATGAATGAATGGTGTTTTACGGCGCATCGACATCTAAGGTCATGTAGCGCGCATTACAGTTATGTTTATTGTCGAGTGTATGAAATAAAATTCTATATAAGTATATGCATTACGTAAAAATTGATACTAAGAAGTTATAAAGACGTAAGATTAATTACAGGTAATATATGAATGAATGATTACTACAAAGGCATGATTAACAATTGATATCACAGCTTATTATAAATTCCTATTGCCTTGATAAATGATATGATGGACTCTACTCTGATAGAGTCGAAGAGTTTTTTAATGTTGTCCACATTGTAGTACTGCAACCGGATTGGTTGAAGGTCAACACAGTGTATTAAGATATGCTCCACCGTGTATAGAGTATTGCATGGGATACATTCTGGTGCATCATCTCGTGACAACAGCCATGAATGTGATATTCGAGAATGACCAATCCTGAGACGGGCAAGAATGACTTCTTCTCGACGAATAGGCCTGTAAATTGGGCACCATTCGCCAAGTGTTGGTTTGACCGAATGAAGTTTGTTAAAAATTTCACCATCCCATTGGGCCTGCCAAGAGGATTGAATTAAGGTAAGAATTGTAGATTTAAAATCGGTATAACACACTTTAATCCTAGAAATTGATAATGACAAAGCCAGCTTTGCATTCTGGTCAGCCATTTCATTACCTTTTATTCCCATATGACTCGGAAGCCAGCAGAACACAAATGTATTTGTTTCTGAAAGGGAAGAAATCCTTTCAAGCAAAGTACAAACAATAGGATTTTCAAACTTTTCATAATACAAAGCCTGTAAAACAGACAAGGAATCAGAGAAAATGATATATTGAACATAGTGTGATTCCACTGCAAGATCTAGAGCGAGATCTATGGCCTTCAGTTCGGCAGAGAAAATTGAGGACTTGTTTGGAAGTCTACATTTCCGATTTTTATTCCCAAAGATTGCTGCTGACGCAACAGTGTCACCAGCTTTTGAACCATCTGTGTATATGGCTTTGAAGTCAGAATAAAATTCCCTGATTTCATGATATTTTGTTTGAAACTGGCTCCTGTCTGTAATAGACTTTTTATCAGAAGTGAGATCAAAGCGAAACTCGGCAGTTTTAAGGGTCCAAGGAGGAGAATCTGGGATTTTATACTGTGCAATAGATTTCATGTCAATATGTAGGTCATCTAGACATTGTTCCATGCGTATACCTAGTGGGGCAATAGCTCTCGGTTTTCTTTGAAACTGCACTTTAAATTGGGGTTGAAAGACCACTTTGTGAGCTGGGTTTAGAGGATTTGACTTGAGTTTCAGTAGGTATTGAAGAGCTAGCTTCTGTCGTCTAGCATACAGAGAGGGTTCATTTGCTTCAGCATAAAGACTTTTAACAGGGGAAGTTCTGAAAGCTCCAAGGACTAATCGTAGACCGTGATTATGTATAGGATCAAGTATTTTCAGGTACGATTTTCGTGCAGATCCGTAAATTATCGAACCATAATCCAGCTTAGAGCGAACCAATGACCGATAGAGCCGTAGAAGTACCTTTCTATCAGCTCCCCAATCGGAATGTGCCACAACCTTTAAAATATTTAGAGCTTTTTGACATTTCTTTTTTAAATTATTGATATGAGGAATGAATGAGAGTTTTTTATCAAAGATAACACCTAAAAATTTGTATTCTGAGACTACTTCTACACGTGAGCCATCCAGGTAAATTTCTGGGTCTGGATGAAGTCCACGTAGATTACAAAAATGCATACATTTAGTTTTTGATTTAGAAAATTTAAAACCATTTTCATCCGACCAAGTCTGAAGTTTATTCAGACATTGCTGGAGTTGCACCTGATATATACGTATATATACGACCATACCAGTCACCTGATATATATGTGTTTTTACGTGTCCGTTTTAAATCCATCATTTTCGCTACTTAAATACGGCAGAAAAGCGGTCAAAATATGTTTCAATAAACAACAAGAACATATCTATAAATGTCTGCGCAGCTAAAATGAAAATAAATCTAAAAATAGCAATTACTCAGGGCAAACCCATTCATTAGCTTGCATAAAAATATCTAGGTATTTGGTAAATTTCCACAGTGCTAATTCACAGGCCAATTCATGTGTATGGTCTAAAATTAGAATTGGATTGAAATTAGAACATTTATCACGTGACATTATGATGCATTAAATGGGTTCCCTGGTGGGTGGGGGGTGCATGGGTTCAATGTTTGAAATTTGTTTGAAGTTTCTGTTGTAGATCAAAGTGCATGTCATAATGTTATGCAAGCATGATGTTTTTTGCTATACAGTATACATGGCCGTAGGGTAATAACATTTGGGTTCAAAGGTTTTAATGCTAATTACCTAATGTCGGCATGACAACAGTTGGACAGGAAGCATCCAGTTCGAAATACACAGGGCGGTGTCTTAGGAACTTGTTGATATCAAAGGATGTGTGTTGTAGCCTCATGGAATGGCTAATGTTGCCAGCTAAACAGAGGGTAATAAACCCATGTGGGTGGAGTCTTTAATCAGAAAGTCCAATTGATTTAGGAAATTGATTTAATCAACTTAGGTTGCCATGCCCTTTTCCATGCACTATTAACTATTAAATAAACAAATATAGTCGAATATAATAATTATTCTCCAAAACCTGCATGTCCAATATTTACATCTCCATATCTAAGTAAATACTAAAAAGTTTCTTTTAAAAATTATATCGTTGAAAACATCATTTATTTTTCTAAATTTTTTATTCTTACCATAAATATATTAAAGTAAGTTTTTATCAGGGAAAACAGGGTTAAACATGATAGGGGGTCATTTTATCAGTTTTCCCTGAAATACCTTATGGGGACAGTGTACAGTTATTGGTCTCTTATCTATTGGTAGCTGATAAGCTATTACATAGTTACTGTATTGGGCTGGAGAAACTGATATGACTTTTTATTATGAGGGAAAGGGTTAAGCTATTTTTATCAAGTTTATAAGTATGAGGTTAACAGATGTTGTCATTTTCCTGGTGCTGGAATGACTACTAGAATGACTAGGATGAGGTTGATTGAACAGTCAAAGGCCGTTTCTTTAATTAGGACAAATTGGTCCAATACAGAGTAAATTATGGGTATGTCATATGAAAACACAAATAACATTAGTTTTTCAATAATTGTTTTTATTAATTCAAATGTTTATTGAGTTGTGAACAAAAATATGATTTACCTGTCACACAGGTAATATGAGGAATATGACAGGTTTAAATAAAGGAATAGTGATAGGGTCAATATATGTACAGGTCCTCAAATTTGAGGATCTACCTTACCGTTATTGAGATATGGATACACATGCAACAAACCCAATACATACAAAAGTTCTGCCGAGGATCATAGGATTGTATGCTCAGGGCTGTCGGGTTCATAGAGTTAAAGTTGGGTTCAAAGAGTTAAAGTTGGAGCCTCTTGTTCCCAACTTTGCACATTCATTATCAGATTTGTTCAAGTGCACCTGTAATCGCATGACTAGAATCTACAACCGCTGTGAACAATACTGTTACAGGTGTGGGTTCTCAGCCAAAATCCGAACTGGGATCGATTCTATTGTTAGCTATACCCTGGATCATGTCCTTTAAGGAATTGAACATGTCCATGGTGACAACTCCACTGTTATTTGATGAAATAGACCAACGTTTTGTGTTTATGTCTACGTCGTCTACTCACATGGGGTAAAGAAGATGAAGTAGATGAAGAGGAACTGTATCTCCTACTTCTCTTGCCCCTTGACCTCTTATACTGCAAGAAACCATCATCTCTAAATGTGGATCTTGATCTTAGAGACGACATCTGCGCAGTACGGCTAGTTGAAGTAGTAACAGTATGACTCTTTCTCAGCATGTATGTGTACATCCTCGACAGGTGCGAAGTCGGCCTGATTAAATATTGTTGCATCAGTCAGATTATGCCCGGATGTCACTTTCCTATCGCACATGCGTCACCTCAGCCTCTACAATTGGTGTAATGTGGGATTAGGTCTCTGAGGTCCTAGCAGTGGAAAGCATCATTGCCCTGTTTCCTCCTGCCGCGTATGAAGGTTGCACCTGTGACATGTCAACAAACAATGGTATGGTACTTATAAGACAACCACTCGGCGACGTAATCTCTGTAGACGCCTGACATGTAGGTGGTTGCTCGTCCACAGTACTCACCATTTTAACCTTCCCTTTACGACTTGGTTTACTAAAGTCGTTTGCAGCAACTGTTCCTATATTTTTTGCTGCTGAAGCCTGAACTAACATTTGCAGCGGCCTTAATGGCCATGTCTTCCTTTCTTGCTAACTCCCATGTTCGGTGGCCCCATAAAAACGTAACCAAACATGGGTTCCGAATGGAACACACACAACATGTATAGCAATCCCTACGCAAATGATCACAATCAAACTCCATTATTCAAAACGGATCCCCTTATACGTATAAACTATTTAATAAAAAAGAAGTTCACTCACCCTTCGCTGCTCACGTACAAACGTATCCACTATGTGTGGTTTCGTACGGAGTTGAATTGCGTCCTCAAAAACACAGATATACAAACACACAAATTTGATTAAACGAAAAAGTTTTACCTCACAAACCTAAGTATTCAGTAGAATACTTGAATTCCAAGATAGTATCGAACATACTATTAAATATGTTACAAAAAGAACGTGATAAAAACAAACAAAAATAAAAATGTCCGGCAAAAAACATGTATGTCTTCTTTGCCGGTAGAAATAATAAATAACGGAAGTGCCACGAGAGTTATGGGTAGATACATGATGTATGTACAGGCGCGCACTATAAATTTTTTATATATAATTCGCTACGACACGCGAGTGGATATACAGGTTATTACCATAGATACTGGCTTGATGTTGAGCGATTTTTCTACAGATTGTGCATTTTTATAGAAATAAAAAGCATTTGGTAAAAACAGCGTACAGTATGAAATTAATATACACTGAACCGAATTTCTAAACGTCCATCTAATAAATTGTGAGTTTAGGGTAACGAGTCTATGTATTAGTCCAAATATTGGTAGTCTATTGTTATCCACCATACTCTATCAATGTACACTAAGAAAACACCAATTTATTGTCATGGCTGACCAAGCGAACGGAAGGTTCGAATCCCAAGTTTTGGCATGAGAATCACGTGCACGGCATGGTGAGTGCTCAATTCGATTGCAATTTATTCTATGTGCGACCTGTAACCGAAAAAACAGAAAATATGGCGAGAATGACTATTGAGGAACGCAGGCGAGCCGTCGGTATGCTTGATACAGGCACTTCATATCAGACATGTTCAGCGTTGTAATTAAATTCGATAAAGTACATTTTGTAATGAATCATACAATGTCATATTTTAATAATTTCCATCATGTTTCCAGGTTGCACGACTTCAACAGACGGCATTCTACTATCCGGCAGCTTTTGGTGAAATATAGACAAACCGGAAATGTTGCTGACATCCGACGGCATCCTAAAGGGAGAGTGACAACTGGCGTACAGGACAGGTACATTGTACTTACTTACGTAACCGTTTTACCCCGGCTACCAGTACTGCAAGACAGTTGGCACACACAACTGCCCGATCCATCCACAGACCGTGCGCAATCACTTCAGAGCTGTCAGTTTGCGTGCCTGTCGTCCACGGAAATTTCACGTACTTACAGCAAGACATCGACGGGCGGGGTTAGCGTGGGCACGACGGCATTTGAGGTTCACAAGAGCGGACTGGGCCAATGTTTTAGTTGTGGATGAAACGCGCATAAAGCTTCGATGGGCCGACGGACACGTCCGCATATACCGTCGGTGGGGTGAGCGAGACAGTGACTGTTGTATAGTAGAGGCTAATCACTTAAGAGGTGGCTCCATCATGGTGTGGGCCGGTGTTTCAATGCATACCAAGAACCCCGCTGTCCCTGTGCAAGGCAACCTAAACGCTAGGCGTAACCAGGATGAAATCATCCAGCCAGTACTTGTTCCGCATATTCATGCAAATCGCAGCATGATATTGGCTCAGGATAATGCACCCTGCCACGTTGCTAGGGGTACCCAGGCAGCTAACCATGTGCGAGTACTTCAATGGCCGGCAAAAAGCCCTGACCGTAATCCCATACAACATGTTTGGGACTTGCTAAAGAGAAAGGTCAGGGCCCTGTCGCTGTGACGTGATCCAGATGTGGGCAACTATCCCCCAGCAGTATCTTCATCAATACATTATTTCTATGAGGGCGAGGTGTCGTGCTGTCATTGCTGAGAATGGTGGGCATACGAAGTATTGAAAACTTCAGATGCAGTCGTTATTGACTTTGTGATATTTTGTTATAAGGGTGACCATGTTAACCCATTTTGTTACGCTTGGATAGCATCTTATATAAACATAAACATACAATTTTCCATAAATATTTGGAATAAAATGAATTAAATGTGTATATGAATATTTATGGTCTTTACTTGTTGATTGTCTTCAACTGTTATAAAACATCAGGTGGACGTTTAGATATTCAGTTCAGTGTACATATAATATCATGTCAGGTAGAGTTATGCATTCTAAAATTAGAACATGTCAATCAGTTGGTAATGATAATAATGACAGGGATTAAACACATGGAAATGTTACATACAAGTGTTAATTGCTTACTTCTTAAAGCAGTCACAGAGTGTCGTCTGCTTTGGCGGATTGTCGTCAGCTGTGCCGCATTACGTTTATTAAAGTCGGATTTGAGCAACGGCTTTTGTAAGGAACGCATCTTAAACTCAATAAGTGTGTCATATGTGACCCGCCATATCAAAATCAGTCGTAAGTCGGGATTATCGTTAATCGACATTATATGTCAACAAAATGGTATTTGAACAATTTTCAGATTATTGTATAATGACATTTTATAATCATTTATCTTTATAATAAATGTGATAGAAGCACGTATTTGTGTGATTTAAGGCATTAAAAACACATTTTAATTAGCTTGGTGTTAATTGCCATTGTTATTAATAGCAGAAAAGATCTAAGCCGGGTAGGTGGTGTTTTCCGGAGGCCTGCAATGATACTATCCCGCGGTTTGGCCCCATGTATTTGGTACCGAAATAAACTAGAGATGACGTATTTTCAGCTGATGCTATTTTTTAACTAAGATCTTATATGCTTCCAACTAATAAACGGCTTTAAAGCATTCGAATTTTGTTCAAAAATCTCTTCGGTTGGGACATAAACGTGATTCCCACTCATCCATTGGCCGATAAACACCACGTGATCTGCAAGTGCGCACCTGTTCCTATGTTCACAGACGCTTGGATAGAAACAAAAAGATTTTCGGTGTGATTTCATGACGATTATTCATTATATAGCTTAATATTTAGATTTATTCCGTAAATGGTAAACCTAGACAAGTGTAGAACCGTTACGGTATCTGCTGATTTGTTGTGTGAAATTTCATCGCAACGTTTGTCTGTACCCGTGTTCCATCGCAACGTTTGTCTGTACCCGTGTTCCATCGCAACGTTTGTCTGTACCGTGTTCCATCGCAACGTTTGTCTGTACCCGTGTTCCATCGCAACGTTTGTCTGTACCCGTGTTCCATCGCAACGTTTGTCTGTACCCGTGTTCCATCGCAACATTTGTCTGTACCCGTGTTCCATCGCAACGTTTGTCTGTACCCGTGTTCCATCGCAACGTTTGTCTGTACCCGTGTTCCAGTATTTTGGACGTACATGTATTTATCTGTTTGTGGCATCCAGTAGATTTTTCAAAATTGAATGAAATATAACGTTTGTGTAATGTCCGTCACACAGTAAGGTCCGTCACACTCAGTTATTCTCATTAAATGCAACATTTCACACCAAAATCTGACTAATTAACCTTAATTTATTGTTATTATCTTATACATGTTTTACCTTATTATGCGCAGCATGCACCACAATCATACCATACGAAATATAAATTCTAAAATAATACTTCACCTGAATCCAAAAGTTCATTCTTTTATAACTGTGACTGAATTCAGCTTTTATGTTTCATAATATTACAACAGATTTTTTACTTTTCACTGTGAACCAGCTTTTCATCCTTTTCTAATTCAGAGCTGCACAATATACAAGGTTACTTTACTTCCCACAAAAAGCCATAAATTACCCCCTAATCCTTTCCTAAAACAACACAACTGATAAGGGGAATTGTGCTAAAGTAAACATTTTAATTGATCAATGAAACACTGCTACTGTGTACTATGATCCAATTAACAATTTTATATAACACAAGGTTATGCCCTAGGCACTGTTAGATCAGACTAATCAAAGGAGTCAATATACAGGGGCCATAAAACTAGAATATCTACAAAGACATGGAGATTGCTACATGTACTCTGAAAAAGTCAGAATAATCCTTTCCTATTTGGTTTAAGTAAATAAAATTTAAGTCAATAAAAAATATTTTTAAAAAAATAAAATATTTTTTATTAATTATTATTATTGTATTTATACTAGAACAGCTGGACCACTATGGATACTACTAAGTTCAGCAAAGTGGCATTTTAAAGAATGGACATTTACCTTTAATTTGATACCAAACATTACTAGTTGTGTCATGTGGAACATATTGGTTGCTATGGTGTTTTGATTTCACTGCGTCTCCAAATTTTGTTAAAATAAGTCAGAATTTCTGCAAATCGTTGACAGCCGTTTTCTTGGAATATTAATCGTGTGAAGTCCATCATTCAAATAGTCATAACTTTGGACTGGAACAAGCTACATGAATGATACTAATATCACTAGAAAGCTTATACTTATACCTATATGATGGTATAGATAACTCATTATATTTTTAGACTTAAAGCAGCATTACATCGTATGAAATAAAAGATATTTGAAAAATTCAATTTTTACGTATGGGTAGCAATGCTGCTACACATTCTAACATTTGTATGCTTATATTTGGTAAACAGTGTTTTTTTGCGATAAAACAAACTCTAAACCGAAAGTAGGACTTTCCGAGTCGATCGGTCACGCACTTATTTACAACCGGAACGCATCGTCCGCACTTGTTTACATTCTGAATGCATCGTCCCCATTTGTCCCACGTCTGTTTTAATTAAATTACTTGATATGTTGATTCATACCTCTGTTAGCTAAGTCTTTTAGGGACATTTCTACATCCCCGCGAGGGGTTCGGCATTAGAGGACGATAGATAGATAGTCTTTCATGTTCAATATATACGTTGTTTTCTACATCCTCTGTTGTTTCACGCATGCGCGCTGTGCCTGCATATATTTCGTGTGTTGATAAACAAATTCGCGTATACGACGGTTTAAATTTATTAGAATTTTATCGTTTCTGAGCGAATTTTGTAAGCACACACACATTAGTATTTATATTTTACCCAAAACATCCTTTATTACGATGTAATGCTGCTTTAAAGACTGATTTTGCCATGGTGTTTGTTGTTGTACATATGTTTGTTCTGTGCATAATTATGTTTAATACCATTTTGAAATAAGGATAAAAAAGCCACCGTGAGAGAAAGTAATTAACGATAGTGTAGTAATTGCCAATTTCACGATGTGTAAAGTACACGTGTACCGATGGAGAGATGTCAATCAAATCAGAGAAAGATGAGAAATCGTTTATGTACATTTTCTGGAGACATGTATGCGGACTTAAGCACTTAGCCGATTGTGTTCCAGTCAAAGGTCATGTTAATTGAAGTAGTAATTGATTTCATGGGTCCAGTGGTCTAGTTTGAGAGTTCCAGTCTTCCGTGTTCGAATCAACGAAGGTAGAACAAAATGCATTATATACATGTAGAGATTATTGACGGGACGAGACGTGTTCGAGCAAACGGTTGTGTTCTAGTTAATCGAGTTCAAGGCAACAAAGTTCGACTGTAGACTACTACTACTAGTGATCTAGTTCTTAGAACGATGGTCAATTAAGGAAAGGAATAAAATCTCATATATACAAAACAAACTATATATATACGTTTCCTTTCCTTCTAATCCTTTTCAGTATACTGCTGTTAAATTATATGTAAAATGTGCATTCTTGATTACATGTACAAATACTGAGATAAATAATGTTTAAACTAAATATATACAAGTCAGGATTACCGCTTGCAAGCGCCATTTCTGCATTTGGTAAACAAAATTTAACTAAATACAATGTATCAGTTATTATAATTATATCCAATTAACAACCGTAGCTGTATCCAAGCTCAATATTAACAATAACTCAATCTTAACCATAATTAAATCATGAAAATTGTTTTGTTATTTCATTGCTTTCTATCCCCGCCCAATCCCCATTTATTTTCATACACCCAACATACACAGAGCACTAACCCATTCTGCAGCGATGTCCAATCATAGCAGTGCCAGTCTGGTTTGTAATTGAGGAGGATTGGCGTCAGCATTGCCCAGGCCAGCGGAGTCTCAAACATGCTCACAAGAATGAACGCACGACGCTGGTAGGGACCAAATGACCCCAACTGTCGCAGAATCTGTTCATACTCCGACATGTTGAACACCAAGTCAAATCACTTCACAATGGTTATGTATCACGCAGATGAACATGATGATCAATTATCCGGACAAGTTCAACATCAATGTACATACATCACAATTCTCCAGTGAATATTCCGACTGTAATCTGAAATGAAATGAACAACTAATACAAACAGTAAGAACACACAGCAAGGACACGCAGCAAGAACACACAGCAAGGGCACACAGAACACACAGTAAGAACACACAGTAAGAACACACAGCAAGGGCACACAGTAAGGGCACACAGTAAGAAAGAACACACAGTAAGAACACACAGCAAGGGCAGTCACAGTAAGAAAGAACACACAGCAAAGACACACAGTAAGAACACACAGTAAAAAAGAACACACAGTAAGAAAGAACACACAATAAGAAAGAACACACAGTAAGAAAAAACACACAGTAAGAATACACAGCAAGGACACACAGTAAGAAAGAACACGCAGTAAGAATACACAGCAAGGGCACACAGTAAGAAAGAACAAAGAACACACAGTAAGAAAGAACACACAGTAAGAAAGAACACACAGTAAGAAAGAACACACAGTAAGAATACACAGCAAGGACACACAGTAAGGGCACACAGTAAGAAAGAACACACAGTAAGAAAGAACACACAGTAAGAAAGAACAAACAGTAAGAATACACAGCAAGGACACACAGTAAGGGCACACAGTAAGAAAGAACACACAGTAAGAATACACAGCAAGGACACACAGTAAGAAAGAACACACAGTAAGAATACACAGCAAGGACACACAGTAAGAAAGAACACACAGTAAGAATACACAGCAAGGACACACAGTAAGGGCACACAGTAAGAAAGAACACACAGTAAGAATACACAGCAAGGGCACACAGTAAAAAAGAACAAAGAACACACAGTAAGAAAGAACACACAGTAAGAAAGAACACACAGTAAGAAAGAACACACAGTAAGAAAGAACACACAGTAAGAAAGAACACACAGTAAGAACACACAGTAAGAAAGAACAAAGAACACACAGTAAGAAAGAACGCACAGTAAGAAAGAACACACAGTAAGAAAGAACACACAGTAAGAAAGAACAAAGAACACACAGTAAGAAAGAACGCACAGTAAGAAAGAACACACAGTAAGAAAGAACAAAGAACACACAGTAAGAAAGAACGCACAGTAAGAAAGAACGCACAGTAAGAAAGAACGCACAGTAAGAAAGAATACACAGTAAGAAAGAACACACAGTAAGAAAGAACAAAGAACACACAGTAAGAAAGAATAAAGAACACACAGTAAGAAAGAACGCACAGTAAGAAAGAACACACAGTAAGAACACACAGTAAGAAAGAACAAAGAACACACAGTAAGAAAGAACACACAGTAAGAAAGAACACACAGTAAGAAAAAACGCACAGTAAGAAAGAATACACAGTAAGAATACACAGCAAGGACACACAGTAAGAAAGAACAAAGAACACACAGTAAGAAAGAACACACAGTAAGAATACACAGCAAGGACACACAGTAAGAAAGAACAAAGAACACACAGTAAGAAAGAACACACAGTAAGAAAGAACGCACAGTAAGAAAGAACACACAGTAAGAAAGAACACACAGTAAGAAAGAACGCACAGTAAGAAAGAATACACAGTAAGAAAGAACACACAGTAAGAATACACAGCAAGGACACACAGTAAGAAAGAACAAAGAACACACAGTAAGAAAGAACACACAGTAAGAAAGAACACACAGTAAGAAAGAACACACATTAAGAACACACAGTAAGAAAGAACACACAGTAAGAAAGAACACACATTAAGAACACACAGTAAGAAAGAACACACATTAAGAACACACAGTAAGAAAGAACACACATTCACACAAAAAAAACACACAAAAAAAACACACAAAAAAAACACACAAAGAACACACAGTAAGAAAGAACACACAGTAAGAAAGAACACACAGTAAGAAAGAACACACAGTAAGAAAGAACACACAGTAAGAAAGAACACACAGTAAGAAAGAACAAAGAACACACAGTAAGAAAGAACACACAGTAAGAAAGAACACACAGTAAGAAAGAACACACAGTAAGAAAGAACACACAGTAAGAAAGAACAAAGAACACACAGTAAGAAAGAACACACAGTAAGAAAGAACACACAGTAAGAAAGAACACACAGTAAGAAAGAACACACAGTAAGAAAGAACAAAGAACACACAGTAAGAAAGAACACACAGTAAGAAAGAACACACAGTAAGAAAGAACACACAGTAAGAAAGAACACACAGTAAGAAAGAACAAAGAACACACAGTAAGAAAGAACACACAGTAAGAAAGAACACATGGCACCAGAAAAACCAATAGTTTGAGACTTCAGCACTTTCAAAATTCTACTTTATATTTTATTTAGTTAAAGACATATTTACTATACTGTAGATCTTTACACAAATACATGTTCTTTAAACTTGGATACCATTGAATGACTTAAGTCAACACAACACTGCGATCATATTAGATGGAGCACGGACATTGAGAAAACTCGATACGACAATCTAACAACTTTTTAGCCATTCACCACGGATCGATCGACTGTGGACGCAAGTAGGTAATGTTCTCATATTTTTTCTTCCCGCTGTGTGTAGACAGGAAATATTTGGTATTTTAGTGCTTGTACTGTTTTTTAATATCTGTACATAATTATCTTATTACTGTTGTACTTGAAGCTCATCGACACACACAAATACACTTGAGTAGTACCAACAAATTTGACAAGTCTATATTTCTTGGTTATTTAAATATAAAGGTCATAACTGTTATATCTTTATACAATAATGAAACAAATGAAGAAGCCGGCAGTGTTAAATAGATGGTCTTTATTCTACAAGCCCTATGTGTATGCTGCTGGATTAATCTGCTATCAAAGTGGAACAGGCATATAGTATTACATGGTATGAATGAATCTAAAATACTACATTTAACATTTTCTCAAACTATTGACATACATGTACCGTAAGTAACTCAATAGTTCCTGTCCTTGAAATAACTTCCATCCTTGAAAATAAATGGCACACATTATTACCATGCAAGTAATTAATTGTTATTAAGGTGTCTATCTGTTTCCACTGGTCTGGGTGGTACAATTTGACCTTTATCTGGTGAGGCTGAATTTGACAGATTAGCTTACAAGTCTGTTATCAGTTGTAATTTCACTGTTGCTTTCAGGGACATTATGTCTTGTTGATAAACAGAATAGCATTTCATAGTTCAAGTTCTTACTAGTTTGTGGAAAAGTGGCTTGGTTTTTCATCAAATGATCCAAATGACAGTATCTCATTTTAGGCCCCACTTTAATTAGATATGTTACCATCCCTTTTTCTTTGTTACATATGTTGGTAACCACTTCCACTTTTTATCCCCTGGTAACGTAGTTTTCACTAAAACCATGTCCTCTTCACTGAATTGTCGTAAAATACTCTGGTTCTTGTCATGACTAACTTTCATTCCCTCCTATTTTTTTAGGATATCCTGTTCATTATTTGGCTTAAGCAAAGTTAATCGACTTCTTAACTGTCATTTCAAAAACAGAACTGCCGGTGATTCTTTGGTGATGGAATGCGGCATATTTCTGTAATGTAACAGAAAATTTGACAATCTGCAGTGAAGAGTATTGTTCTTGCCATTGTTTCTCGACTCAAAACAATTGTTTCTTAAGGGCTTTCTTTAGAACCTGTACAGCCCTTTTTCGCCTGCTCCATTAGAACTTGGGTGGTACGCTGGAACGAAGATATGACAGCTCCCATTCCATATGATGATGAGTCACATGCTAGTGTAACTGGCTTTTTCATGTCGTAATGAACCAATAACCCACTGTTTATCACCAGTTCCTTGCTTTCAATGAATGCCTTTCCACAAGCACTAGTCCAAGACCATGGAGATTGCCTTGCTTTAACAGATCATGTAGAGGGTGTAGAATCGTAGCCAGATTTGGCAGAAACGATCTATAATATCCAATTAGTCCCAAATACGATTTTAATTGACTCACATTTTCAGGTTTTGACGCGTTTTTGACTGCATCAATCTTGTCATCGGTAGCATGTATGGCGTGTTTGTCAACCAAATGCCCCATATAGACTACTTGGTCTTCCATGAACGATCACTTCACCTTCTTTAGCTTAATGTTATGTTCACACAACCATTAGGCTCTTCAAATATGTTTCATCATCCGGACCCGTTATCAAAATATCATCAATTCTACAACAGACCTGTTGAATCAGACAATATTTTATCCCTGACTGACTGAAATATAGCTGGGTTCGAACTTACACCATAGACAAGTCGTCGGTATTGATACATACACATACATTGTATGTGTATTCACCGTGAGCATTTCCTCAGAATCCTTGTCGAGTTCCAATTGAGTATAAGCTTGACATAAATTTTATCCAAATTTGTAAATTTCTGCCCTGCTAATGTCGCAAATAGGTCCTCTGTATTGGTTCCTCACTTATCATCTCACGATTCACCGTTACCTTGTAGTCGTCACAAATCCGAATACTTTTATCATGTTTCAGAACCACGACCAAGGACGTAGGGCTCCCATTCACTGGTTTTGACTTTGTAGATAATTCCACGACTTTCCATTTTCTGAATTCCTTTCCCACCGTTTCCTTCATAGCATAAGGTACAGGTCTTGCCTTACAGAAGATCGGTTTTGCTCTTTCTTTCAGCCTAATTTGAGCTTTAAACCCCTTCATGGGCAAATCCTGTGAACTGTCATTATTCCAAAGATGTGCAAATTCACTTTTCACATTGACAGGGATGTTTCCACTTGGAAAATTTTAGTCCAATTCAGTGGGATTACACCTAGCCAGTTCCTATCAAACAAGGCAGGACGCTTTAGCCACTAATAAAGGGCGCTTGTATTGGGTATTTTCATACGTGACTGGAATCTCACACTGCCAATATTTCAACTTTATTCCCGGAATAAGACTTTAATTTTATATCCATCTTAAATAATGGATATTTACTTAGGACACTCTTGTGTACATCTTCCGAAACTATGCTAACAGAACTACCAGTGTCTAACTCCATTGGTACAACCTTTTCTGCAAGAATAGGTTCTAACATAATTTTCCTAGAAGCCCTCCCAGAGGATGAAAACTGATAAGACTCTATTTAAGTCGCTTTCGTCCGATGTCTCTCCAATGTATCTCGTCGACCTGGCCTCCACATGACACTGTTTCGCTATGTGTCACTTACAGTTACATTTAAAGCACTTGGCCCCTTTAAATCGACACGTATCCGGGTCGTGAGAATTTCCGCACCAGAAACACATTTTCTTGGCCTGTACGTGACCGTCACTGTCTTTTTTCAACTTCGACTGATAGCCTTTTTGAAACTTTGGCTTCGCTGTGTGTACTGCATTGACAACCCCACTATGGGGTTGAAAACTAGCTGTGTCCCGCTCTGCCATTTCCATAGCTGCTGCCAATTGACAAGCTTTATCGAATGTCAATTCATCTTCAGACAATAATTTCCTCTGTATCACTTCATATTTTAGAACACATACTAGCCTATCTCTGAGAGCATCATGAAGAAAATCATTGAATTCGCTAATTTTTTCAGTTTGACGACATAATCTGAGATTGTTTTCCCCTTTTTCTGGTTCCTTTTATTAAACTTAAAACGTTCAGAAATCACATTTTTTAAAAGTTTAAACGATTTTGCGAAGCAAGTTTTAACAACTTATATTAATCACTCTCGTTGGAGAGCGGATGGAAGCATAAATGTGGTAATTCGTGTGGGAGGAAATCGGAGTACCTGGAGCAAATCCACCTGTCCGATCTGGCGACCACCATACCACCTCACATACTTCCCGGTCCGAGGATCGAACCCGGGTTGCATTGGTGAGAAGCGAGCGCGCAAACCACTGCACTAATCAGAAATCACAACTGGCTTTGGCATATAATGTCCTTTTAAAATTTCGACAATCTCATTGTACGTCCTTGGGAAATGCAGGTTGAACTAAGTTTGTTACCGTACGACTTGGGTCCCATTACCGCTAAAAACACAGTTACTTTCTTCTCATCTTTAATGCCATTGGAACACAAATTTTGTTCCATGCGTTCTACATACTGATAAAGTCTCCTAATTTTCCAAAGTTTGCCATTTTTATCACTTGTAATCAAAAACTATTAATTTAAATAAGTGTTTATTCTCGTCGCCAGTTTTTATATAATAATGAAACAAATGAAGAAGCTGACAGTGTTAAATAGATGGTCTTTATTATACAAATGCTATATGTATACTGCTAAAGATTATCATTATACTATATATTGCAAATATGATATTCATGACTGATGACAAATCCGATCAGTGTTTCATACCTTGTCTATGCTTTATGTATAAATAAAGGTTGTGTCAGTCCCAATTATAATATCAAAACAATGTTACGTCCCTCTGTGGTTTTGGCGACGCTAGTGTTTCGGGGTCACACACACAATTTCAGCGAGAATAGAAAAATACGTAGTATTTTATGAAATGTGCGACGGTTACGTACCTTGTTTATGCTTTAAAAATGTTTTTACTTGTTCCAATATGCTTTATGTCTTCTATAACAAAGATTGTGTCAGTCCCAATTATACTATCAAAGCAATGTTATGTCCCCTGTAGTTTAAGTAATGCTGCGATGGGTCACACATTTTCAGAAAATAACTCATTCATAAATCAAAAGGACCCTGTTCATATGGAAAATCACTTGGGTGAAATGGATTTTATGTGTGAAGTTTATGACCTTTATATTTGAATAACCAACCGGTATTTATGATAAGGGGAACAACATATTTGAACTGACCTGTAGAATGTGCTTCATGGCATTGTCACGTGACCTTGTGAAGCAGACGATGGCATTTCTGATTTTACAAAAACACATCTTAATATTTGAAAGTTCTATTTCCACTTTACCACAGGGGGGGGGAGATTGATCTCATAGTGGAAAATCTCGACGGATGCATATTTTTCTGTGGGGGTGTATTTCTCGCGAATCAACACCGCGGGCAACAAATATCAGAATTCCCCCGTGGTGGATGAATACGATACACGGTGGAACCCCGTGTAAGATTGTTGCCGATATTTACCTGAATGCCGTACTCAATTAATAACACATGTATTTGATTGAGCAAACGTGTCCTCATATCCTTTGTTCACCGGCAAGTGTTCACACTCCGAAAATACTACTTTTTTATGTTCGAGTACATTGCCATCCCTTAAATTTAAGCTAAAATATTGTTACTGTCCGTTGTATAATGCCGGTAAGATTCCGAACCGATTCCTCATTTGCTATGCACGATATTAAGTAATGTACAAATATCTATCTATCATACACGGAAATAGAACTGCCAATCCGTAGTGTCCGTGTTATGTCATTTTGACTGCGTAAAAAGCATCCCATGACACTTCTGAATTACAAATGTCGCACAAAGTTGCACAATTATATATTGTTGTTGCAAGTGTAGTGTGGTGCATTCAGTGGCACTTTCCAGTATTTTTTGTTAGAAGTTCTTTCCTGTACTGAGTTTCGTACCAACCTTCGTACTTTTTCGCCCTCGTAAGAAAACTGTTTAGTTTTATAAAGTCACTTAATTTAGACATTTGAGGTGAAAATTGTACATCTGTTCTAAAATACTAGTGTATGTCTTTTCAGTGTTTTACCGCACACACACATTGGACTGGTTGAATAAACTGATAAAATGATAACAGGAATTCTCTGTCTTGTATTCATGAACTGATGAATTCATCCTGTATAGCCAACCTGGTTAGCTAGCTGCTTCAAGGCAGCATATGTAGTCCTTGTAGCTGTTTGATATATGCCGTGATCAAAATGTATCGCCGCATCATTCTGTAGGCAAGAATTATTTGAAGTGGCACTGTGCCGACAGCCGATGTGATGATTACTAGTATTGTTCACAGGGATTCGGTGCATCAAAGCAGATATAAATATCGTAAATGTTACAATTTGTTACAAATAGATGGCTTACATGACATTTGGCACTTCTACATACATGATCCAGCCGTTCTGGTCGTTACACATGCATATAGATTTTCGGAAAATATTAATTGGTATTAATGTACGACGTAGAAACATTGCTGCATATACATGTCGGAGGGATATATCACACGCTTGTTTATATATATATATTTATGGGTCATACTATTCCTGTACGTAAAATTTATATGCGCCCGAACCCCTGTTCACGAGTTGCGACAATGATAGGTTACACCCAATTTTGAGCAGCAACCTTGAGCTGTCAATCAATCTGGCATGTTAATTACTGGGTGATGCCTTCGTTGTACAATATAATTTCCCCGTGGAATGCCTTACGGGCTGACGTAATAATCACCTTTGATTAGTGCATGTAAACCCCAGATACCACACACTTCAATTATGTATCCTGCAAACAAGTGCTAAGGGCTTCCCTACACTTTTTCAACCAACCCCAGACCACTATCCCGGTGTTACTGGTTTCCGATGATGTTGTACATAACGGACTCCTATAGGTTTAGAATGTCTATGTACTGCAAACTTGATGTCACCGAATAAACAATATTTTACCTTTCATTCACAAAAATCTCAAATAAAACTGATTACTTTGTGAGAAAATGGTGGCAACTCATTCTCAGTAATCCGGAATGACGTCACATGTTTTCGCCTAAGTGTGGAAATTACCTATGGCGTGATCTTTAGTATGTAAGCAACAGTTCTTGTTAACCAATGAATATAAATAAGGAACACTTATTTTAATAACATGCTTACTTTATAATTTTCACTCAAAATTCATTTGTTGGACAGCATTTTGTCTATATACTGTATCTAAAACACTAACATTTAGTTTAACTTAAACAAACACACAGGGTGTAAGAAGTCGTCACCCCTCCTAATTACTCTGACTGGTTGCAGAACCGTAAATGGAGTTAATGGATCCATCCATCGCACACATAACACGGTGCCCACCAAATATGTGCGACAATTGACTAATAAAAAATCAATTTGCTGAAAATTGGAATGTTCTAAAGCTATTTACTGAAAATTACTGGGTGACTACAAATTGACACAAATTGATAGGCAGTTTAGAATCATGCATGTTGAATATGCTGATACCGGGGCCCCAATCACAAAGTATCTGATGCCAGTAATGGATAAATGCCTTGTAACCAAAAAAAACAACAATATAATTTAGGATTTTTACTAATTTATTTCATTTGATAACTAAATATATTTTATGAAAATCACTGTTTCAATATACGGTACTATACCAAAGTTCTAACGCAATTCTTATTTCATTAACAACATTTTTATTTTTGAAGCCTTTGGCATAATATTTTCAATATATAACATGTACAGTAATCGTAATCGACTCGTGTCACACTTGAGTAAATCTTTTCACGTTGTAATGGTGCACTGGCAATAAAGGTGTTTACTCTATCATGCATTGCACGTGCAGAACGCGTTACTCGTCGATTTTAAATCAATACCGGTTCATACACCGACACCTATTATTCACTTTGACACATGTCTTACTGAACTTACTGCTGTACATAATGCCTAGATTACGCATTGAAGATCGCGGCCATGCAGTTGGAATTGTTCAAGTTGGAGTACCAAAGCGACGGGTTGCACGTGCATTTGCGCAACGTCTATAATTGGCAGATTATGGGAAAGATTTATCCAAAAAGGGCCATGTTTTGTTACTTTTGCTTCATTTGCATCAACTCTTGGCACGAATACATTATACCGTTATTAACAGATGCCCCCAACTTACGTAATTGGTTTCCGTTTCAGGTACATCACTGACCTTCCTAGACGTACGCGTGCACATGTAATGTCGAGGCAGCAAGACAATGCAATCAGATTGAAACACCTGCGAGACAGGACAGTTCCGGCAACGACTACCGCTGCTGTTATCATTAGCACACATAACCGGCCAATTAGCAGTCAGACAGTGCTAAACAGATTATGTGAGCACGGTACAATGCCCTCGCCGTGCTCATGTCAGACCTGTTTTGACACGCAGACATCGTCAGGCACGGGTAGTACGATGGTGCACAGTACACAGAGCATGGGCAGCCAGGGTATGGAATCAAGTCATCTATACTGACGAGTCCAGATTTATGCTCCAGAAGACAGATGGGCGTGTATTTAAGCGTCATGGGGAGAGATATAGCGACGCGTATGTGATAGAGGCAGACCGAATCCGCCGAGGATCTGTTATGGTGTGGGGTGGCATTAGCCATGGCGGAAACGTAGGTCTCGTCATTCCCGGAAATCTCAAAGCCCAGTGCTACACAGATATTGTGCTACGTGACGTTGTTCTGTATTACGTTAATGGACATGCCGGTCGATATCTATTCCAACAGGACAATGCACGCCCACATGTCGCCCATGCAACACCTGCGCAATAACAACATTGATATACTGAACTGGCCGTCCCTTTCTGCTGATCTCTCTCCAATTGAGCACATCTGGGATGAGCTAGATAGGAGGGTACGTCGACGTATTGTGCAGCCGCGAACGTTACAGGAATTGACCGTTGACATCCACCATGAGCGGGCAAACATCCCCGTTGCCTTTGTCAGACGACTCATCAGGTCCATGAGACGCAGATGCATTGCCGTGATCAATGCTGCAGGAGGCCATACATGTTACTAAACTGTATTCAGATTTTCTGACATTTGCTTTGTTAGGTCCATTGATATTGTTTTAATCTCATCGACCGTCGATATCATGTGTTAAATTTTAATTTTTGCTGTACATAAGCAATGCATTATTTACATCTGTGTTAAATTTCATTAACGAGTTGGCAATATTTTTTGGTATAGTATAGTAATTCCGACGTTTCATATCGCTATCTTACATTATGAATGAACTTTTTTCGGATTTGACTTTTAGTTGATTACCGGTACGCAAATGATTTTTAAAATTTTGCGTATTATGCATACAAATGTGCTTAAATTCAAATTATATTGAAATGTATATGTCCGCTTTATATAAGAAATATATGCAAATTAACGGTATCGTGGTACTAGCTATTAAAAACCAAAATACAGATATACTATTACCGGTATGTACCTGAATTTAAAACTCATTTTGCTTCATCCTATGACTTCTCCACTCCAACATTACAAATACAAAAAGAAGAAATACTATTGGGAATCATGTATTCGGCACCATCGTGTCAGCAGTTACGTAGTCAGCAGTTACGAGTATACTGCGGCAAATGGCCAAGGCCCTAATTTGGGTGTTTATACAAAGGTAGTCATAATATAATTATGTGAGTATTTGATAGAGACCTTAATCTGTATAATATGTAAGTCTAGCAGTATATTTATCATTTTAACATAAAACATGAATATCTTAAAAAATCTCCCAAGAAAACAACAATTAACTTTAGGCTCACGATGGGCCTACTTTTTATGAATAATAAAATGCGGGGATCTGGCTATATCTCCACATGTCGATAGATGTACATCACGGGAGAAAGTACCATAGATGTACATCACGGGAGAAAGTACCATAGAGACATGTCAATAGATGTACATCACGGGAGAAAGTACCATAGATGTACATCACGGGAGAAAGTACCATAGAGACATGTCAATAGATGTACATCACGGGAGAAAGTACCATAGATGTACATCACGGGAGAAAGGTCCATAGAGACATGTCAATAGATGTACATCACGGGAGAAAGTACCATAGAGACATGTCAATAGATGTACATCACGGGAGAAAGTACCATAGAGACATGTCAATAGATGTACATCACGGGAGAAAGGTCCATAGAGACATGTCAATAGATGTACATCACGGGAGAAAGTACCATAGAGACATGTCAATAGATGTACATCATGGGAGAAAGGTCCATAGATAGACATGTCAATAGATGTACATCACGGGAGAAAGTACCATAGAGACATGTCAATAGATGTACATCACGGGAGAAAGTACCATAGAGACATGTCAATAGATGTACATCACGGGAGAAAGGTCCATAGAGACATGTCAATAGATGTACATCACGGGAGAAAGTACCATAGATAGACATGTCAATAGATGTACATCACGGGAGAAAGGTCCATAGAGACATGTCAATAGATGTACATCACGGGAGAAAGTACCATAGAAGACATGTCAATAGATGTACATCACGGGAGAAAGTACCATAGAGACATGTCAATAGATGTACATCACGGGAGAAAGTACCATAGAGACATGTCAATAGATGTACATCACGGGAGAAAGTACCATAGAGACATGTCAATAGATGTACATCACGGGAGAAAGTACCATAGAGACATGTCAATAGATGTACATCATGGGAGAAAGTACCATAGAGACATGTCAATAGATGTACATCATGGGAGAAAGTACCATAGAGACATGTCAATAGATGTACATCATGGGAGAAAGTACCATAGAGACATGTCAATAGATGTACATCACGGGAGAAAGTACCATAGAGACATGTCAATAGATGTACATCACGGGAGAAAGTACCATAGAGACATGTCAATAGATGTACATCACGGGAGAAAGTACCATAGAGACATGTCAATAGATGTACATCACGGGAGAAAGTACCATAGAGACATGTCAATAGATGTACATCACGGGAGAAAGTACCATAGAGACATGTCATAGATGTACATCACGGAGAAAGTACCATAGAGACATGTCAATAGATGTACATCATGGGAGAAAGTACCATAGAGACATGTCAATAGATGTACATCACGGGAGAAAGTACCATAGAGACATGTCAATAGATGTACATCACGGGAGAAAGTACCATAGAGACATGTCAATAGATGTACATCACGGGAGAAAGTACCATAGAGACATGTCAATAGATGTACATCACGGGAGAAAGTACCATAGAGACATGTCAATAGATGTACATCACAGGAGAAAGTACCATAGACATGTCAATAGATGTACATCACGGGAGAAAGTACCATAGAGACATGTCAATAGATGTACATCACGGGAGAAAGTACCATAGAGACATGTCAATAGATGTACATCACGGGAGAAAGTACCATAGAGACATGTCAATAGATGTACATCACGGGAGAAAGTACCATAGAGACATGTCAATAGATGTACATCATGGGAGAAAGTACCATAGAGACATGTCAATAGATGTACATCACGGGAGAAAGTACCATAGAGACATGTCAATAGATGTACATCACGGGAGAAAGTACCATAGAGACATGTCAATAGATGTACATCACGGGAGAAAGTACCATAGAGACATGTCAATAGATGTACATCACGGGAGAAAGTACCATAGAAGACATGTCAATAGATGTACATCATGGGAGAAAGTACCATAGATAGACATGTCATAGATGTACATCACGGGAGAAAGTACCATAGAGACATGTCAATAGATGTACATCATGGGAAAAAGTACCATAGATACATGTCAATAGATGTACATCACGGGAGAAAGTACCATAGAGACGTCAATAGATGTACATCACGGGAGAAAGTACCATAGAGACATGTCAATAGATGTACATCACGGGAGAAAGGTCCATAGAGACATGTCAATAGATGTACATCACAGGAGAAAGTACCATAGATAGACATGTCAATAGATGTACATCACGGGAGAAAGTACCATAGAGACATGTCAATAGATGTACATCATGGGAGAAAGTACCATAGAGACATGTCAATAGATGTACATCACGGGAGAAAGTACCATAGAGACATGTCAATAGATGTACATCACGGGAGAAAGTACCATAGAGACATGTCAATAGATGTACATCACGGGAGAAAGTACCATAGAGACATGTCAATAGATGTACATCACAGGAGAAAGTACCATAGAGACATGTCAATAGATGTACATCACGGGAGAAAGTACCATAGAGACATGTCAATAGATGTACATCACGGGAGAAA
>CM026399.1:50476112-50525255 GCA_014843695.1 Archivesica marissinica | reverse complement strand
TTGTAGATATTGTAGTAATGTAAGTAGATATGGTGCGATAGTGTATATATATTGTAGTAATGTATGTCGATATGTTGAGATAGTGTGTATATATGTTAGTAATGTATGTAGATATGGTGCGATAGTGTGTATATTTTGTAGCAATGTTTGTAGATATGGTGACATAGTGTGTATATCTTGTAGTAATGTATGTAGATATGGTGAGACAGTGTGTAGTTATTGGAGTAATGTACGTAGATATGGTGCGATAGTGTGTATATCTTGTAGTAATGTACGTAGATGTGGTGAGATACTGTGTATATCTTGTAGTAATGTACGTAAATATGGTGAGATAGTGTATATATATATTAGTAATGTATGTAGATATGGTGAGATAGTGGATTTATATTGGTGTAATATATGTAGATATGGTGAGATAGTGTGTATATCTTGTAGTAATGTACGTAGATATGGTGAGATAGTGTGTATATCTTGTAGTAATGTACGTAGATATGGTGAGACAGTGTGTAGTTATTGTAGTAATGTATGTAGATATGGTGCGATAGTGTGTACATCTTGTAGTAATGTATGTAGATATGGTGAGATAGTGGATTTATATTGTTGTAATATATGTAGATATGGTGAGATAGTGTGTATATCTTGTAGTAATGTATGTATATATATATAGTGAGACAGTGTGTATATCTTGTAGTAATGTACGTAGATATGGTGAGATAGTGTGTATATCTTGTAGTAATGTATGTAGAGATTGTGAGACAATGTGTAGTTATTGTAGTAATGTATGTAGATATGGTGCGATAGTGTGTATATCTTGTAGTAATGTACGTACATATGGTGAGATAGTGGATATATATTGTAGTAATGTATGTAGATATGGTGATATAGTGTGTAGATCTTGTAGTAATGAATGTATATATGGTGAAATAGTGTGTAGATCTTGTAGTAATGAATGTAGATATTGTGAGATAGTGTATATATATATATATATATATATATATATTAGTAATGTACGTAGATATGGTGAGATAGTGGATTTATATTGGTGTAATATATGTAGATATGGTGAGATAGTGTGTATATCTTGTAGTAATGTACGTAGATATGGTGAGATAGTGTGTATATCTTGTAGTAATGTACGTATATATGGTGAGACAGTGTGTAGTCATTGTAGTAATGTACGTAGATATAGTGAGATAGTGTGTATATCTTGTAGTAATGTATGTATATATATATATATAGTGTGTATATCTTGTAGTAATGTACGTAGATATGGTGAGACAGTGTGTAGTTATTGTAGTAATGTATGTAGATATGGTGCGATATTGTGTATATCTTGTAGTATTGAATGTAGATATGGTGAGATAGTGAATCATTTCTTGTAGTAATGTATGTAGATATGGTGAGATACTGTGTATATCTTGTAGTAATGTACGTAAATATGGTGAGATAGTGGATATATCTTGTAGTAATGTATGTATATATGGTGATATAGTGTGTATATCTTGTAGTAATGAACGTATATATGGATAAATAGTGTGTAGATCTTGTAGTAATGAATGTAGATATAGTGAGATATTGTATATATCTATTAGTAATGTATGTAGATATGGTGAGATAGTGGATTTATATTGTTGTAATATATGTAGATATGGTGAGATAGTGTGTATATCTTGTAGTAATGTACGTAGATATGGTGAGACAGTGTGTAGTTATTGTAGCAATGTACGTAGATATTGTGAGATAGTGTGAGTATATCTTGTAGTAATGTATGTAGATATGGTGAACATTCATAAATTTGAGACCTTCGTAAATTTATATATAGGATTTAGAAAGCAGACTATTAAAAGCAGTGCAATATTATAATATATTACTGCGGATGAGGATATGCATACATCGTGTGCGGGAATACAATATCTAATGTTGTGTTCTTTACGTTTATTTATCGTCGCCAGCGGTTGCCCATACGAGCGAAGCCTCCTGAAGAGATTAGTCATTTTGGAGGTGATACAGACAGAGACCCAATCCAGAGGCTGATATGGTTCTTTTACGTGCATTGTGTAAAACACCGACACGAGACCTCGGTTTAACGTCCCATCTGAAATACGGTTACTTTTATAAGGGTCAGACGGGGGATCGAACCTGCGATCCATGGATTACCAATCCAGCGTGTTGACCACTGTACTACATAACGCGTAAATGACGTGAGGTTTTCGATGGTTGCCAATTCACCCAGAAATAGTCCCAATGGCGCATTATCAAAAATTATGTTTCTTTTTTTACAAGTATGTATGTAAATTATGCTAGGATTGTCTCATGACTGGCTCTAACCCCCTGGGGTCAGCGATTATAATGAAGATTAAATACAGATATGCCTGCTTAATATGATGGCGATGTTGATAACTTAGATGTACTGGCGATTGTATTCAGATTGAGGATGTTTGAGGTGACACACGGGGCATTCTGCAAACAGCGGCAACTTTACAACCACGCACGCGCACACATACGCACGTGCGCACGTACATATACATAGAAATGAGTTATTTATAGTAACGTAGGTAATTGTTATTTATAGCAATACACTCTCCTTGGATAAATAAAAATAGCAATACCGGTTCTAACTAGTTTTCTATTTATAGTAACGTATGTCATTGTTATTTATAGCAATACGTTCTGATTGGATGAATATAAACAGCCTGTTCCAACTAGTTTTCTATTTATAGTAACGTAGGTCATTTATAGGATAGGTCAATACGTGTCTGGGCATGATTTCCTGACGCCAACGACTGACTGATGTAATATTCCGGAAACTATAAACACGCTCAGTCCTTTGCGGCTTAAGTATCGGATGTCATAGTGTAAAGATATTTAGGTACCTATACGAATTATATAATATCAACATCTTACGATCGAAATGACGATAATAAATATAATCATTTTATCGGTATAATGAGAATGTGTAGAGGGAGGTAATTGTGTACGGACATTAGCTACGTAATTATAATTAATGGTAGATACGGACATAAATGGAGCGACACACACCGAGTCGAATGGACCATTAATAAGCGAGATAGTGTTTTCCCGCCATTTTTATCCTCCATTTTGAAAATCGTAGGCGCTGAACGTATAATCGTTTAGTACGATTATTGAAACCCCCGGATAGATAGGACCTATAATAAAGCTTATATAACGAATTTATATCGGTACTTACGGTTTTTCGGATCACTACTTCCGGTATGAGGTCGGACCATTAATTGAGTCGCGGATTCGTCATTGTCTCTTCGAGATCTTTCCGAAGATACCAAACAAGGCCAGTTTCCTCGAAAGTTCATTTTTCTTCAAACTTATTTACGATTAAAGGGAGATAACCAGTATTATAGATATATCGAATAATGATAGATCAAAATGAAGAGTAGCGTCGGACTCGTGACGACGATACGCGTATATTAGAACTAACGTATAATAACGTTTAAATATGTTTTCATTTTCAATACAGGGACTTTAAGGATATATAAAATCTTTAAACCTCTATATCTATTTATACAGATTTCTACGCTCTAACGCCGAGTAGAAAAATTGATGACTTCAGATTCGTAGGCCAAGTCTTTTAGCTCCATTATAAATAGCGTAGATCGTGCTCATACGCGGCGCTACCCCTATATCTAATAATCGAATTATGGATATCCGTATAAATACTAAAGAAATAGCGAAACGTCGCCCCATAATTGTTGCTGTTATTAGATTGATTTGAGTACCGCTGTAGGCCTACATACAGCATTTACATACATGTACATCTTATAATTCGAACATAATGCGACATATGCACGCTAAATGACCATAACATATCCATCATGAAAACATCAAAGCCGTTGTTTTGGAGGACAGTGTACAAGGCAGAAGATGCTCCACCGACAGACAGACCGCCAGACGGACAGACGGACGGACCGCCAGACGGACGGACAGACAGACAGCGGATCTGCTACCTCAATCAAGAACTTAATATTTTATGAACGCGTGGATTATTTTATTGAACCGGGGATGTAATTAGTTTATACAAATTTATGTTAGCTCGATCGCGAAACGAGTGTTTGACATTTAACATTTCTTTGCGGCTATCCAAGTGTGCTACATCTACTCAAACAGCTGATTAGCTGCGGATGACCTCCTGATTAAGTTATGTACGCACTCTGGGCTTATCAGTTAATCCGTTATTTGCAGATACGTCTTAAAGACAATCTTGTGTGGGTGTTAATAAAATATTGTCCATTAATGAATCATCACAGACGGTTCTTGTCTTATGAGATAGCGTAGTTGTGATAACTCAGTAGCAAGCCCTGTCTTCAACATCATTGGAATATCTCCACATCAATTAGGACCAATTAGCTGCGGATGACCTCCTGATTAAGTTATGTACGCACTCTGGGCTTATCAGTTAATCCGCTATGTTGCAGCTCAGAGAAATGTTGCTGGTTAATTACACGTCTTACCTTTAGCTTTTAACGGCTGGCATTGACAACCGTGGTATGTAAACGTATTAATTACTTCGATTTGCTTAGAATCATGAAACAATTTGCCTCGCGATATTTATAATTACCTGTGTCATTTTGTGTACATACTGCGTTCGTGATGATTAAACATTTCTCTTGCATTCCTATATAAATTGTTAAGATTATTTGAGACGGCCCAACTGACAAACATACAAGCAGACAGGCTTTATAATTTGAACACCGAGTAGTAGACATTTATATTAATCGTTCCATCCCGCGACTCATATTCCTTGATACGCGAATATGTTGTATGGATAATATTATTTTATTACAAATTTATATTTGCTCGATCGCGAAACAAGTTCTTACGACGTTATATTAATCGCTCTGGATATCTCATTCCTGATGGAATCCATCGCCCTCTAAAACGTACATTACGGATTATTAATAATTTATCGCGTTTTTATGGAATTATACGTAACGAGATAAGATATATATTATTCATTTTCGCTAAAGTACATAGGTTAAGTTTGTATATAGCGTATAATTAGGATTTCTTACGCGATAAAAACGTACGCCGAGTTTGAATAATATAATGAACTTACCCGTTGACAGCATGGTTGAAGTTCGTGAAGCTTATGAAACGATTGAGGCCTAAGTCCGTTCTAATCGGTCGCTATTTATAGAAGCGTACGTAATCGCTATTTATGGATCGGTTCGTAGTCGTTATTTATAGAAACGTACGCGCTCGCTATTTATAGAGCGGTTCGTTCCCATTGGCGTCTATTTATAGCTCTCATTGGTCGGTGCAATCGGGTATGTAGTGTAGTGTAGTCGCTTCGTTTTCTTATACACCACTTTCACTCTGTTACTGTACCGATCAGTATATCCCGTTATACCGATGTTGTAAAAGAACGTCAGTTCAGTTCGCTTTGCTTAACTTCATCCGTTTTTTTATACAAATTTATTTTAGCTCGATCGCGAAACGAGTTATTCCAACTCTCGAGACCTCGTTCCTGATGGAGAGGGAGATAGAATTCAAATGCCAAGGGCACGCTCGTAACGGCTCCAGCGGGGCTCGAACTCCGGACCTGAAGCGAACGCAGCGCTATCGCGACTTCCTGTCGTACGGAGGTGGCGACCCATGATTGCGAGCTGGATTTGGTCACCATCGAGGGGAACGTAACCGGAGCTCAGTACATCCGTGACAGCCAGTCGTTGTCCCGCGACAACCATCCACTCGCTACACGACCTCGGTACACGGACGACAGGACTCACATAGCACGTACCGTACATGAGGGCCGATGCAGTGACAACTCTACCCCAGGCCAGCGGTAAGCCCGGATCTGAATCCGTGTGTGGGCGGGGAATGTAGGTACGGAACCCCCCAGTACGGACCAGTTGGAAGCGGCTCTGCGTGGTTGTTATTGACCCGAGAACGGATCGGACTGGAAGCAGGAGACGTAGGGTGTCATCAGGGTACGTGGCGGGGCCACCAGGTACCGATTATTCTGACGTACTCTAGTGTCTTCGAAGAAAATTTTTATGCGACGATGTTAACGCTCCGGATATGTAATAGCGTACATATGTCGCATTATGTGCGAATTATAAGATGTACATTATCCGATAAGCCCAGACATAACTTAATCGTGAGGTCATCCAAAATGGACGCCGCGTAGAGACGCTGTTACTAGATCGTCCGTTACGCCTTCGTACACAGAGCTCGGTAGTTGCGCGATACGTCATCAATATACTAAAAATATACGCGCACGCGCGTGACCTACTTTATATTACCTTATATGCAAATGAGTTACTATAAAGCGTATTCAAAATGGCGCCCGTTTGTTTACAATTAAAGAGCTGACTGTACTACTTACTTTAGCTTAATCATTGCATTTTAGAATTGATTTATTCAATGAAAGTAGTTAATATTTGCAGCTAAGTTAGCTAGTTTACGAGACTATATTATATTTACCAGCAATTGTCGAGTATATAAACCTATATTATGTAGTTTTATATTATGCTTCAGTGTTGGAATATTTGTCAATTGAAATGTTTACAAAGTATTTGAAATTGTTTATGTTTGTGTTGATTGTTTATGTTAAATGGAAAGTATTCCGTTAAAGGTTTACAATTTAATATGTTATGAGTTTCATTGATGTGTTGATGTGTTGATGTAATGATATGCTTGGTTCGAATGCGGTTTAAGCTACTGAATTAGTGTGCATGTGTGACAAACATAGGAGAAATGTTCATAGCATATGACCAAAACGTCTTTTTATTATTGATGACTATTATAGAGCTTTAGTTAGTGTAGATGCTAATGTTACAAGAAAGGTACTAAAAATGTGTATATTTGAAAAAACTAAATTATTTTAATCGCTAGTGTCGCACTTAAGGAAGACTGAGCCTTTAAAGACAACTATGTATTAGTTTAGTTTAAACATAGTTTATTTCAAACAATGATACAACATATACAAATGTACAATTTACACAAATATTTACATACATGTATGAAAAAGGATTAGAACCGAAAGCTATAGCTTATAGAGGTCTTCTCCTATAATTAGATGTATATTGTAATTACAGTATGACAGCGTTTTAATCGTATATGAACTATTAATTGCAATTCGATAAAGATAAGTATAAAATTATATTAACAATGAACTGTAAACTATTATCTCAATAATATAATGAGATTATTAAGGTGATAGAAATACACATAGTAATTAAATTAGTAAGTTGAAATTAAGATTGACTGAGAATATAGACAAAAGGATAGAAGATGGAGGAACATGATGTATTCATTCGGATAGTTCAATGGGAGAAGCAAACTTGCTACATTTAGTGAACAGATGCTCATGACAATCGTCTGCTTTCCCGGATGTAGTTTTGGACTGCTTCAAATATATGTGCGTTGAGATCATCGCTAAGGTTCCGGTCTCCGTGTAATAGAGTGTATAGTGTTATGGTACAATATTTAGAAGTAGTTGCTAAGAGACGAACTCTGATGTCATTGTAGTAGATACATTCAAAGAAGAAATGATGATTACTCTCAGGAAGACCACATTGACAGAGTGGTGATGGAGAAATGTTTTTTGTGAACAGTTTAATGAGCTACAATTAGTACGGAGTCGAGCATGATAGACTTGCCATTTGCGGTCACCGAAGTAAAAATAGTTTGGGCATTTTGTGACGTCACTCTTTAGTTGCGATTTGAACGAGGAAAGGGATGGTGAATTTTGTAGTACATTTGATAGTTTGTTCCAGTCTCTCAGAGCCGATGGCAGAAACGCATTGTTGTATAGAGATGTTCTTGCGCGTATGGTTTGGATATCATCGACATTGCGCAAATTATACCTAGAAGTTTCTCCTACAGTAGGTGGGACTAGAGAAGAAAGTTAATCAGGAGTTAGGCCGTTCTTCATCTTGTACAGCATAATTAGTTTATGGTTGTGTCTTCGACGTTCAAGGGATTCCCATGAAACTTCTCTATGGAGTTCGTTAAGTGATACAAGTGTGGTAGCTCCAGAAACAATACGGGAAGCTTCATGCTGAATTTTGTCGAGTTCCGATTTCTCATAGTGTGTGCAGTTGATATAAACAACGTCCGCGTATTCAATAAGAGGTCTAATGAAGGATACATATATCACTTCTAGAGATCTTCTATCTAGTTGGAACTTGAGTTTTCGCATGATGTGTATTCTTTTCCAGGCACGCTCTTTAATTGAGTTGATATGAGAATGCCAAGAGCAATCATCGGAAAGGTGGACACCAAGATGCTTGTGACAATTAACTAGTGTAATAGGTTGATCGTGCATACGTAGAGGTGGATGAACGTGTTTATGAGTGTTAAGTGAAATTGTCATAGTTTCTGATTTGGAAGGATTAAACGTAACTAACCATTTGTCAACCCAATTTGATATTTTTTCAATGTCGGATTGTAGAGTTTCTGCAGCAGAAATAGGATGATCAACAATGATATGTAAACTGGTGTCGTCAGCAAAGAGATGTCAAGTACATTCAAGTACATGTACATCAAGTACAAGTCAAGTACATGTCAAGAACCCATGTCGTCGACAATGTCGTTGATAAACACTAGGAATAAGAGTGGGCCAAGAATAGATCATTGGGGAACTCCTGCATTTACTGCTGACCAATTAGATTGAGTACCCGGTAGAATAACAGATTGTCGTCTGTTAGAGAGATAGTCAGAAAACCAGGTAAATAAACAGCCATCCAGTCCAGCATTTTTTAACTTGAAAAGGAGAACTTTATGCCACACTTTATCAAAGGCTTTACTAATATCAAAGAATACAGTTCTTACTTCAAGGCCGTCATCGAGAGCCTTGCAGAATGTATTGTACAGGTAGATGAGCTGATTCGATGATGAGTCTCCTGGTCTGAACCCAGATTGTAGGGAAGACAGGAAATTAGTATCACTAAGAAAGTTGAAAAGATACTTAAATATAATACGCTCAAATACCTTCTCTATACAACAGAGCAAAGAAATCGGGCGATAGTTGTTAGGTAAAGATGGGTCACCTTTTTTAAAGATAGCACAGACATTAGCATCTTTCCAAGAATGAGGTACCTTACTGAGCTGTAGTGAATGGTTGAACAGAGAACAAAGTGGAAATTTAATCACTGGTGCAGTTTCACGCAGGATTCGGTTACTAACTCCATCTGGTCCTGAGGCTTTGTTGATTTTAAGAGATCTCAAAGCATCGTCAACGTCTTGTAGGGTAATAGAAATGGAGTCTAATTTATTTATATGTTCTTGATAATTATTGGCAGGAAGGTCGTTATTGTGGTTGATTAGCGAAGACTGGCTACAAAAGAAGTCATTCAAGAGATCAGACTTCGACTTAGAATCAAGGACAAGTGCATGTGTGGCCGGGTCTATAAGTGGAGGGATGACTTGTTTATTAGAAGGCGAAATGAATGCTTTGATGAGTTTCCACCAGTCTGTTGGCGTGGTAGTTGCAGAATTGAGAGAATCAGCCAATTTTAGATAATGGTTTAGTTTAGCAGAGCGGATAAGTGAGACTATTTCATTTCGGATTGTTCTGAACTTGTTCCAGTGAATATGGTTCTGAGTGCGTTTAGCTTTTTGATAGTATTTCTTGCGTTTTAGAATTTGTTTCTTTATTTGCGTTGAGATCCATTGAGCATATTTTGGTTTTACGGTAATATTTCTTGTTGAAATGCATTCCTTGGAAAGCTCTAGGAGTTTATTTGTAAAGGAGGAAGTGTACGTGTTAATGTCATCGTTCTTGAACAGGTCCCAGTTATTTTCACTCATCTTACGTCTAAGTGAGGTGTAATCTCCTCGTTCATATAGCCATACTAACCGTTTAAAAGACTTGACGTGCGGTTTGGAGAACGTAAATAGAGCAAAGAAAGCGTTGGTTATGGTCTAAAATAGGTTGCCCTACACCAGAAGTTATTACTTTGTGGCTACAAGTTACCAGGAAGAGGTCCAGTATAGAAGAGGAGGTCTCTGTGAAGTGGGTTGGATCAGAAATTAGTTGTTCTAAGCTAAATTGTTGTAAGATAGAGTGGAGCTTGCGACTCATGTACAAGTTTGTTTCATTAAAGTTAAAGTCACCAGTGACGATTATATCCGATATACCTGAATCAATAGCCAAACTTAATGAGTCTTCGATTAGATTTGTGAGATTGGCAGCTGCGTTTGGGGGACGGTAGAAAACAGCAAACAGGATATGCTTGGAATGGGAAGGCATTAATTCGATCCAGATGCATTCCAAGTTTATGGGTTCGAGGTCAAACCTTCTTTTGTAATGTAAAGATTCCTTCAAGTACACAATAACACCACCGTAGCCATTTTCAGATATGTCCTTTCTCTCTGGAATATGAAAGCCTGGAAGTTTTATGTCGTCATAAGGTATGTTCGGATTTAACCATGTTTCAGTGAATGCAATGATATCGAAAATACCGTACTCAGTTCCAAGAACATCAATCTTGTTCACGAGGCTTTGTACGTTATACTGTAAGAATGATAGGCATCTGGTGCTAGTTATTAGTTCTGATAGTGTGTTAGACATGGTGGAACTGATAGATGATGAACTGGTAGAACTCGTTGACGATGGGCCCGGGTTCGGATGAACATCACCAGCCTGAACTATTAAGAGGCAGAGCCATGTTATAGACAATGAACTTGTAAACACCCAAAATACATATCTAACGAAGCAAAGATTTTGCTTGAATTTGAGCCATTGAAGCATGTGTTTATGAGGGTATACAATGTTGTGTTTTAATTGTGACCTTATCTGATTGGTCAGAGAATACGCATATAACGAGTTGGAAGCGATGACAATTATTAATGTGGCGTGTAGAAATAATGAGAATTTCCATGGGCTTGTATAGGTTAGCACGACCGTGGGGAAGGAAGTGTTACTCATTATGTTACTGCTGACAAGGACAACAAAAACAATTTGACCACAGTCATGCATACGCACACTGAAATGTCGCATGCACAACCTCTGCCATATAAACTGGTCCGAATAATAATGTTCCGATTCATCAACAGGAGAGTGTTAGATAGATACTGTAATTGTACACGATTGAAAAAGAGTAAATAAAGGAAGAGAATAACATCCATACTGCAATCTAGTAAGAGTAGCATACTATAACAAGGGAAATATGACATAAACTGACGAATTAGTTACATGTTATTACTATATGGGTCTGTGAAAATTGAGAGCGATTATAATTACTGAAATGTTAGCTCAATGTCTAATGGTATGTCTGCAATGCACGCTCCACTATTATGACGGTCATAATAGTGGAACGTGTATTGCAGACATACTATTTAGACGTATTTGCATGACCACCCGGTACCAATATGGTACCTACCCAATCTAATATTCTGAAACTGATGTGTACCATAGAGGAATACTGGTACCTTAAAAATACTGATATGCATTTTCAACTAAGACATATTTTCCAAGATCACTGTGGCATTACCAAATTAAAAATGTGATTAATAGGCGGCATGAGATACCAGCATACAATATTACCTGATATTCCAACCATATATGCTCTTGATTATGAAAAAAAAATTAAGTGTACAAGATAAGTTGTCGGTAACTTGCTGCATTCAAATTATGAAATTGGCTGGTATGCCAGTAAGTCCAGCATGTATGTGTATATTATACATAAACTGATGTTGCCAAGTGCATGGGAGGTAATTCGATCAAGTTTCGATTAAAATATATATATTGACACAGAAAATGAACAGACAATGAACATACTGTGCGTCACATATAGAAAGGCAGGTACATTTTGTGTTGAAAAACTGATCTCAACAAGATCACAATTGGTTAGGAATTAAATTAACTACAACATACTGCATATGGTATTGGTAGATATACATTCGCATGTATGTATGTATATATACATACATACACACACACACACATATATATATATATATACATATATGTACACATATATATACTTAAAATGTCATTTGCCAAGGTATTGTCTAATTAACTAAAGTACAGTACATCTACATGGTGTATATACCATATAATTATGGATCAAGATAACGCATACACTCGTCATACATCGTCAAGATTTCTGCAACAAGACTATGTATTCGCTTTTGCTATACAAAACTATATATCCTGGTGTGAGCAATAAAAGATTCAGACCGGGCAAGGCATGGTGGTCCGTCATGCTGTCTAACTTATGGTCTACTGTTTGTGATGCTGAAAGAAACTGGCTCAACAGTGTTACAAGTAGTGACAGGAAAACGTTAAAACTTAATATATACATGCCAGAAAAAAAAGATCGTGAAGTGCAAAGGTCCAAACGCATTCACTGGTATTCTCTGAAAAACCAATTGCTAACCGAATGCAATGTAGACCAAACACAGTTTTGGAAATACTTCGGGAAAATAGGAATTGGTTTCTCTAAAAATAAGCAAATTCCGATGGAAGTAATTTTAACTATCTCTGCACACACAGAAAACGTTCTACATAAATGGAAAACAGATTTTAGTACATTATTCAACCATGTTACATCGGGTACAGTACCATAATTATGCTGCTGATTATAGTGGTAATAGTAGTTCTGGTAATTCGCTTTTTAGCGAAAATATAACTATTTTTGAAGTTAAAAAAGCAGTAGATAATTGTAAGAAGGCAAAGGCATGTGGTATTGATGACATTCCCAGTGAGATATTGCAAAATTATCAGTCAGTTTTGTTCCTTCATTTAATGTACATGTACGTTTTAATTCAGGCACAATTCCAACACTGTGAGGGAAATGTATCATTAACCCAATACCCAAGTTCTCTACCACGGATCCAACTCTTACAGGGGAATCACTGGCGTCAACTATGTATACGATATACTGCAGTGTTCTTAACAGCCGCCTTAGTATATGGGCTGACAATAATAAAATTGCAGACGAGCAGAACGGTTTTAGAAAGAAACGAAGTACATTACTAGTATTACTGAAACCAGGTAGAAATCTACTTGTATCGCATCGATTACAGCAAGGTATACGATTTTATTAATAGAGATAAACTTTGGAACAGCCTCATTGACACAGGGATTTCTGGCAAAATGTTTCTTGCTATTAAATCGTTGTAGGCCTACTCATCCGTAAGGTTGTAATTTGTCTCCTATACTATTTAATTTCTATATCAATGACTTGACCGTATATCTCAAGTCCCTAGATATAGGTGTACTGTTGGAAAATGAGCGCATATGTATTCTTTTATATGCTGATGACATCGTCTTATTAGCCGAAAATGAACACGATTTGCAGATATTGCTAAACACTTTGAATGACCGGTGTTCTCTTAATGACATGCATGTCAATACTACCAAATACATGTAATGTTATTCATTTTCGGTCAAAACCTGTGACACATTCTAGATTAATATTTAATTGTGGTGAACATATTATCGATTATGTAAATAGTTACACTTACCTTGGCTATCTATTAAATGAATTTCTAGACCCCAATGTTACTGTTAAAAATGTAGCCAGAAGTGTAAACCGGGCTCTTGGCCTTCTCATTGCTAGATTAATCGATTCCTTACGACGTTTTTACTAAGTTATATGATTCTATTGTTTGGCCAGTCATTAACTATGGCCGCTGTATGGGGAACATCATCATTTCCATGCATTAACGCTATCCACAACCGTGCAAATGATTTTTCCTCTGGGTTGGAAAATATATTCCAAACTCGGCAGTAATAGGTGAAATGACATGGCAACCAACTTCTGTCTGTCAGTGGAAAAGTATTGCGAACTTTCTGGTGCCGCATTTCTTGTATAAATCACACCCGGTTGAATAAACGTGTTGCACTCTGGGCAGGCAAAGTAAATCATGCAATAATTGGTTCTTTGTTGTAAAATATCATATGGTTGAATTTGGTCTATGCTGTTATTCCGATACGTGTGAAAGCATTAGCAAACACCCATGTGTATCATCTGTTGAAACATACTGCATGTATGTATTCATTTGATTGGCTGAGTCAGTACATAGACTAGATAGCATATCTGGAAACGGCCGTAACAATCTACGAGCTTATCAGCTTTTCAAACTAGATTTCGATGTTGAACAGTATTGTAAGATTATTATGCCATTTAGTCATCGTTCAACATTTACTAAGTTTCGTTGTTGAGTTGCGCCTCTACGCATTGAAACTGGGCGATACTAACATCTGACTGTACAGAATCGCACTTGTCCATTTTGTAATACAGTTTAGGATGAAATGCATGTCATTAGAGATTGTTGTATGTATGAGGATATCCGGGATATATTATTTGTTAAAGTTTCCAGTATCTGTGATAATTTTCTTACATTGTCTAAGACACATAAATTGATCACGTTATTCACTAATCCTGCATTATGTGCCAAAACCTGCTTTAATATTTTACGTCGTAGTTGTTATCTATGTAAATAATGTGTACATTATTTTATGTGTGAACACATTTTTATGTGAACTATGTAAAAGCTGCTAATCCATCCATCCCTGATCTGATCAGAGGTTCTGGTCAGAATCTTTAAGAAAAGGTATTTTAAATATTTTTTAGTGTCATGATTAGCGACTTTTACATAGCTTTTAGAAAGTAAAACATGTTTAACGTTTTTGTAATATGTTATTGTCTCTTATAATTCTCATTTGTAGAATGGCTATGTGCAATGTATGTGTTGAAATGATATAAATTGAAATGTACTGTACATAGATGAGACAGAAATAAAGATATAATATAATATATATCTATTTAACCTGCTTAAAGAGTTTATGAATATATTCCATTGATAAAAACGTATTTTACTAAGTTATTATGCTGTGACGCAACATCATTGAACCGATTTAAGAAGTTACCAATGTGAATTATTAATGCCGTGATCTGCTAATATATGAATGTAAATGACGGTTTTTGACGATATCTTTTTTAATGCTTGTAACACTTCTCCTTTGTTTACTGCATTTGTCAGTGTATTAGTTTGTCTTGTATTCGGAGTATGAGTTTTGAATGTGTTTATTGGCAGTATAAGTTATCCTATTCTGCTTTGATGTTTTGACGTAGACGGATTCTCTTTTAGTGTATTCTTACAGTATACTTCACAGAGTTTATTACATTCCGTATTGAGTTCATTAAATTCCATTTTGATATCATTTATATTCTCGTTGTAAGACGTCTGGTGCCATACACATTGTTTAACAAGTTGATAATATGTACTGAAGTAGTTTTCGTTCCATTGTACAATTATATCATCATTTGGATATTTTTCTCTTAACATATGTGTTATTACATCGACATCCACTGAAAATCCTTCCATTGTTACTGAAATTTAATGCTTGCGAAAGAATATTCACACAATTAATCTCACACAAAAATGGCATACTATAAACAGATATGTATTTCGATCAATAAATTGTCACGCGACTTTTTATAAGATAATAAGTAGATAATCAAAAGATTATTCTTGAACGGTCTCACACCAATGTTGGTAGAAAGTAGATTGGGCGGCTTAATACAGGAACGTTTTGTTCAGTGTCTGAGGGCTCTCCATGTGGATACTCACATTGCCTGTCATTTTTTCGGTTCGTTTATATATCCTCAGTTCACGTACGCCATGATCGAAACTCGTCCGCCGTAAGTAAATGATGGCCATTTTTTAAAGGATAATCTGAGAAGAGTTGTATTGCATAAGACTATGTAAACTTCATATGTGTGGCCCTAACTTGTGGTCAAATATGACCGCACTGTCTTAACTTGAGAAAACTTAATGAGCTAAAGCTACAAGTCAAACATCATACAATTATATTTGCACATTGTGGTTTATGAAATATAGGAAAAAAGACCAAACAATTCCCAACCAACAGGCAACCGTGTTTTTGACGAATCTATACGAATGAAGCTAATTTGAGACTATCATCTGCCACACACAAAACTGCAACACATTCGTGTCAGTAATTGTGGAGGTCTCGACATTTTGGATCTCACTTGATCTGGGTTTAAGACAGTGTCCTAAATTGCGCAATATTGAAAGAGGATCGTTGCTATGAAGATTCATGATGAATGTTCTCGAAAATAGACGAGTTTATGCAAATAAACATATATTTTAAAATATACTATATGCACAATGTTAAAAAATCTTGCAAAATTAGTATTTTGCAACTTTTCATCTTTGTGATCTTCTACCCTTTCTCCACATAAACGCCATACAACACCTTCATAGCTACCTACCTAGACCTCATTACACACAAGTATCTATTCCCATAGATATTGAGTATATAGTACAGTATACTTATTGCTTATCAGCAGTTTGGAGAGAACGTGAAAACTAGTATTAATGCTTGATATGCATGTGTGGGCTTTATATACATATAAACTGCACGTTTAAATATGTAGGCATACAATAACTGACCCAATTCCCTGTGTGTATTCTATATGAAAAACCTCTAGCTGAGAAGTGTGGCAGCTCAGAAATTCTCCTCTAAGCTTAACCCGAACATCTTCAAATAATAAATTACTGCTATTATAGAAAAATGAAATTATAATATATAAATCATCTGCTCCTCAACATATGTATGTAAGTACACGCTTAATGGTGCCTCAAATGATTCAGTATCCCTGAAACCAAGTTGGCACTATGCTATCAACAATTTAGACATAGCAATACAGTTTATCCATAGCAATGTTTAATACAGGTCTGCACAAGATCTCGTAGATTGGGATTTTCCATGGCAGCAGTAACTCTTTCCTTGTCATTTATCTGTTTATTAACTGAAAAATAACAACATTTTAAATATTTATTACAATTTGCTTGTATGTCTCCCGCTACGAGGTATTGATCCACTAGATGCAGGTATGGTATGGTATGGTATGGTATGGTATATGGTATGGTATTGTATTGTATTGATCCACTAGATGCATGTGTTGTGTTGTGTTGTGTTGTGTTGATCCACTAGATGCATGTATTGTATTGATCCACTAGATGCATGTATTCTATTGTATTGTATTGATTCACTAGATGCATGTATTGTATTGATCCACTAGATGTATTGTATTGTATTGATCCACTAGATGCATGTATTGTATTGTATTGATCCACTAGATGCATGTATTGTATTGATCCACTAGATGCATGTATTGTATTGTATTGATCCACTAGATGTATTGTATTGTATTGATCCACTAGATGCATGTATTGTATTGTATTGATCCACTAGATGCATGTATTGTATTGTATTGATCCACTAGATGCATGTATTGTATTGTATTGATCCACTAGATGCATGTATTGTATTGTATTGATCCACTAGATGCATGTATTGTATTGTATTGATCCACTAGATGTATTGTATTGTATTGATCCACTAGATACATGTATTGTATTGATCCACTAGATGCATGTATTGTATTGATCCACTAGATGCATGTATTGTATTGATCCACTAGATACATGTATTGTATTGATCCACTAGATACATGTATTGTATTGATCCACTAGATACATGTATTGTATTGATCCACTAGATGCATGTATTGTATTTATCCACTAGATACATGTATTGTATTGATCCACTAGATGCATGTATTGTATTGTATTGATCCACTAGATACATGTATTGTATTGATCCACTAGATACATGTATTGTATTGATCCACTAGATGCATGTATTGTATTGATCCACTAGATGCATGTATTGTATTGATCCACTAGATACATGTATTGTATTGATCCACTAGATGCATGTATTGTATTGATCCACTAGATGCATGTATTGTATTGATCCACTAGATGCATGTATTGTATTGATCCACTAGATGCATGTATTGTATTGATCCACTAGATGCATGTATTGTATTGATCCACTAGATGCATGTATTGTATTGATCCACTAGATACATGTATTGTATTGATCCACTAGATGCATGTATTGTATTGATCCACTAGATGCATGTATTGTATTGATCCACTAGATGCATGTATTGTATTGATCCACTAGATGCATGTATTGTATTGATCCACTAGATGCATGTATTGTATTGATCCACTAGATACATGTATTGTATTGATCCACTAGATGCATGTATTGTATTGATCCACTAGATGCATGTATTGTATTGATCCACTAGATACATGTATTGTATTGATCCACTAGATACATGTATTGTATTGATCCACTAGATACATGTATTGTATTGATCCACTAGATGCATGTATTGTATTGATCCACTAGATACATGTATTGTATTGATCCACTAGATGCATGTATTGTATTGATCCACTAGATACATGTATTGTATTGATCCACTAGATACATGTATTGTATTGATCCACTAGATGCATGTATTGATCCACTAGATGCATGTGCATGTATTGATCCACTAGATGCATGTATTGATCCACTAGATGCATGTATTGATCCACTAGATGCATATATTGTATTGATCCACTAGATACATGTATTGTATTGATCCACTAGATACATGTATTGTATTGATCCACTAGATGCATGTATTGATCCACTAGATGCATGTGCATGTATTGATCCACTAGATGCATGTATTGATCCACTAGATGCATGTATTGATCCACTAGATGCATGTATTGTATTGATCCACTAGATACATGTATTGTATTGATCCACTAGATACATGTATTGTATTGATCCACTAGATGCATGTATTGATCCACTAGATGCATGTGCATGTATTGATCCACTAGATGCATGTATTGATCCACTAGATGCATGTATTGATCCACTAGATGCATGTATTGATCCACTAGATGCATGTATTAGTTTATACAAATTTATTTTAGCTCAATTGCGAAACAAGTTATTTCAACTTATATAAATCACTCTCGAGACCTCATTCCTGATGGAATCCATCGCCACGAGGGAACGTGGAACTTAAATGCCTTGCCTAAGGGCACAATCGTAATGGCTCCAGTGGGGCTCGAACTCCGGACCTTTCGCACCTGAAGCGAACGCGCTATCACGACTTCCACATGTATTGATCCACTAGATGCATGTATTGATCCATTAGCTCACTATATTCATGTATTGATCCACTAGATGCATGTATTGATCCACTAGAGGCATGTATTGATCCACTAGATGCATGTATTGATCCACTAGATGCATGTATTGATCCAATAGATGCATGTATTGATCCACTAGATGCATGTATTGATCCACTAGATGTATGTATTGATCCACTAGAGGCATGTATTGATCCACTAGAGGCATGTATTGATCCACTAGAGGCATGTATTGATCCACTAGAGGCATGTATTGATCCACTAGAGGCATGTATTGATCCACTAGATGCATGTATTGATCCATTAGAGGCATGTATTGATCCACTAGAGGCATGTATTGATCCACTAGATGCATGTATTGATCCACTAGCTCACTATATGCATGTATTGATCCACTAGAGGCATGTATTGATCCACTAGATACATGTATTGATCCACTATATGCATGTATTGATCCACTAGCTCACTAGATGCATGTATTGATCCACTAGATGCATGTATTGATCCATTAGCTCACTATATGCATGTATTGATCCACTAGATGCATGTATTGATCCATTAGCTCACTATATGCATGTATTGATCCACTAGATGCATGTATTGATCCATTAGCTCACTATATGCATGTATTGATCCACTAGCTCACTATATGCATGTATTGATCCATTAGCTCACTATATGCATGTATTGATCCACTAGATGCATGTATTGATCCATTAGCTCACTATATGCATGTATTGATCCACTAGCTCACTAAATGCATGTAGTGATCCACTAGATGCATGTATTGATCCACTAGATGCATGTATTGATCCACTAGATGCATGTATTGATCCACTAGATGCATGTATTGATCCACTAGATGCATGTATTGATCCACTAGATGTATGTATTGATCCACTAGATACATATATTGATCCACTATATGCATGTATTGATCCACTAGATGTATGTATTGATCCACTAGAGGCATGTATTGATCCAATAGATGCATGTATTGATCCACTATATGTATGTATTGATCCACTAGATGTATGTATTGATCCACTAGAGGCATGTATTGATCCACTAGATGTATGTATTGATCCACTAGATACATATATTGATCCACTATATGCATTTATTGATCCACTAGCTCACTAGATGCATGTATTGATCCACTAGATGCATGTATTGATCCACTAGCTCACTAGATGCATGTATTGATCCAATAGATGCATGTATTGATCCACTAGCTCACTAGATGCATCTATTGATCCACTAGCTCACTATATGCATGTATTGATCCACTAGCTCACTATATGCATGTATTGATCCACTAGATGCATGTATTGATCCACTAGATGCATGTATTGATCCATTAGATGCATGTATTGATCCACTAGATGCATGTATTGATCAACTAGCTCACTAGATGCATGTATTGATCTACTAGCTCACTAGATGCATGTATTGATCCACTAAATGCATGCATTGATCCACTAGCTCACTATATGCATGTATTGATCCACTAGCTCACTAGATGTATGTATTGATCCACTAGATGCATGTATTCATCCACTAGCTCACTATATGCATGTATTGATCCACTGTAACTCACTATATGCATGTATTGATCCACTAGCTCACTATATGCATGTATTGATCCACTAGCTCACTAGATGCATGTATTGATCCACTATCTCACTAGATGCATGTATTGATCCACTAGATGCATGTATTGATCCACTAGATACATATATTGATCCACTAGATACATGTATTGATCCACTAGCTCACTAGATGCATGTATTGATCAACTAGATGCATGTATTGATCCACTAGCTCACTAGATGCATGTATTGATCCACTAGATGCATGTATTGATCCACTAGCTCACTAGATGCATATATTGATCCACTGGCTCACTAGATGCATGTATTGATCCATTAGCTCACTATATGCATGTATTGATCAACTAGCTAACTATATGCATGTATTGATCCACTAGATGCATGTATTGATCCACTAGCTCACTAGATGCATGTATTGATCCACTAGATGCATGTATTGATCCACTAGCTCACTATATGCATGTATTGATCCACTAGCTCACTATATGCATGTATTGATCCACTAGATGCATGTATTGATGCACTAGCTCACTAGATGCATGTATTGATCCAATAGATGCATGTATTGATCCACTAGCTCACTAGATGCATCTATTGATCCACTAGCTCACTATATGCATGTATTGATCCACTAGCTCACTATATGCATGTATTGATCCACTAGATGCATGTATTGATCCACTAGATGCATGTATTGATCCATTAGATGCATGTATTGATCCACTAGATGCATGTATTGATCAACTATCTCACTAGATGCATGTATTGATCTACTAGCTCACTAGATGCATGTATTGATCCACTAAATGCATGCATTGATCCACTAGCTCACTATATGCATGTATTGATCCACTAGCTCACTAGATGTATGTATTGATCCACTAGATGCATGTATTCATCCACTAGCTCACTATATGCATGTATTGATCCACTGTAATCACTATATGCATGTATTGATCCACTAGCTCACTAGATGCATGTATTGATCAACTAGCTCACTAGATGCATGTATTGATCCACTAGATGCATGTATTGATCCACTAGATACATATATTGATCCACTAGATACATGTATTGATCCACTAGCTCACTAGATGCATGTATTGATCCACTAGATGCATGTATTGATCCACTAGCTCACTAGATGCATGTATTGATCCACTAGATGCATGTATTGATCCACTAGCTCACTAGATGCATATATTGATCCACTGGCTCACTAGATGCATGTATTGATCCATTAGCTCACTATATGCATGTATTGATCAACTAGCTCACTAGATGCATGTATTGATCCACTAGCTCACTAGATTTATGTATTGATCCACTAGCTCACTAGATGCATGTATTGATCTACTAGCTCACTAGATGCATATATTGATCCACTATATGCATGTATTGATCCACTAGATACATGTATTGATCCACTAGCTCACTAGATGCATGTATTGATCCACTAGATGCATGTATTGATCCACTAGATGCATGTATTGATCCACTAGATGCATGTATTGATCCACTAGCTCACTAGATGCATGTATTGATCCACTAGATGCATGTATTGATCCACTAGATACATATATTGATCCACTAGATACATGTATTGATCCACTAGCTCACTAGATGCATGTATTGATCCACTAGATGCATGTATTGATCCACTAGCTCACTAGATGCATGTATTGATCCACTAGATGCATGTATTGATCCACTAGCTCACTAGATGCATATATTGATCCACTGGCTCACTAGATGCATGTATTGATCCATTAGCTCACTATATGCATGTATTGATCAACTAGCTAACTATATGCATGTATTGATCCACTAGATGCATGTATTGATCCACTAGCTCACTAGATGCATGTATTGATCCACTAGATGCATGTATTGATCCACTAGCTCACTAGATGCATATATTGATCCACTAGCTCACTAGATGCATATATTGATCCACTAGCTCACTAGATGCATGTATTGATCCACTAGCTCACTAGATGCATGTATTGATCCACTAGCTCACTAGATTTATGTATTGATCCACTAGCTCACTAGATGCATGTATTGATCTACTAGCTCACTAGATGCATATATTGATCCACTATATGCATGTATTGATCCACTAGATACATGTATAGATCCACTAGCTCACTAGATACATGTATTGATCCACTAGATGCATGTATTGATCCACTAGATGCATGTATTGATCCACTAGATGCATGTATTGATCCACTAGCTCACTAGATGCATGTATTGATCCACTAGATACATGTGCATGTATTGATCCACTAGATGCATGTATTTATTCACTAGATGCATGTATTGGTCCACTAGATGCATGTATTGATCCACTAGCTCACTATATGCATGTATTGATCCACTAGCTCACTATATGCATGTATTGATCCACTAGAGGCATGTATTGATCCACTAGCTCACTATATGCATGTATTGATCAACTAGATGCATGTATTGATCCACTAGATGCATGTATTGATCCACTAGATACATATATTGATCCACTAGATACATGTATTGATCAACTAGCTCACTAGATGCATGTATTGATCCACTAGATGCATGTATTGATCCACTAGCTCACTAGATGCATGTATTGATCCACTAGATGCATGTATTGATCCACTAGCTCACTAGATGCATGTATTGATCCACTAGATGCATGTATTGATCCACTAGCTCACTATATGCATGTATTGATCCACTAGCTCACTATATGCATGTATTGATCCACTAGATGCATGTATTGATCCATTAGATGCATGTATTGATCCACTAGATGCATGTATTGATCAATTAGCTCACTAGATGCATGTATTGATCCACTAGATGCATGTATTGATCAACTAGCTCACTAGATGCATGTATTGATCCACTAGATGCATCTATTGATCCACTAGCTCACTATATGCATGTATTGATCCACTAGCTCACTATATGCATGTATTGATCCACTAGCTCACTATATGCATGTATTGATCCACTAGCTCACTATATGCATGTATTGATCCACTAGATGCATGTATTGATCCATTAGATGCATGTATTGATCCACTAGATGCATGTATTGATCAATTAGCTCACTAGATGTATGTATTGATCCACTAGATGCATGTATTGATCAACTAGCTCACTAGATGCATGTATTGATCCACTAGGCAGATTACACTAGATGCATGTATTGATCAATTAGTATAGATGTGTATTGATCCACTAGATGCATGTATTGATCCACTAGCTCACTAGATGCATATATTGATCCACTAGCTCACTATATGCATGTATTGATCCACTAGCTCACTATATGCATGTATTGATCCACTAGCTCACTATATGCAGGTATTGATCCACTAGATGCATGTATTGATCCACTAGATGCATGTATTGATCCACTAGATGCATGTATTGATCCATTAGATGCATGTATTGATCCACTAGATGCATGTATTAATCCACTAGCTCACTAGATGCATGTATTGATCTACTAGCTCACTAGATGCATGTATTGATCCACTAAATGCATGTATTGATCCACTAGCTCACTATATGCATGTATCGATCCACTAGCTCATTAAATGCATGTATTGATCCACTAGCTCACTAGATGCATGTATTGATCCACTAGATGCATGTATTCATCCACTAGCTCACTATATGCATGTATTGATCCACTGTAACTCACTATATGCATGTATTGATCCACTAGCTCACTATATGCATGTATTGATCCACTAGCTCACTAGATGCATGTATTGATCCACTAGCTCACTAGATGCATGTATTGATCCACTAGCTCACTAGATGCATGTATTGATCCACTAGATACATATATTGATCCACTAGATACATGTATTGATCCACTAGCTCACTAGATGCATGCATTGATCCACTAGATGCATGTATTGATCCACTAGCTCACTAGATGCATGTATTGATCCACTGTAACTCACTATATGCATGTATTGATCCACTAGCTCACTATATGCATGTATTGATCCACTAGCTCACTAGATGCATGTATTGATCCACTAGCTCACTAGATGCATGTATTGATCCACTAGATGCATGTATTGATCCACTAGATACATGTATTGATCCACTAGCTCACTAGATGCATGTATTGATCCACTAGATGCATGTATTGATCCACTAGCTCACTAGATGCATGTATTGATCCACTAGATGCATGTATTGATCCACTAGCTCACTAGATGCATATATTGATCCACTGGCTCACTAGATGCATGTATTGATCCATTAGCTCACTATATGCATGTATTGATCAACTAGCTAACTATATGCATGCATTGATCCACTAGATACATGTATTGATCCACTATATGCATGTATTGATCCACTAGCTCACTAGATGCATGTATTGATCCACTAGATGCATGTATTGATCCACTAGTTCAATAGATGCATGTATTGATCCACTAGATGCATGTATTGATCCACTAGATGCATGTATTGATCCACTAGCTCACTTTATGCATGTATTGATCCACTGGCTCACTAGATGCATGTATTGATCCACTAGGTCACTAGATGCATTTATTGATTCACTAGCTCACTATATGCATGTATTGATCCACTAACTCACTATATGCATGTATTGATCCACTAGCTCACTAGATGCATGTATTGATCCACTAGCTCACTAGATGCATGTATTGATCCACTAGATGCATGTATTGATCCACTAGCTCACTAGATGCATGTATTGATCCACTAGCTCACTAGATGCATGTATTGATCCACTAGATGCATGTATTGATCCACTAGATGCATATATTGATCCACTAGATGCATGTATTGATCCACTAGCTCACTAGATGCATGTATTGATCCACTAGCTCACTATATGCATGCATTGATCCACTAGATGCATGTATTGATCCACTAGATACATGTATTGATCCACTAGATGCATGTATTGATCCACTAGCTCACTAGATGCATGTATTGATCCACTAGATGCATGTATTGATTCACTAGATACATATATTGATCCACTAGATACATGTATTGATCCACTAGATGCATGTATTGATCCACTAGCTCACTAGATGCATGTATTGATCCACTAGATGCATGTATTGATCCACTAGCTCACTAGATGCATATATTGATCCACTGGCTCACTAGATGCATGTATTGATCCATTAGCTCACTATATGCATGTATTGATCAACTAGCTAACTATATGCATGTATTGATCCACTAGATGCATGTATTGATCCACTAGCTCACTAGATGCATGTATTGATCCACAAGATGCATGTGCATGTATTGATCCACTAGCTCACTAGATGCATATATTGATCCACTAGCTCACTAGATGTATGTATTGATCTACTAGCTCACTATATGCATGTATTGATCCACAAGCTCACTAGATACATGTATTGATCCACTAGCTCACTATATGCATGTATTGATCCACTAGCTCACTATATGCATGTATTGATCCACTAGATGCATGTATTGATCCACTAGCTCACTATATGCATGTACTGATCCACTAGATGCATGTATTGATCCACTAGATGCATGTATTGATCCACTAGATACATATATTGATCCACTAGATACATGTATTGATCAACTAGCTCACTAGATGCATGTATTGATCCACTAGATGCATATATTGATCCACTAGCTCACTAGATGCATGTATTGATCCAATAGATGCATGTATTGATCCACTAGCTCACTAGATGCATATATTGATCCACTAGCTCACTATATGCATGTATTGATCCACTAGCTCACTATATGCATGTATTGATCCACTAGATGTATGTATTGATCCACTAGATGCATGTATTGATCCATTAGATGCATGTATTGATCCACTAGATGCATGTATTGATCAACTAGCTCACTAGATGCATGTATTGATCTACTAGCTCACTAGATGCATGTATTGATCCACTAAATGCATGCATTGATCCACTAGCTCACTATATGCATGTATTGATCCACTAGCTCACTAGATGTATGTATTGATCCACTAGATGCATGTATTCATCCACTAGCTCACTATATGCATGTATTGATCCACTGTAACTCACTATATGCATGTATTGATCCACTAGCTCACTATATGCATGTATTGATCCACTAGCTCACTAGATGCATGTATTGATCCACTAGCTCACTAGATGCATGTATTGATCCACTAGATGCATGTATTTATCCACTAGATACATATATTGATCCACTAGATACATGTATTGATCCACTAGCTCACTAGATGCATGTATTGATCCACTAGATGCATGTATTGATCCACTAGCTCACTAGATGCATGTATTGATCCACTAGATGCATGTATTGATCCACTAGCTCACTAGATGCATATATTGATCCACTGGCTCACTAGATGCATGTATTGATCCATTAGCTCACTATATGCATGTATTGATCAACTAGCTAACTATATGCATGTATTGATCCACTAGATGCATGTATTGATCCACTAGCTCACTAGATGCATGTATTGATCCACTAGATGCATGTATTGATCCACTAGCTCACTAGATGCATATATTGATCCACTAGCTCACTAGATGCATATATTGATCCACTAGCTCACTAGATGCATGTATTGATCCACTAGCTCACTAGATGCATGTATTGATCCACTAGCTCACTAGATTTATGTATTGATCCACTAGCTCACTAGATGCATGTATTGATCTACTAGCTCACTAGATGCATATATTGATCCACTATATGCATGTATTGATCCACTAGATACATGTATTGTATTGATCCACTAGATGCATGTATTGATCCACTAGATGCATGTATTGATCCACTAGATGCATGTGCATGTATTGATCCACTAGATGCATGTATTGATCCACTAGATGCATGTATTGATCCACTAGATGCATGTATTGATCCACTAGCTCACTAGATGCATGTATTGATCCACTAGATGCATGTATTGATCCACTAGCTCATTAGATGCATCTATTGATCCACTAGCTCACTATATGCATGTATTGATCCACTAGCTCACTATATGCATGTATTGATCCACTAGCTCACTATATGCATGTATTGATCCACTAGCTCACTATATGCATGTATTGATCCACTAGATGCATGTATTGATCCATTAGATGCATGTATTGATCCACTAGATGCATGTATTGATCAATTAGCTCACTAGATGCATGTATTGATCCACTAGATGCATGTATTGATCAACTAGCTCACTAGATGCATGTATTGATCCACTAGATGCATCTATTGATCCACTAGCTCACTATATGCATGTATTGATCCACTAGCTCACTATATGCATGTATTGATCCACTAGCTCACTATATGCATGTATTGATCCACTAGCTCACTATATGCATGTATTGATCCACTAGATGCATGTATTGATCCATTAGATGCATGTATTGATCCACTAGATGCATGTATTGATCAATTAGCTCACTAGATGCATGTATTGATCCACTAGATGCATGTATTGATCAACTAGCTCACTAGATGCATGTATTGATCCACTAGATGCATGTATTGATCCACTAGCTCACCAGATGCATATATTGATCCACTAGCTCACTATATGCATGTATTGATCCACTAGCTCACTATATGCATGTATTGATCCACTAGCTCACTATATGCATGTATTGATCCACTAGATGCATGTATTGATCCACTAGATGCATGTATTGATCCACTAGATGCATGTATTGATCCATTATATGCATGTATTGATCCACTAGATGCATGTATTGATCCACTAGCTCACTAGATGCATGTATTGATCTACTAGCTCACTAGATGCATGTATTGATCCACTAAATGCATGTATTGATCCACTAGCTCACTATATGCATGTATCGATCCACTAGCTCATTAAATGCATGTATTGATCCACTAGCTCACTAGATGCATGTATTCATCCACTAGCTCACTATATGCATGCATTGATCCACTGTAACTCACTATATGCATGTATTGATCCACTAGCTCACTATATGCATGTATTGATCCACTAGCTCACTAGATGCATGTATTGATCCACTAGCTCACTAGATGCATGTATTGATCCACTAGCTCACTAGATGCATGTATTGATCCACTAGATACATATATTGATCCACTAGATACATGTATTGATCCACTAGCTCACTAGATGCATGTATTGATCCACTAGATGCATGTATTGATCCACTAGCTCACTAGATGCATGTATTGATCCACTAGATGCATGTATTGATCCACTAGCTCACTAGATGCATATATTGATCCACTGGCTCACTAGATGCATGTATTGATCCATTAGCTCACTATATGCATGTATTGATCAACTAGCTAACTATATGCATGCATTGATCCACTAGATACATGTATTGATCCACTATATGCATGTATTGATCCACTAGCTCACTAGATGCATGTATTGATCCACTAGATGCATGTATTGATCCACTAGTTCAATAGATGCATGTATTGATCCACTAGATGCATGTATTGATCCACTAGATGCATGTATTGATCCACTAGCTCACTTTATGCATGTATTGATCCACTGGCTCACTAGATGCATGTATTGATCCACTAGGTCACTAGATGCATTTATTGATTCACTAGCTCACTATATGCATGTATTGATCCACTAACTCACTATATGCATGTATTGATCCACTAGCTCACTAGATGCATGTATTGATCCACTAGCTCACTAGATGCATGTATTGATCCACTAGATGCATGTATTGATCCACTAGCTCACTAGATGCATGTATTGATCCACTAGCTCACTAGATGCATGTATTGATCCACTAGATGCATGTATTGATCCACTAGATGCATATATTGATCCACTAGATGCATGTATTGATCCACTAGCTCACTAGATGCATGTATTGATCCACTAGCTCACTATATGCATGCATTGATCCACTAGATGCATGTATTGATCCACTAGATACATGTATTGATCCACTAGATGCATGTATTGATCCACTAGCTCACTAGATGCATGTATTGATCCACTAGATGCATGTATTGATTCACTAGATACATATATTGATCCACTAGATACATGTATTGATCCACTAGATGCATGTATTGATCCACTAGCTCACTAGATGCATGTATTGATCCACTAGATGCATGTATTGATCCACTAGCTCACTAGATGCATATATTGATCCACTGGCTCACTAGATGCATGTATTGATCCATTAGCTCACTATATGCATGTATTGATCAACTAGCTAACTATATGCATGTATTGATCCACTAGATGCATGTATTGATCCACTAGCTCACTAGATGCATGTATTGATCCACAAGATGAATGTGCATGTATTGATCCACTAGCTCACTAGATGCATGTATTGATCCACTAGCTCACTAGATGCATGTATTGATCCACTAGATGCATGTATTGATCCACTAGCTCACTAGATGTATGTATTGATCCACTAGCTCACTATATGCATGTATTGATCCACAAGCTCACTAGATACATGTATTGATCCACTAGCTCACTATATGCATGTATTGATCCACTAGCTCACTATATGCATGTATTGATCCACTAGATGCATGTATTGATCCACTAGCTCACTATATGCATGTACTGATCCACTAGATGCATGTATTGATCCACTAGATGCATGTATTGATCCACTAGATACATATATTGATCCACTAGATACATGTATTGATCAACTAGCTCACTAGATGCATGTATTGATCCACTAGATGCATGTATTGATCCACTAGCTCACTAGATGCATGTATTGATCCAATAGATGCATGTATTGATCCACTAGCTCACTAGATGCATATATTGATCCACTAGCTCACTATATGCATGTATTGATCCACTAGCTCACTATATGCATGTATTGATCCACTAGATGCATGTATTGATCCACTAGATGCATGTATTGATCCATTAGATGCATGTATTGATCCACTAGATGCATGTATTGATCAACTAGCTCACTAGATGCATGTATTGATCTACTAGCTCACTAGATGCATGTATTGATCCACTAAATGCATGCATTGATCCACTAGCTCACTATATGCATGTATTGATCCACTAGCTCACTAGATGTATGTATTGATCCACTAGATGCATGTATTCATCCACTAGCTCACTATATGCATGTATTGATCCACTGTAACTCACTATATGCATGTATTGATCCACTAGCTCACTATATGCATGTATTGATCCACTAGCTCACTAGATGCATGTATTGATCCACTAGCTCACTAGATGCATGTATTGATCCACTAGATGCATGTATTGATCCACTAGATACATATATTGATCCACTAGATACATGTATTGATCCACTAGCTCACTAGATGCATGTATTGATCCACTAGATGCATGTATTGATCCACTAGCTCACTAGATGCATGTATTGATCCACTAGATGCATGTATTGATCCACTAGCTCACTAGATGCATATATTGATCCACTGGCTCACTAGATGCATGTATTGATCCATTAGCTCACTATATGCATGTATTGATCAACTAGCTAACTATATGCATGTATTGATCCACTAGATGCATGTATTGATCCACTAGCTCACTAGATGCATGTATTGATCCACTAGATGCATGTATTGATCCACTAGCTCACTAGATGCATATATTGATCCACTAGCTCACTAGATGCATATATTGATCCACTAGCTCACTAGATGCATGTATTGATCCACTAGCTCACTAGATGCATGTATTGATCCACTAGCTCACTAGATTTATGTATTGATCCACTAGCTCACTAGATGCATGTATTGATCTACTAGCTCACTAGATGCATATATTGATCCACTATATGCATGTATTGATCCACTAGATACATGTATTGATCCACTAGCTCACTAGATGCATGTATTGATCCACTAGATGCATGTATTGATCCACTAGATGCATGTATTGATCCACTAGATGCATGTATTGATCCACTAGCTCACTAGATGCATGTATTGATCCACTAGATACATGTGCATGTATTGATCCATTAGATGCATGTATTTATTCACTAGATGCATGTATTGATCCACTAGATGCATGTATTGATCAATTAGCTCACTAGATGCATGTATTGATCCACTAGATGCATGTATTGATCAACTAGCTCACTAGATGCATGTATTGATCCACTAGATGCATGTATTGATCCACTAGCTCACTAGATGCATATATTGATCCACTAGCTCACTATATGCATGTATTGATCCACTAGATGCATGTATTGATCCACTAGATGCATGTATTGATCCACTAGATGCATGTATTGATCCATTAGATGCATGTATTGATCCACTAGATGCATGTATTGATCCACTAGCTCACTAGATGCATGTATTGATCTACTAGCTCACTAGATGCATGTATTGATCCACTAAATGCATGTATTGATCCACTAGCTCACTATATGCATGTATCGATCCACTAGCTCATTAAATGCATGTATTGATCCACTAGCTCACTAGATGCATGTATTGATCCACTAGATGCATGTATTCATCCACTAGCTCACTATATGCATGTATTGATCCACTGTAACTCACTATATGCATGTATTGATCCACTAGCTCACTATATGCATGTATTGATCCACTAGCTCACTAGATGCATGTATTGATCCACTAGCTCACTAGATGCATGTATTGATCCACTAGCTCACTAGATGCATGTATTGATCCACTAGATACATATATTGATCCACTAGATACATGTATTGATCCACTAGCTCACTAGATGCATGCATTGATCCACTAGATGCATGTATTGATCCACTAGCTCACTAGATGCATGTATTGATCCACTGTAACTCACTATATGCATGTATTGATCCACTAGCTCACTATATGCATGTATTGATCCACTAGCTCACTAGATGCATGTATTGATCCACTAGCTCACTAGATGCATGTATTGATCCACTAGATGCATGTATTGATCCACTAGATACATGTATTGATCCACTAGCTCACTAGATGCATGTATTGATCCACTAGATGCATGTATTGATCCACTAGCTCACTAGATGCATGTATTGATCCACTAGATGCATGTATTGATCCACTAGCTCACTAGATGCATATATTGATCCACTGGCTCACTAGATGCATGTATTGATCCATTAGCTCACTATATGCATGTATTGATCAACTAGCTAACTATATGCATGTATTGATCCACTAGATGCATGTATTGATCCACTAGCTCACTAGATGCATGTATTGATCCACTAGATGCATGTATTGATCCACTAGCTCACTATATGCATATATTGATCCACTAGCTCACTAGATGCATATATTGATCCACTAGCTCACTAGATGCATGTATTGATCCACTAGCTCACTAGATGCATGTATTGATCTGATCCACTAGATGCATGTATTGATCCACTAGATACATGTGCATGTATTGATCCACTAGATTCATGTATTTATCCACTAGATGCATGTATTGGTCCATTAGATGCATGTATTGATCCACTAGCTCACTATATGCATGTATTGATTCACTAGCTCACTATATGCATGTATTGATCCACTAGCTCACTAGATGCATGTATTGATCCACTAGATGCATGTATTGATCCACTAGCTCACTATATGCATGTATTGATCCACTAACTCACCATATGCATGTATTGATCCACTGGCTCACTATATGCATGTATTGATCCACTAGCTCACTATATGCAGGTATTGATTCACTAGCTCACTATATGCATGTATTGATCCACTAGCTCACTAGATGCATGTATTGATCCACTAGATGCATGTATTGATCCACTAGATACATGTATTGATCCACTAGCTCACTAGATGCATGTATTGATCCACTAGATGCATGTATTGATCCACTAGCTCACTAGATGCATGTATTGATCCACTAGATGCATGTATTGATCCACTAGCTCACTAGATGCATATATTGATCCACTGGCTCACTAGATGCATGTATTGATCCATTAGCTCACTATATGCATGTATTGATCAACTAGCTAACTATATGCATGTATTGATCCACTAGATGCATGTATTGATCCACTAGCTCACTAGATGCATGTATTGATCCACTAGATGCATGTATTGATCCACTAGCTCACTATATGCATATATTGATCCACTAGCTCACTAGATGCATATATTGATCCACTAGCTCACTAGATGCATGTATTGATCCACTAGCTCACTAGATGCATGTATTGATCTGATCCACTAGATGCATGTATTGATCCACTAGATACATGTGCATGTATTGATCCACTAGATTCATGTATTTATCCACTAGATGCATGTATTGGTCCATTAGATGCATGTATTGATCCACTAGCTCACTATATGCATGTATTGATTCACTAGCTCACTATATGCATGTATTGATCCACTAGCTCACTAGATGCATGTATTGATCCACTAGATGCATGTATTGATCCACTAGCTCACTATATGCATGTATTGATCCACTAACTCACCATATGCATGTATTGATCCACTGGCTCACTATATGCATGTATTGATCCACTAGCTCACTATATGCAGGTATTGATTCACTAGCTCACTATATGCATGTATTGATCCACTAGCTCACTAGATGCATGTATTGATCCACTATATGCATGTATTGATCCACTAACTCACTATATGCATGTATTGATCCACTAGCTCACTATATGCATGTATTGATCCACTAGCTCACTAGATGCATGTATTGATCCACTAGCTCACTAGATGCATGTATTGATCCACTAGATGCATGTATTGATCCACTAGCTCACTAGATGCATATATTGATCCACTAGATGCATGTATTGATCCACTAGATGCATGTATTGATCCACTAGCTCACTAGATGCATGCATTGATCCACTAGCTCACTAGATGCATATATTGATCCACTAGATGCATGTATTGATCCACTTGATGCATGTATTGATCCACTAGCTCACTAGATGCATGTATTGATCCACTAGATGCATGTATTGATCCACTAGATGCATGTATTGATCCACTAGCTCACTAGATGCATGTATTGATCCACTAGATGCATGTATTGATCCACTAGATGCATGTATTGATCCACTATACCTACTTTCCTCGACTGATGTGACATGTATACCTACTTTCCTCAACTGATGTGATATGTATACCTACTTTCCTCAATTGATGTGACGTGTATACCTACTTTCCTCAACTGATGTGATATGTATACCTACTTTCCTCAACTGATGTGATATGTATACCTACTTTCCTCAACTGATGTGACATGTATACTTACTTTCCTTGACTGATGTGATGTGTATACTTACTTTCATTGACTGATTTGACGTGTATACCTACTTTCCTCAACTGATGTGATATGTATACCTACTTTCCTCAACTGATGTGACGTGTATACCTACTTTCCTCAACTGATGTGACGTGTATACCTACTTTCCTCAACTGATGTGATATGTATACCTACTTTCCTCAACTGATGTGACGTGTATACCTACTTTCCTCAACTGATGTGACGTGTATACCTACTTTCCTCAACTGATGTGATATGTTTACCTACTTTCCTCAACTGATGTGACGTGTATACCTACTTTCCTCAACTGATGTGACGTGTATACCTACTTTCCTCAACTGATGTGATATGTATACCTACTTTCCTCAACTTATGTGACGTGTATACCTACTTTCCTCAACTGATGTGACGTGTATACCTACTTTCCTCAACTGATGTGATATGTATACCTACTTTCCTCAACTGATGTGACGTGTATACCTACTTTCCTCAACTGATGTGACGTGTATACCTACATTCCTCAACTGATGTGATATGTATACCTACTTTCCTCAACTTATGTGACGTGTATACCTACTTTCCTCAACTGATGTGACGTGTATACCTACTTTCCTCAACTGATGTGATATGTATACCTACTTTCCTCAACTGATGTGACGTGTATACCTACTTTCCTCAACTGATGTGACGTGTATACCTACTTTCCTCAACTGATGTCACTTGTGTAAATATTTTCATCAACTCATATGTATACCTGCTTTCTTTTTAACTAATATTACTTGTATGCTTACTTTCATCACCAGTTTCGTGTGTTCCCTTCTTCACAAGTATGTCCAGCTAAAATCATAGGAGCCACATATAACTAAATAAAATATATGTAAGCAACCAATTAAGGATTAGTAAAAGATAAGTTTGACCTGGTCCAGTCAATACAGGTGCATAAAACGAATCGTGTGATATGGCACAGGTAACTCGTAGCAACATGGCGGCTGAAAACTATCAAACAAGCCATTTCCAAAGGGAATATGACATTCAAATTTACGACAAAATAATTTAAAAGACAGTTGAGGACAGTTTGCGGGTTTGCATGTGGTATGGGACAGAATTTATTATGAATATTGTCAATGTGTTACTGTAACAAGACAAACAGGAGTATTGTCAATGTGTATTCCCAAAGTAACAAAGAGTATTGTCAATGTGTAGACACAAGTAACGGTAATGTCAATATCCCTACTGATCTACTGTGTTATCCTGACTGATCTACTGAACAGACTGATCTACTGTGTTATCCTGACTGATCTACTGAGCAGACTGATCTACTGAGCAGACTGATCTACTGTGTTATCCCTACTGATCTACTGTGTTATCCTGACTGATCTACTGTGTTATCCTGACTGATATACTGTGTTATCCTGACTGATCTACTGTAATATCCTGACTGATCTACTGTAATATCCTGACTGATCTACTTGGTTATCCAGACTGATCTACTTGGTTATCCTGACTGGTCTACTGTGTTATCCTGACTGATCTACTGTGTTATCCTGACTGATCTACTTGGTTATCCAGACTGATCTACTTGGTTATCCTGACTGGTCTACTGTAATATCCTGACTGATCTACTGTGTTATCCTGACTGATCTACTTGGCTATCCAGACTGATCTACTTGGTTATCCTGACTGGTCTACTGTGTTATCCTGACTGGTCTACTGTGTTATCCTGACTGATCTACTGTGTTATCCTGACTGATCTACTGGGTTATCCAGACTGATCTACTTGGTTATCCTGACTGGTCTACTTGGTTATCCAGACTGATCTACTTGGTTATCCTGACTGGTCTACTTGGTTATCCTGACTGATCTACTGTGTTATCCTGACTGGTCTACTTGGTTATCCTGACTGATCTACTGGGTTATCCTGACTGGTCTACTGTGTTATCCTGACTGATCTACTGTGTTATCCTGACTGGTCTACTGTGTTATCCTGACTGATCTACTGGCGTATCCTGACTGATCTACTGTGTTATCCTGACTGATCTACTGTGTTATCCTGACTGGTCTACTGTGTTATCCTGACTGGTCTACTTGGTTATCCTGACTGATCTACTGGGTTATCCTGACTGGTCTACTGTGTTATCCTGACTGATCTACTGTGTTATCCTGACTGGTCTACTGTGTTATCCTGACTGATCTACTGTAATATCCTGACTGATCTACTGTAATATCCTGACTGATCTACTTGGTTATCCAGACTGATCTACTTGGTTATCCTGACTGGTCTACTGTGTTATCCTGACTGATCTACTGTGTTATCCTGACTGATCTACTTGGTTATCCAGACTGATCTACTTGGTTATCCTGACTGGTCTACTGTAATATCCTGACTGATCTACTGTGTTATCCTGACTGATCTACTTGGTTATCCAGACTGATCTACTTGGTTATCCTGACTGATCTACTGTGTTATCCTGACTGATCTACTTGGTTATCCAGACTGATCTACTTGGTTATCCTGACTGGTCTACTGTGTTATCCTGACTGGTCTACTGTGTTATCCTGACTGATCTACTGTGTTATCCTGACTGATCTACTGGGTTATCCAGACTGATCTACTTGGTTATCCTGACTGGTCTACTTGGTTATCCAGACTGATCTACTTGGTTATCCTGACTGGTCTACTTGGTTATCCTGACTGATCTACTGTGTTATCCTGACTGATCTACTGTGTTATCCTGACTGGTCTACTTGGTTATCCTGACTGATCTACTGGGTTATCCTGACTGGTCTACTGTGTTATCCTGACTGATCTACTGTGTTATCCTGACTGGTCTACTGTGTTATCCTGACTGATCTACTGGCGTATCCTGACTGATCTACTTGGTTATCCTGACTGATCTACTGGGTAATCCGGACTGATCTACTGTGTTATCCTGACTGATCTACTATGTTATCCTGACTGATCTACTATGTTATCCTGACTGATCTACTATGTTATCCTGACTGATCTACTATGTTATCCTGACTGATCTACTATGTTATCCTGACTGGTCTACTGTGTTATCCTGACTGATCTACTGGCGTATCCTGACTGATCTACTTGGTTATCCTGACTGATCTACTGGGTAATCCGGACTGATCTACTGTGTTATCCTGACTGATCTACTGTGTTATCCTGACTGGTCTACTGTGTTATCCTGACTGATCTACTGTGTTATCCTGACTGATCTACTATGTTATCCTGACTGATCTACTGTGTTATCCTGACTGATCTACTATGTTATCCTGACTGATCTACTGTGTTATCCTGACTGATCTACTGTGTTATCCTGACTGATCTACTATGTTATCCAGACTGATATACTTGGTTATCCTGACTGATCTACTGTGTTATCCTGACTGATCTACTATGTTATCCTGACTGATCTACTATGTTATCCTGACTGATCTACTATGTTATCCTGACTGATCTACTATGTTATCCTGACTGATCTACTGTGTTATCCTGACTGATCTACTGTGTTATCCTGACTGATCTACTATGTTATCCAGACTGATCTACTTGGTTATCCTGACTGATCTACTGTGTTATCCTGACTGATCTACTATGTTATCCTGACTGATCTACTATGTTATCCTGACTGATCTACTATGTTATCCTGACTGATCTACTGTGTTATCCTGACTGGTCTACTGTGTTATCCTGACTGATCTACTGTGTTATCCTGACTGATCTACTGTGTTATCCTGACTGATCTACTATGTTATCCTGACTGATCTACTGGGTTATCCTGACTGATCTACTGTGTTATCCTGACTGATCTACTGTGTTATCCTGACTGATCTACTATGTTATCCTGACTGATCTACTGGGTTATCCTGACTGATCTACTGTGTTATCCTGACTGATCTACTGGGTTATCCTGACTGATCTACTGGGTTATCCTGACTGATCTACTGTGTTATCCTGACTGATTTACTGGGTTATCCTGACTGATCTACTGTGTTATCCTGACTGGTCTACTGTGTTATCCTGACTGATCTACTGTGTTATCCTGACTGATCTACTGTGTTATCCTGACTGATCTACTATGTTATCCTGACTGATCTACTGGGTTATCCTGACTGATCTACTGGGTTATCCTGACTGGTCTACTATGTTATCCTGACTGATCTACTATGTTATCCTGACTGATCTACTGGGTTATCCTGACTGATCTACTGTGTTATCCTGACTGGTCTACTGTGTTATCCTGACTGGTCTACTGTGTTATCCTGACTGGTCTACTGTGTTATCCTGACTGATCTACTGTGTTATCCTGACTGGTCTACTGGCGTATCCTGACTGATCTACTTGGTTATCCTGACTGATCTACTGTGTTATCCTGACTGATCTACTGTGTTATCCTGACTGATCTACTTGGTTATCCTGACTGATCTACTGTGTTATCCTGACTGATCTACTGTGTTATCCTGACTGATCTACTGTGTTATCCTGACTGGTCTACTGTGTTATCCTGACTGGTCTACTATGTTATCCTGACTGATCTACTGTGTTATCCTGACTGATCTACTGGCGTATCCTGACTGATCTACTGTGTTATCCTGACTGATCTACTGTGTTATCCTGACTGATCTACTGTGTTATCCTGACTGGTCTACTATGTTATCCTGACTGATCTACTGTGTTATCCTGACTGATCTACTGTGTTATCCTGACTGATCTACTGTGTTATCCTGACTGATCTACTGGGTTATCCTGACTGATCTACTGTGTTATCCTGACTGATCTACTGTGTTATCCTGACTGGTCTACTGTGTTATCCTGACTGATCTACTGTGTTATCCTGACTGGTCTACTGTGTTATCCTGACTGATCTACTGTGTTATCCTGACTGATCTACTGGCGTATCCTGACTGATCTACTGTGTTATCCTGACTGATCTACTGTGTTATCCTGACTGATCTACTGTGTTATCCTGACTGGTCTACTGTGTTATCCTGACTGGTCTACTGTGTTATCCTGACTGGTCTACTGTGTTATCCTGACTGATCTACTGTGTTATCCTGACTGGTCTACTGGCGTATCCTGACTGATCTACTTGGTTATCCTGACTGATCTACTGTGTTATCCTGACTGGTCTACTATGTTATCCTGACTGATCTACTGTGTTATCCTGACTGATCTACTATGTTATCCTGACTGGTCTACTGTGTTATCCTGACTGGTCTACTATGTTATCCAGACTGATCTACTGTGTTATCCTGACTGATCTACTGGCGTATCCTGACTGATCTACTGTGTTATCCTGACTGATCTACTGTGTTATCCTGACTGATCTACTGTGTTATCCTGACTGATCTACCGGGTTATCCTGACTGATCTACTGGCGTATCCTGACTGATCTACTGTGTTATCCTGACTGATCTACTGGCGTATCCTGACTGATCTACTGGCGTATCCTGACTGATCTACTGTGTTATCCTGACTGATCTACTGTAATATCCTGACTGATCTACTGTGTTATCCTGACTGATCTACTGTGTTATCCTGACTGATCTACTGTGTTATCCTGACTGATCTACTGGCGTATCCTGACTGATCTACTGTGTTATCCTGACTGATCTACTGTGTTATCCTGACTGATCTACTGTGTTATCCTGACTGATCTACCGGGTTATCCTGACTGATCTACTGGCGTATCCTGACTGATCTACTGTGTTATCCTGACTGATCTACTGGTGTATCCTGACTGATCTACTGGCGTATCCTGACTGATCTACTGGCGTATCCTGACTGATCTACTGTGTTATCCTGACTGATCTACTGTGTTATCCTGACTGATCTACTGTAATATCCTGACTGGTCTACTGTGTTATCCTGACTGGTCTACTGTGTTATCCTGACTGATCTACTGTGTTATCCTGACTGATCTACTGTGTTATCCTGACTGATCTACTGTGTTATCCTGACTGATCTACTGTGTTATCCTGACTGATCTACTGTGTTATCCTGACTGATCTACTGTGTATCCTGACTGATCTACTGTGTTATCCTGACTGATCTACTGTGTTATCCTGACTGATCTACTGTGTTATCCTGACTGATCTACTGTGTTATCCTGACTGATCTACTGTAATATCCTGACTGGTCTACTGTGTTATCCTGACTGATCTACTGGGTTATCCTGACTGATCTACTGTGTTATCCTGACTGATCTACTGTGTTATCCTGACTGATCTACTGTGTTATCCTGACTGATCTACTGTGTTATCCTGACTGATCTACTGTGTTATCCTGACTGATCTACTGGGTTATCCAGACTGATCTACTGTAATATCCTGACTGGTCTACTGGGTTATCCTGACTGATCTACTGGGTTATCCTGACTGGTCTACTGTGTTATCCTGACTGATCTACTGTGTTATCCTGACTGGTCTACTGTGTTATCCTGACTGATCTACTGTGTTATCCTGACTGGTCTACTGTGTTATCCTGACTGATCTACTGTGTTATCCTGACTGATCTACTGTGTTATCCTGACTGGTCTACTGTGTTATCCTGACTGATCTACTGTGTTATCCTGACTGGTCTACTGTGTTATCCTGACTGATCTACTGTGTTATCCTGACTGATCTACTGGGTTATCCAGACTGATCTACTGTAATATCCTGACTGGTCTACTGGGTTATCCAGACTGATCTACTGTGTTATCCAGACTGATCTACTGTAATATCCTGACTGGTCTACTGTGTTATCCTGACTGATCTACTGTAATATCCTGACTGGTCTACTGGGTTATCCAGACTGATCTACTGTGTTATCCTGACTGATCTACTGTGTAATCCTGACTGATCTACTATGTTATCCTGACTGATCTACTGTGTTATCCTGACTGATCTACTGGCGTATCCTGACTGATCTACTGTGTTATCCTGACTGATCTACTGTGTTATCCTGACTGATCTACTATGTTATCCTGACTGGTCTACTATGTTATCCTGACTGATCTACTGTGTTATCCTGACTGATCTACTGTGTTATCCTGACTGATCTACTGTGTTATCCTGACTGATCTACTTGGTTATCCTGACTGATCTACTGTGTTATCCTGACTGATCTACTGTGTTATCCTGACTGGTCTACTGTGTTATCCTGACTGGTCTACTGTGTTATCCTGACTGGTCTACTATGTTATCCTGACTGATCTACTGTGTTATCCTGACTGATCTACTGGCGTATCCTGACTGATCTACTGTGTTATCCTGACTGATCTACTGTGTTATCCTGACTGATCTACTGTGTTATCCTGACTGATCTACTATGTTATCCTGACTGGTCTACTATGTTATCCTGACTGATCTACTGTGTTATCCTGACTGATCTACTGTGTTATCCTGACTGATCTACTGTGTTATCCTGACTGGTCTACTGTGTTATCCTGACTGGTCTACTGTGTTATCCTGACTGGTCTACTGTGTTATCCTGACTGATCTACTGTGTTATCCTGACTGGTCTACTGGCGTATCCTGACTGATCTACTTGGTTATCCTGACTGATCTACTGTGTTATCCTGACTGGTCTACTATGTTATCCTGACTGATCTACTGTGTTATCCTGACTGATCTACTGTTATCCTGACTGGTCTACTGTGTTATCCTGACTGGTCTACTATGTTATCCAGACTGATCTACTGTGTTATCCTGACTGATCTACTGGCGTATCCTGACTGATCTACTGTGTTATCCTGACTGATCTACTGTGTTATCCTGACTGATCTACTGTGTTATCCTGACTGATCTACCGGGTTATCCTGACTGATCTACTGGCGTATCCCGACTGATCTACTGTGTTATCCTGACTGATCTACTGGCGTATCCTGACTGATCTACTGGCGTATCCTGACTGATCTACTGTGTTATCCTGACTGATCTACTGTAATATCCTGACTGATCTACTGTGTTATCCTGACTGATCTACTGTGTTATCCTGACTGATCTACTGTGTTATCCTGACTGATCTACTGGCGTATCCTGACTGATCTACTGTGTTATCCTGACTGATCTACTGTGTTATCCTGACTGATCTACTGTGTTATCCTGACTGATCTACCGGGTTATCCTGACTGATCTACTGGCGTATCCTGACTGATCTACTGTGTTATCCTGACTGATCTACTGGTGTATCCTGACTGATCTACTGGCGTATCCTGACTGATCTACTGGCGTATCCTGACTGATCTACTGTGTTATCCTGACTGATCTACTGTGTTATCCTGACTGATCTACTGTAATATCCTGACTGGTCTACTGTGTTATCCTGACTGGTCTACTGTGTTATCCTGACTGATCTACTGTGTTATCCTGACTGATCTACTGTGTTATCCTGACTGATCTACCGGGTTATCCTGACTGATCTACTGGCGTATCCTGACTGATCTACTGTGTTATCCTGACTGATCTACTGGCGTATCCTGACTGATCTACTGGCGTATCCTGACTGATCTACTGTGTTATCCTGAATGATCTACTGTAATATCCTGACTGATCTACTGTGTTATCCTGACTGATCTACTGTGTTATCCTGACTGATCTACTGTGTTATCCTGACTGATCTACTGGTTATCCTGACTGATCTACTGTGTTATCCTGACTGATCTACTGTGTTATCCTGACTGATCTACTGTGTTATCCTGACTGATCTACCGGGTTATCCTGACTGATCTACTGGCGTATCCTGACTGATCTACTGTGTTATCCTGACTGATCTACTGGCGTATCCTGACTGATCTACTGGCGTATCCTGACTGATCTACTGTGTTATCCTGACTGATCTACTGTGTTATCCTGACTGATCTACTGTATATCCTGACTGGTCTACTGTGTTATCCTGACTGTCTACTGGGTTATCCTGACTGATCTACTGTGTTATCCTGACTGGTCTACTGTGTTATCCTGACTGATCTACTGTGTTATCCTGACTGATCTACTGTGTTATCCTGACTGATCTACTGTGTTATCCTGACTGATCTACTGTGTTATCCTGACTGATCTACTGTGTTATCCTGACTGATCTACTGTGTTATCCTGACTGGTCTACTGTGTTATCCTGACTGATCTACTGTGTTATCCTGACTGGTCTACTGTGTTATCCTGACTGATCTACTGGGTTATCCTGACTGATCTACTGTGTTATCCTGACTGATCTACTGTGTTATCCTGACTGATCTACTGTTATCCTGACTGATCTACTGTGTTATCCTGACTGATCTACTGTGTTATCCTGACTGATCTACTGTTATCCTGACTGGTCTACTGTTATCCTGACTGATCTACTGTAATATCCTGACTGGTCTACTGGGTTATCCAGACTGATCTACTGTGTTATCCTGACTGATCTACTGTGTAATCCTGACTGATCTACTGTGTTATCCTGACTGATCTACTGTGTTATCCTGACTGATCTACTGGCGTATCCTGACTGATCTACTGTGTTATCCTGACTGATCTACTGTGTTATCCTGACTGATCTACTGTGTTATCCTGACTGGTCTACTGTGTTATCCTGACTGATCTACTGTGTTATCCTGACTGATCTACTGTGTTATCCTGACTGATCTACTGTGTTATCCTGACTGATCTACTTGGTTATCCTGACTGATCTACTGTGTTATCCTGACTGATCTACTGTGTTATCCTGACTGGTCTACTGTGTTATCCTGACTGGTCTACTGTGTTATCCTGACTGGTCTACTGTGTTATCCTGACTGATCTACTGTGTTATCCTGACTGATCTACTGGCGTATCCTGACTGATCTACTGTGTTATCCTGACTGATCTACTGTGTATCCTGACTGATCTACTTGTTATCCTGACTGGTCTACTTGTTATCCTGACTGATCTACTGTGTTATCCTGACTGATCTACTGTGTTATCCTGACTGATCTACTGTGTTATCCTGACTGATCTACTGTGTTATCCTGACTGGTCTACTGTGTTATCCTGACTGGTCTACTGTGTTATCCTGACTGATCTACTGTGTTATCCTGACTGGTCTACTGGGTTATCCTGACTGATCTACTTGGTTATCCTGACTGATCTACTGTGTTATCCTGACTGATCTACTGGGTTATCCAGACTGATCTACTGTAATATCCTGACTGGTCTACTGGGTTATCCAGACTGATCTACTGTGTTATCCAGACTGATCTACTGTAATATCCTGACTGGTCTACTGTGTTATCCTGACTGATCTACTGTAATATCCTGACTGGTCTACTGGGTTATCCAGACTGATCTACTGTGTTATCCTGACTGATCTACTGTGTAATCCTGACTGATCTACTATGTTATCCTGACTGATCTACTGTGTTATCCTGACTGATCTACTGGCGTATCCTGACTGATCTACTGTGTTATCCTGACTGATCTACTGTGTTATCCTGACTGATCTACTATGTTATCCTGACTGGTCTACTATGTTATCCTGACTGATCTACTGTGTTATCCTGACTGATCTACTGTGTTATCCTGACTGATCTACTGTGTTATCCTGACTGATCTACTTGGTTATCCTGACTGATCTACTGTGTTATCCTGACTGATCTACTGTGTTATCCTGACTGGTCTACTGTGTTATCCTGACTGGTCTACTGTGTTATCCTGACTGGTCTACTATGTTATCCTGACTGATCTACTGTGTTATCCTGACTGATCTACTGGCGTATCCTGACTGATCTACTGTGTTATCCTGACTGATCTACTGTGTTATCCTGACTGATCTACTATGTTATCCTGACTGGTCTACTATGTTATCCTGACTGATCTACTGTGTTATCCTGACTGATCTACTGTGTTATCCTGACTGATCTACTGTGTTATCCTGACTGGTCTACTGTGTTATCCTGACTGGTCTACTGTGTTATCCTGACTGGTCTACTGTGTTATCCTGACTGATCTACTGTGTTATCCTGACTGGTCTACTGGCGTATCCTGACTGATCTACTTGGTTATCCTGACTGATCTACTGTGTTATCCTGACTGGTCTACTATGTTATCCTGACTGATCTACTGTGTTATCCTGACTGATCTACTATGTTATCCTGACTGGTCTACTGTGTTATCCTGACTGGTCTACTATGTTATCCAGACTGATCTACTGTGTTATCCTGACTGATCTACTGGCGTATCCTGACTGATCTACTGTGTTATCCTGACTGATCTACTGTGTTATCCTGACTGATCTACTGTGTTATCCTGACTGATCTACCGGGTTATCCTGACTGATCTACTGGCGTATCCCGACTGATCTACTGTGTTATCCTGACTGATCTACTGGCGTATCCTGACTGATCTACTGGCGTATCCTGACTGATCTACTGTGTTATCCTGACTGATCTACTGTAATATCCTGACTGATCTACTGTGTTATCCTGACTGATCTACTGTGTTATCCTGACTGATCTACTGTGTTATCCTGACTGGTCTACTGTGTTATCCTGACTGATCTACTGTGTTATCCTGACTGATCTACTGTGTTATCCTGACTGATCTACTGTGTTATCCTGACTGATCTACTGGGTTATCCTGACTGATCTACTGGCGTATCCTGACTGATCTACTGTGTTATCCTGACTGATCTACTGGGTATCCTGACTGATCTACTGGTATCCTGACTGATCTACTGTGTTATCCTGACTGATCTACTGTGTTATCCTGACTGATCTACTGTAATATCCTGACTGGTCTACTGTGTTATCCTGACTGGTCTACTGTGTTATCCTGACTGATCTACTGTGTTATCCTGACTGATCTACTGTGTTATCCTGACTGATCTACCGGGTTATCCTGACTGATCTACTGGCGTATCCTGACTGATCTACTGTGTTATCCTGACTGATCTACTGGCGTATCCTGACTGATCTACTGGCGTATCCTGACTGATCTACTGTGTTATCCTGAATGATCTACTGTAATATCCTGACTGATCTACTGTGTTATCCTGACTGATCTACTGTGTTATCCTGACTGATCTACTGTGTTATCCTGACTGATCTACTGGCGTATCCTGACTGATCTACTGTGTTATCCTGACTGATCTACTGTGTTATCCTGACTGATCTACTGTGTTATCCTGACTGATCTACCGTGTTATCCTGACTGATCTACTGGCGTATCCTGACTGATCTACTGTGTTATCCTGACTGATCTACTGGCGTATCCTGACTGATCTACTGGCGTATCCTGACTGATCTACTGGGTATCCTGACTGATCTACTTGTATCTGTGTTTGTATCCTGACTGCTACTGTAATATCTGACTGGTCTACTGTGTTATCCTGACTGTTCTACTGGGTTATCCTGACTGATCTACTGTGTTCCTGACTGATCTACTGTGTTATCCTGACTGATCTACTGTGTTATCCTGACTGATCTACTGTGTTATCCTGACTGATCTACTGTGTTATCCTGACTGATCTACTGTGTATCCTGACTGGTCTACTGTGTTATCCTGACTGGTCTACTGTGTTATCCTGACTGGTCTACTGGGTTATCCTGACTGATCTACTGTGTTATCCTGACTGATCTACTGTGTTATCCTGACTGATCTACTGTAATATCCTGACTGATCTACTGTGTTATCCTGACTGGTCTACTGTAATATCCTGACTGATCTACTGTGTTATCCTGACTGATCTACTGTAATATCCTGACTGGTCTACTGTGTTATCCTGACTGATCTACTGTGTTATCCTGACTGATCTACTGTAATATCCTGACTGATCTACTGTATATCCTGACTGATCTACTGTAATATCCTGACTGATCTACTGTGTTATCCTGACTGATCTACTGTGTTATCCTGACTGATCTACTGTGTATCCTGATGATTACTGTGTTATCCTGATGGTCTACTGTGTATCTGACTGGTCTACTGTGTTATCCTGACTGGTCTACTGTGTTATCCTGACTGATCTACTGTGTTATCCTGACTGATCTACTGTGTATCCTGACTGGTCTACTGTGTTATCCTGACTGATCTACTGTGTTATCCTGACTGATCTACTGTGTTATCCTGACTGGTCTACTGTTATCCTGACTGATCTACTTGGTTATCCTGACTGATCTACTGTAATATCCTGACTGGTCTACTGTGTTATCCTGACTGATCTACTTGGTTATCCTGACTGATCTACTGTAATATCCTGACTGGTCTACTGTGTTATCCTGACTGATCTACTGTGTTATCCAGACTGATCTACTGGGTTATCCTGACTGATCTACTGTAATATCCTGACTGATCTACTGGGTTATCCTGACTGATCTACTGTAATATCCTGACTGGTCTACTGGGTTATCCAGACTGATCTACTTGGTTATCCTGACTGGTCTACTGTGTTATCCTGACTGATCTACTGGGTTATCCTGACTGGTCTACTGGGTTATCCTGACTGGTCTACTGGGTTATCCCGACTGGTCTACTGGGTTATCCTGACTGATCTACTGGGTTATCCTGACTGATCTACTGTAATATCCTGACTGGTCTACTGTGTTATCCTGACTGATCTACTGGGTTATCCTGACTGATCTACTGTGTTATCCTGACTGATCTACTGTGTTATCTGATGATCTACTGTTATCCTGACTGATCTACTGGTTATCCTGACTGATCTACTGTGTTATCCTGACTGGTCTACTGTGTTATCCTGACTGGTCTACTGTGTTATCCTGACTGGTCTACTGGGTTATCCTGACTGATCTACTGGTTATCCTGACTGATCTACTGGCGTATCCTGACTGATCTACTGTGTTATCCTGACTGATCTACTGATTACTGTGTTATCCTGACTGATCTACTATGTTATCCTGACTGGTCTACTATGTATCCTGATGGTCTACTGGTTATCCTGACTGATCTACTGTGTTTCCTGACTATCTGTGTTATCCTGACTGGCTACTGTGTTATCCTGATTGTTCTACTGTGTTATCCTGACTGATCTACTGTGTTATCCTGACTGATCTACTGGGTTATCCTGACTGGTCTACTGGGTTATCCTGACTGATCTACTTGGTTATCCTGACTGATCTACTGTGTTATCCTGACTGATCTACTGTGTTATCCTGACTGATCTACTGTAATATCCTGACT
>CM026399.1:50410309-50475112 GCA_014843695.1 Archivesica marissinica | reverse complement strand
ATCCTGACTGGTCTACTGTGTTATCCTGACTGATCTACTGGGTTATCCTGACTGATCTACTGTGTTATCCTGACTGATCTACTGTGTTATCCTGACTGATCTACTGTGTTATCCTGACTGATCTACTGTGTTATCCTGACTGATCTACTGTGTTATCCTGACTGATCTACTGGGTTATCCAGACTGATCTACTGTAATATCCTGACTGGTCTACTGGGTTATCCTGACTGATCTACTGGGTTATCCTGACTGGTCTACTGTGTTATCCTGACTGATCTACTGTGTTATCCTGACTGATCTACTGTGTTATCCTGACTGATCTACTGTGTTATCCTGACTGGTCTACTGTGTTATCCTGACTGATCTACTGTGTTATCCTGACTGATCTACTGTGTTATCCTGACTGATCTACTGGGTTATCCAGACTGATCTACTGTAATATCCTGACTGGTCTACTGGGTTATCCTGACTGATCTACTGGGTTATCCTGACTGGTCTACTGTGTTATCCTGACTGATCTACTGTGTTATCCTGACTGGTCTACTGTGTTATCCTGACTGATCTACTGTGTTATCCTGACTGGTCTACTGTGTTATCCTGACTGATCTACTGTGTTATCCTGACTGATCTACTGTGTTATCCTGACTGATCTACTGGGTTATCCTGACTGATCTACTGTAATATCCTGACTGGTCTACTGTGTTATCCTGACTGATCTACTGGGTTATCCTGACTGATCTACTGTGTTATCCTGACTGATCTACTGTGTTATCCTGACTGATCTACTGTGTTATCCTGACTGATCTACTGTGTTATCCTGACTGATCTACTGTGTTATCCTGACTGATCTACTGTGTTATCCTGACTGATCTACTGTGTTATCCTGACTGATCTACTGTAATATCCTGACTGGTCTACTGTGTTATCCTGACTGATCTACTGTGTTATCCTGACTGATCTACTGTGTTATCCTGACTGATCTACTGTGTTATCCTGACTGATCTACTGGGTTATCCTGACTGATCTACTGGCGTATCCTGACTGATCTACTGTGTTATCCTGACTGATCTACTGGGTATCCTGACTGATCTACTGGCGTATCCTGACTGATCTACTGTGTTATCCTGACTGATCTACTGTGTTATCCTGACTGATCTACTGTAATATCCTGACTGGTCTACTGTGTTATCCTGACTGGTCTACTGTGTTATCCTGACTGATCTACTGTGTTATCCTGACTGATCTACTGTGTTATCCTGACTGATCTACTGTGTTATCCTGACTGATCTACTGTGTTATCCTGACTGATCTACTGTGTTATCCTGACTGATCTACTGGGTTATCCTGACTGATCTACTGGGTTATCCTGACTGATCTACTGTGTTATCCTGACTGATCTACTGTAATATCCTGACTGATCTACTGTGTTATCCTGACTGATCTACTGTGTTATCCTGACTGATCTACTGTGTTATCCTGACTGATCTACTGTAATCCTGACTGGTCTACTGTGTTATCCTGACTGATCTACTGTGTTATCCTGACTGATCTACTGTGTTATCCTGACTGATCTACTGGTTATCCTGACTGATCTACTGTGTTATCCTGACTGATCTACTGTGTTATCCTGACTGATCTACTGTGTTATCCTGACTGATCTACTGTGTTATCCTGACTGATCTACTGTGTTATCCTGACTGATCTACTGTGTTATCCTGACTGATCTACTGGGTTATCCTGACTGATCTACTGTGTTATCCTGACTGATCTACTGTGTTATCCTGACTGGTCTACTGTGTTATCCTGACTGGTCTACTGTGTTATCCTGACTGATCTACTGTGTTATCCTGACTGATCTACTGTGTTATCCTGACTGATCTACTGGGTTATCCTGACTGATCTACTGTGTTATCCTGACTGATCTACTGTGTTATCCTGACTGATCTACTGTGTTATCCTGACTGATCTACTGTGTTATCCTGACTGATCTACTGTGTTATCCTGACTGATCTACTGTGTTATCCTGACTGATCTACTGTGTTATCCTGACTGATCTACTGGGTTATCCTGACTGATCTACTGTGTTATCCTGACTGATCTACTGTGTTATCCTGACTGATCTACTGTGTTATCCTGACTGATCTACTGTGTTATCCTGACTGGTCTACTGTGTTATCCTGACTGATCTACTGTGTTATCCTGACTGATCTACTGGGTTATCCTGACTGATCTACTGTGTTATCCTGACTGATCTACTGTGTTATCCTGACTGATCTACTGTAATATCCTGACTGATCTACTGGGTTATCCTGACTGATCTACTGGGTTATCCTGACTGGTCTACTGTGTTATCCTGACTGATCTACTGGGTTATCCTGACTGGTCTACTGGGTTATCCTGACTGGTCTACTGGGTTATCCCGACTGGTCTACTGGGTTATCCTGACTGATCTACTGGGTTATCCTGACTGATCTACTGTAATATCCTGACTGGTCTACTGTGTTATCCTGACTGATCTACTTGGTTATCCTGACTGATCTACTGTAATATCCTGACTGGTCTACTGGGTTATCCAGACTGATCTACTGGGTTATCCTGACTGATCTACTGTAATATCCTGACTGATCTACTGGGTTATCCTGACTGATCTACTGTAATATCCTGACTGGTCTACTGGGTTATCCAGACTGATCTACTGGGTTATCCTGACTGATCTACTGTAATATCCTGACTGATCTACTGGGTTATCCTGACTGATCTACTGTATATCCTGACTGGTCTACTGGGTTATCCAGACTGATCTACTTGGTTATCCTGACTGATCTACTGGGTTATCCTGACTGGTCTACTGGGTTATCCTGACTGGTCTACTTGGTTATCCTGACTGATCTACTGTAATATCCTGACTGATCTACTGTGTTATCCTGACTGATCTACTGTAATATCCTGACTGATCTACTGTGTTATCCTGACTGGTCTACTGTAATATCCTGACTGGTCTACTGTGTTATCCAGACTGATCTACTGTAATATCCTGACTGGTCTACTGGGTTATCCTGACTGATCTACTGTGTTATCCTGACTGATCTACTGTGTTATCCTGACTGATCTACTGTAATATCCTGACTGATCTACTGTAATATCCTGACTGATCTACTGTAATATCCTGACTGATCTACTGTAATATCCTGACTGATCTACTGTGTTATCCTGACTGATCTACTGTAATATCCTGACTGATCTACTGTAATATCCTGACTGATCTACTGTAATATCCTGACTGATCTACTGTAATATCCTGACTGATCTACTGTAATATCCTGACTGGTCTACTGGGTTATCCAGACTGATCTACTGTGTTATCCAGACTGATCTACTGTAATATCCTGACTGGTCTACTGTGTTATCCAGACTGATCTACTGTAATATCCTGACTGGTCTACTGTGTTATCCTGACTGATCTACTGGGTTATCCACTGATCTACTGTGTTATCCAGACTGATCTACTGTAATATCCTGACTGGTCTACTGTGTTATCCTGACTGATCTACTTGGTTATCCTGACTGATCTACTGTAATATCCTGACTGGTCTACTGTGTTATCCTGACTGATCTACTTGGTTATCCTGACTGATCTACTGTAATATCCTGACTGGTCTACTGGGTTATCCTGACTGATCTACTGTGTTATCCAGACTGATCTACTGGGTCCTGACTGATCTACTGTAATATCCTGACTGATCTACTGGGTTATCCTGACTGATCTACTGTAATATCCTGACTGGTCTACTGGGTACTATCCAGACTGATCTACTTGGTTATCCTGACTGGTCTACTGTGTTATCCTGACTGATCTACTGGGTTATCCTGACTGGTCTACTGGGTTATCCTGACTGGTCTACTGGGTTATCCCGACTGGTCTACTGGGTTATCCTGACTGATCTACTGGGTTATCCTGACTGATCTACTGTAATATCCTGACTGGTCTACTGTGTTATCCTGACTGATCTACTTGGTTATCCTGACTGATCTACTGTAATATCCTGACTGGTCTACTGAGTTATCCAGACTGATCTACTGGGTTATCCTGACTGATCTACTGTAATATCCTGACTGATCTACTGGGTTATCCTGACTGATCTACTGTAATATCCTGACTGGTCTACTGGGTTATCCAGACTGATCTACTTGGTTATCCTGACTGGTCTACTGTGTTATCCTGACTGATCTACTGGGTTATCCTGACTGGTCTACTGGGTTATCCTGACTGGTCTACTTGGTTATCCTGACTGATCTACTGTAATATCCTGACTGATCTACTGTGTTATCCTGACTGATCTACTGTAATATCCTGACTGATCTACTGTGTTATCCTGACTGGTCTACTGTAATATCCTGACTGGTCTACTGTAATATCCTGACTGGTCTACTGTGTTATCCTGACTGATCTACTGTAATATCCTGACTGATCTACTGTAATATCCTGACTGATCTACTGTAATATCCTGACTGATCTACTGTAATATCCTGACTGATCTACTGTGTTATCCTGACTGATCTACTGTAATATCCTGACTGATCTACTGTAATATCCTGACTGATCTACTGTAATATCCTGACTGATCTACTGGGTATCCGACTGATCTACTGGGTATCCTGACTGATCTACTGTAATATCCTGATGATCTACTGGGTTATCCTGACTGATCTACTATATCCCGACTGATCTACTGGGTTATCCAGACTGATCTAGGTTATCCTGACTGATCTACTGTAATATCCTGACTGATCTACTGGGTTATCCTGACTGATCTACTGTAATATCCTGACTGGTCTACTGGGTTATCCAGACTGATCTACTGGGTTATCCTGACTGATCTACTGGGTTATCCTGACTGATCTACTGGGTTATCCTGACTGATCTACTGGGTTATCCTGACTGATCTACTGTAATATCCTGACTGATCTACTGTGTTATCCTGACTGATCTACTGTAATATCCTGACTGATCTACTGTGTTATCCTGACTGATCTACTGTAATATCCTGACTGGTCTACTGTGTTATCCAGACTGATCTACTGTAATATCCTGACTGGTCTACTGGGTTATCCTGACTGATCTACTGTGTTATCCTGACTGATCTACTGTGTTATCCTGACTGATCTACTGTAATATCCTGACTGATCTACTGTAATATCCTGACTGATCTACTGTGTTATCCTGACTGATCTACTGGGTTATCCTGACTGATCTACTGTGTTATCCTGACTGATCTACTGTGTTATCCTGACTGATCTACTGTGTTATCCTGACTGATCTACTGGGTTATCCTGACTGATCTACTGTGTTATCCTGACTGATCTACTGTAATATCCTGACTGATCTACTGTAATATCCTGACTGGTCTACTGGGTTATCCTGACTGATCTACTGGGTTATCCTGACTGGTCTACTGTGTTATCCTGACTGATCTACTGGGTTATCCTGACTGGTCTACTGGGTTATCCCGACTGGTCTACTGGGTTATCCTGACTGATCTACTGGGTTATCCTGACTGATCTACTGTAATATCCTGACTGGTCTACTGTGTTATCCTGACTGATCTACTTGGTTATCCTGACTGATCTACTGTAATATCCTGACTGGTCTACTGGGTTATCCAGACTGATCTACTGGGTTATCCTGACTGATCTACTGTAATATCCTGACTGATCTACTGGGTTATCCTGACTGATCTACTGTAATATCCTGACTGGTCTACTGGGTTATCCAGACTGATCTACTTGGTTATCCTGACTGGTCTACTGTGTTATCCTGACTGATCTACTGGGTTATCCTGACTGGTCTACTGGGTTATCCTGACTGATCTACTGTAATATCCTGACTGATCTACTGTGTTATCCTGACTGATCTACTGTAATATCCTGACTGATCTACTGTGTTATCCTGACTGATCTACTGTAATATCCTGACTGGTCTACTGTAATATCCTGACTGGTCTACTGTGTTATCCAGACTGATCTACTGTAATATCCTGACTGGTCTACTGGGTTATCCTGACTGATCTACTGTGTTATCCTGACTGATCTACTGTGTTATCCTGACTGATCTACTGTAATATCCTGACTGATCTACTGTAATATCCTGACTGATCTACTGTAATATCCTGACTGATCTACTGTAATATCCTGACTGATCTACTGTAATATCCTGACTGATCTACTGTGTTATCCTGACTGATCTACTGTAATATCCTGACTGATCTACTGTAATATCCTGACTGATCTACTGTAATATCCTGACTGATCTACTGTAATATCCTGACTGATCTACTGTAATATCCTGACTGATCTACTGTAATATCCTGACTGATCTACTGTAATATCCTGACTGGTCTACTGGGTTATCCAGACTGATCTACTGTGTTATCCAGACTGATCTACTGTAATATCCTGACTGGTCTACTGTGTTATCCAGACTGATCTACTGTAATATCCTGACTGGTCTACTGTGTTATCCTGACTGATCTACTGGGTTATCCAGACTGATCTACTGTGTTATCCAGACTGATCTACTGTAATATCCTGACTGGTCTACTGTGTTATCCTGACTGATCTACTGGGTTATCCTGACTGATCTACTGTAATATCCTGACTGGTCTACTGTGTTATCCTGACTGATCTACTTGGTTATCCTGACTGATCTACTGTAATATCCTGACTGGTCTACTGTGTTATCCTGACTGATCTACTTGGTTATCCTGACTGATCTACTGTAATATCCTGACTGGTCTACTGGGTTATCCTGACTGATCTACTGTGTTATCCAGACTGATCTACTGGGTTATCCTGACTGATCTACTGTAATATCCTGACTGATCTACTGGGTTATCCTGACTGATCTACTGTAATATCCTGACTGGTCTACTGGGTTATCCAGACTGATCTACTTGGTTATCCTGACTGGTCTACTGTGTTATCCTGACTGATCTACTGGGTTATCCTGACTGGTCTACTGGGTTATCCTGACTGGTCTACTGGGTTATCCCGACTGGTCTACTGGGTTATCCTGACTGATCTACTGGGTTATCCTGACTGATCTACTGTAATATCCTGACTGGTCTACTGTGTTATCCTGACTGATCTACTTGGTTATCCTGACTGATCTACTGTAATATCCTGACTGGTCTACTGGGTTATCCAGACTGATCTACTGGGTTATCCTGACTGATCTACTGTAATATCCTGACTGATCTACTGGGTTATCCTGACTGATCTACTGTAATATCCTGACTGGTCTACTGGGTTATCCAGACTGATCTACTTGGTTATCCTGACTGGTCTACTGTGTTATCCTGACTGATCTACTGGGTTATCCTGACTGGTCTACTGGGTTATCCTGACTGGTCTACTGGGTTATCCCGACTGGTCTACTGGGTTATCCTGACTGATCTACTGGGTTATCCTGACTGGTCTACTGGGTTATCCTGACTGGTCTACTGGGTTATCCTGACTGGTCTACTGGGTTATCCTGACTGGTCTACTGGGTTATCCCGACTGGTCTACTGGGTTATCCTGACTGATCTACTGGGTTATCCTGACTGATCTACTGGGTTATCCCGCTGGTCTACTGTGTTATCCTGACTGATCTACTATGTTATCCTGACTGATCTACTGGGTTATCCTGACTGATCTACTGGGTTATCCCAACTGATACACTGGGTTATCCCGACCTATCTACTGGGTTATCCCGACCTATCTACTGGGTTATCCCAACTGATACACTGGGTTATCCCGACCTATCTACTGGGTTATCCCGACCTATCTACTGGGTTATCCCGACTGATACACTGGGTTATCCCGACCTATCTACTGGGTTATCCCGACCTATCTACTGAGTTATCCCGACCTATCTACTGGGTTATCCCGACTGATACACTGGGTTATCCGACCTATCTACTGGGTTATCCCGACCTATCTACTGAGTTATCCGACTATACTGGGTTATCCCGACTGATACCGGGTTATCCCGACCTATCTACTGGGTTATCCCGACCTATCTACTGAGTTATCCCGACCTATCTACTGGGTTATCCCGACTGATACACTGGGTTATCCCGACCTATCTACTGGGTTATCCCGACCTATCTACTGGGTTATCCTGACTGATCTACTGTAATATCCTGACTGATCTACTGGGTTATCCTGACTGATCTACTGTAATATCCTGACTGGTCTACTGGGTTATCCAGACTGATCTACTGGGTTATCCTGACTGATCTACTGTAATATCCTGACTGGTCTACTGTGTTATCCTGACTGATCTACTGGGTTATCCTGACTGATCTACTGTAATATCCTGACTGGTCTACTGTGTTATCCTGACTGATCTACTTGGTTATCCTGACTGATCTACTGTAATATCCTGACTGGTCTACTGTGTTATCCTGACTGATCTACTTGGTTATCCTGACTGATCTACTGTAATATCCTGACTGGTCTACTGGGTTATCCTGACTGATCTACTGTGTTATCCAGACTGATCTACTGGGTTATCCTGACTGATCTACTGTAATATCCTGACTGATCTACTGGGTTATCCTGACTGATCTACTGTAATATCCTGACTGGTCTACTGGGTTATCCAGACTGATCTACTTGGTTATCCTGACTGGTCTACTGTGTTATCCTGACTGATCTACTGGGTTATCCTGACTGGTCTACTGGGTTATCCTGACTGGTCTACTGGGTTATCCCGACTGGTCTACTGGGTTATCCTGACTGATCTACTGGGTTATCCTGACTGATCTACTGTAATATCCTGACTGGTCTACTGTGTTATCCTGACTGATCTACTTGGTTATCCTGACTGATCTACTGTAATATCCTGACTGGTCTACTGGGTTATCCAGACTGATCTACTGGGTTATCCTGACTGATCTACTGTAATATCCTGACTGATCTACTGGGTTATCCTGACTGATCTACTGTAATATCCTGACTGGTCTACTGGGTTATCCAGACTGATCTACTTGGTTATCCTGACTGGTCTACTGTGTTATCCTGACTGATCTACTGGGTTATCCTGACTGGTCTACTGGGTTATCCTGACTGGTCTACTGGGTTATCCCGACTGGTCTACTGGGTTATCCTGACTGATCTACTGGGTTATCCTGACTGGTCTACTGGGTTATCCTGACTGGTCTACTGGGTTATCCTGACTGGTCTACTGGGTTATCCTGACTGGTCTACTGGGTTATCCCGACTGGTCTACTGGGTTATCCTGACTGATCTACTGGGTTATCCTGACTGATCTACTGGGTTATCCCGTCTGGTCTACTGTGTTATCCTGACTGATCTACTATGTTATCCTGACTGATCTACTGGGTTATCCCAACTGATCTACTGGGTTATCCCAACTGATACACTGGGTTATCCCGACCTATCTACTGGGTTATCCCGACCTATCTACTGGGTTATCCCAACTGATACACTGGGTTATCCCGACCTATCTACTGTGTTATCCTGACTGATCTACTTGGTTATCCTGACTGATCTACTGTAATATCCTGACTGGTCTACTGGGTTATCCTGACTGATCTACTGTGTTATCCAGACTGATCTACTGGGTTATCCTGACTGATCTACTGTAATATCCTGACTGATCTACTGGGTTATCCTGACTGATCTACTGTAATATCCTGACTGGTCTACTGGGTTATCCAGACTGATCTACTTGGTTATCCTGACTGGTCTACTGTGTTATCCTGACTGATCTACTGGGTTATCCTGACTGGTCTACTGGGTTATCCTGACTGGTCTACTGGGTTATCCCGACTGGTCTACTGGGTTATCCTGACTGATCTACTGGGTTATCCTGACTGATCTACTGTAATATCCTGACTGGTCTACTGTGTTATCCTGACTGATCTACTTGGTTATCCTGACTGATCTACTGTAATATCCTGACTGGTCTACTGGGTTATCCAGACTGATCTACTGGGTTATCCTGACTGATCTACTGTAATATCCTGACTGATCTACTGGGTTATCCTGACTGATCTACTGTAATATCCTGACTGGTCTACTGGGTTATCCAGACTGATCTACTTGGTTATCCTGACTGGTCTACTGTGTTATCCTGACTGATCTACTGGTTATCCTACTGTCTACTGGTTATCCTGACTGTCTACTGGGTTATCCTGACTGGTCTACTGGGTTATCCTGACTGATCTACTGGGTTATCCTGACTGATCTACTGGGTTATCCTGACTGGTCTACTGGGTTATCCTGACTGGTCTACTGGGTTATCCTGACTGGTCTACTGGGTTATCCCGACTGGTCTACTGGGTTATCCTGACTGATCTACTGGGTTATCCTGACTGATCTACTGGGTTATCCCGTCTGGTCTACTGTGTTATCCTGACTGATCTACTATGTTATCCTGACTGATCTACTGGGTTATCCCAACTGATCTACTGGGTTATCCCAACTGATCTACTGGGTTATCCCAACTGATACACTGGGTTATCCCGACCTATCTACTGGGTTATCCCGACCTATCTACTGGGTTATCCCAACTGATACACTGGGTTATCCCGACCTATCTACTGGGTTATCCCGACCTATCTACTGGGTTATCCCGACTGATACACTGGGTTATCCCGACCTATCTACTGGGTTATCCCGACCTATCTACTGAGTTATCCCGACCTATCTACTGGGTTATCCCGACTGATACACTGGGTTATCCCGACCTATCTACTGGGTTATCCCGACCTATCTACTGAGTTATCCCGACCTATCTACTGGGTTATCCCGACTGATACCCTGGGTTATCCCGACCTATCTACTGGGTTATCCCGACCTATCTACTGAGTTATCCCGACCTATCTACTGGGTTATCCCGACTGATACACTGGGTTATCCCGACCTATCTACTGGGTTATCCCGACCTATCTACTGGGTTATCCTGACTGATCTACTGTAATATCCTGACTGATCTACTGGGTTATCCTGACTGATCTACTGTAATATCCTGACTGGTCTACTGGGTTATCCAGACTGATCTACTGGTTTATCCTGACTGATCTACTGTAATATCCTGACTGATCTACTGGGTTATCCTGACCGATCTACTGGGTTATCCTGACTGGTCTACTGGGTTATCCTGACTGGTCTACTGGGTTATCCTGACTGGTCTACTGGGTTATCCCGACTGGTCTACTGGGTTATCCCGACTGGTCTACTGGGTTATCCTGACTGATCTACTGGGTTATCCTGACTGATCTACTGGGTTATCCCGTCTGGTCTACTGTGTTATCCTGACTGATCTACTATGTTATCCTGACTGATCTACTGGGTTATCCCAACTGATCTACTGGGTTATCCCAACTGATACACTGGGTTATCCCGACCTATCTACTGGGTTATCCCGACCTATCTACTGGGTTATCCCAACTGATACACTGGGTTATCCCGACCTATCTACTGGGTTATCCCGACCTATCTACTGGGTTATCCCGACTGATACACTGGGTTATCCCGACCTATCTACTGGGTTATCCCGACCTATCTACTGAGTTATCCCGACCTATCTACTGGGTTATCCCGACTGATACACTGGGTTATCCCGACCTATCTACTGGGTTATCCCGACCTATCTACTGAGTTATCCCGACCTATCTACTGGGTTATCCCGACTGATACCCTGGGTTATCCCGACCTATCTACTGGGTTATCCCGACCTATCTACTGAGTTATCCCGACCTATCTACTGGGTTATCCCGACTGATACACTGGGTTATCCCGACCTATCTACTGGGTTATCCCGACCTATCTACTGGGTTATCCTGACTGATCTACTGTAATATCCTGACTGATCTACTGGGTTATCCTGACTGATCTACTGTAATATCCTGACTGGTCTACTGGGTTATCCAGACTGATCTACTGGGTTATCCAGACTGATCTACTGTAATATCCTGACTGGTCTACTGTGTTATCCTGACTGATCTACTGGGTTATCCTGACTGATCTACTGTAATATCCTGACTGGTCTACTGTGTTATCCTGACTGATCTACTTGGTTATCCTGACTGATCTACTGTAATATCCTGACTGGTCTACTGTGTTATCCTGACTGATCTACTTGGTTATCCTGACTGATCTACTGTAATATCCTGACTGGTCTACTGGGTTATCCAGACTGATCTACTTGGTTATCCTGACTGGTCTACTGTGTTATCCTGACTGATCTACTGGGTTATCCTGACTGGTCTACTGGGTTATCCTGACTGGTCTACTGGGTTATCCCGACTGGTCTACTGGGTTATCCTGACTGATCTACTGGGTTATCCCGACTGATCTACTGGGTTATCCTGACTGATCTACTGGGTTATCCCGTCTGGTCTACTGTGTTATCCTGACTGATCTACTATGTTATCCTGACTGATCTACTGGGTTATCCCAACTGATACACTGGGTTATCCCGACCTTTCTACTGGGTTATCCCGACCTATCTACTGGGTTATCCCAACTGATACACTGGGTTATCCCGACCTATCTACTGAGTTATCCCGACCTATCTACTGGGTTATCCCGACTGATACACTGGGTTATCCCGACCTATCTACTGGGTTATCCCGACCTATCTACTGAGTTATCCCGACCTATCTACTGGGTTATCCCGACTGATACACTGGGTTATCCCGACTGATACACTGGGTTATCCCGACCTATCTACTGGGTTATCCCGACTGATACACTGGGTTATCCCGACCTATCTACTGGGTTATCCCGACCTATCTACTGAGTTATCCCGATCTATCTACTGAGTTATCCCGACCTATCTACTGGGTTATCACGACCTATCTACTGGGTTATCCCAACTGGTCTATTGTGTTATCCCGACTGGTCTACTGGGTTATCCCTACTGATCTACTGGGTTATCACGACCTATCTACTGGGTTATCCTGACTGGTCCACTGTGTTATCATAACTGATCTACTGTAATATCCGGACTGATCCACTGTGTAATCCTGACTGATTTACTGGGTTATCCCGACTAATCTATTGTGTTATCCTGATTGATATACTGTGGTATCCCGACTAATCTACTGGGTTATCCTGACTGATCTATTGTGTTATCCTGACTGGTCTACTGGGTTATCCCTATTGATCTACTGGGTTATCACGACCTATCTACTGGGTTATCCTGACTGGTCCACTGTGTTATCATAACTGATCTACTGTAATATCCGGACTGATCCACTGTGTAATCCTGACTGATTTACTGGGTTATCCCGACTAATCTATTGGGTTATCCTGATTGATATACTGTGGTATCCCGACTAATCTACTGGGTTATCCTGACTGATCTACAGGGTTATCCCGACTGGTCTACTGTGCTATCCTGACTGATCTACTGGGTTATCCTGACTGATCTACTATGTTATCCTGACTGATCTACTGGGTTATCCCAACTGATCTACTGGGTTATCCCAACTGATACACTGGGTTATCCCGACCTATCTACTGGGTTATCCCAACTGATACACTGGGTTATCCCGACCTATCTACTGGGTTATCCCGACTGGTCTACTGGGTTATCCTGACTGATCTACTGGGTTATCCTGACTGATCTACTATGTTATCCTGACTGATCTACTGTGTTATCCCTACTGATCTACTGTGTTATCCTGACTGATCTACTGTGTTATCCCTACTGATCTACTGTGTTATCCTGACTGTTCTACTGTGTTATCCCTACTGATCTACAGTGTTATACTGACTGGTCTACTGTGTTATCCTGACTGATCTACTGTGTTATCCCTACTGATATACTGTGTTATCCTGACTGTTCTACTGTGTTATCCCTACTGATCTACTGGGTAATCCTGACTGGTCTACTGTGTTATCCTGACTGATCTACTGGGTAATCCTGACTGGTCTACTGTGTTATCCTGACTGATCTACTGTGTTATCCTGACTGATCTACTGTGTTATCCTGACTGATCTACTGTGTTATCCTGACTGATTTACTGTGTTATCCTGACTGATCTACTGGGTTATCCCAACTGATCTACTGGGTTATCCCAACTGATACACTGGGTTATCCCGACCTATCTACTGGGTTATCCCGACCTATCTACTGGGTTATCCCGACTGATACACTGGGTTATCCCGACCTATCTACTGGGTTATCCCGACCTATCTACTGAGTTATCCCGACCTATCTACTGGGTTATCCCGACTGATACCCTGGGTTATCTCGACCTATCTACTGGGTTATCCCGACCTATCTACTGAGTTATCCCGACCTATCTACTGGGTTATCCCGACTGATACACTGGGTTATCCCGACCTATCTACTGGGTTATCCCGACCTATCTACTGAGTTATCCCGACCTATCTACTGGGTTATCCCGACTGATACACTGGGTTATCCCGACTGATACACTGGGTTATCCCGACCTATCTACTGGGTTATCCCGACTGATACACTGGGTTATCCCGACCTATCTACTGGGTTATCCCGACCTATCTACTGAGTTATCCCGATCTATCTACTGAGTTATCCCGACCTATCTACTGGGTTATCACGACCTATCTACTGGGTTATCCCAACTGGTCTATTGTGTTATCCCGACTGGTCTACTGGGTTATCCCTACTGATCTACTGGGTTATCACGACCTATCTACTGGGTTATCCTGACTGGTCCACTGTGTTATCATAACTGATCTACTGTAATATCCGGACTGATCCACTGTGTAATCCTGACTGATTTACTGGGTTATCCCGACTAATCTATTGTGTTATCCTGATTGATATACTGTGGTATCCCGACTAATCTACTGGGTTATCCTGACTGATCTATTGTGTTATCCCGACTGGTCTACTGGGTTATCCCTATTGATCTACTGGGTTATCACGACCTATCTACTGGGTTATCCTGACTGGTCCACTGTGTTATCATAACTGATCTACTGTAATATCCGGACTGATCCACTGTGTAATCCTGACTGATTTACTGGGTTATCCCGACTAATCTATTGGGTTATCCTGATTGATATACTGTGGTATCCCGACTAATCTACTGGGTTATCCTGACTGATCTACAGGGTTATCCCGACTGGTCTACTGTGCTATCCTGACTGATCTACTGGGTTATCCTGACTGATCTACTATGTTATCCTGACTGATCTACTGGGTTATCCCAACTGATCTACTGGGTTATCCCAACTGATACACTGGGTTATCCCGACCTATCTACTGGGTTATCCCAACTGATACACTGGGTTATCCCGACCTATCTACTGGGTTATCCCGACTGGTCTACTGGGTTATCCTGACTGATCTACTGGGTTATCCTGACTGATCTACTATGTTATCCTGACTGATCTACTGTGTTATCCCTACTGATCTACTGTGTTATCCTGACTGATCTACTGTGTTATCCCTACTGATCTACTGTGTTATCCTGACTGTTCTACTGTGTTATCCCTACTGATCTACAGTGTTATACTGACTGGTCTACTGTGTTATCCTGACTGATCTACTGTGTTATCCCTACTGATATACTGTGTTATCCTGACTGTTCTACTGTGTTATCCCTACTGATCTACTGGGTAATCCTGACTGGTCTACTGTGTTATCCTGACTGATCTACTGGGTAATCCTGACTGGTCTACTGTGTTATCCTGACTGATCTACTGTGTTATCCTGACTGATCTACTGTGTTATCCTGACTGATCTACTGTGTTATCCTGACTGATTTACTGTGTTATCCTGACTGATCTACTGGGTTATCCCAACTGATACACTGGGTTATCCCGACCTATCTACTGGGTTATCCCGACCTATCTACTGGGTTATCCCAACTGATACACTGGGTTATCCCGACCTATCTACTGGGTTATCCCGACCTATCTACTGGGTTATCCCCGACTGATACACTGGGTTATCCCGACCTATCTACTGGGTTATCCCGACCTATCTACTGAGTTATCCCGACCTATCTACTGGGTTATCCCGACTGATACCCTGGGTTATCTCGACCTATCTACTGGGTTATCCCGACCTATCTACTGAGTTATCCCGACCTATCTACTGGGTTATCCCGACTGATACACTGGGTTATCCCGACCTATCTACTGGGTTATCCCGACCTATCTACTGAGTTATCCCGACCTATCTACTGGGTTATCCCGACTGATACACTGGGTTATCCCGACTGATACACTGGGTTATCCCGACCTATCTACTGGGTTATCCCGACTGATACACTGGGTTATCCCGACCTATCTACTGGGTTATCCCGACCTATCTACTGAGTTATCCCGATCTATCTACTGAGTTATCCCGACCTATCTACTGGGTTATCAGGACCTATCTACTGGGTTATCCCAACTGGTCTATTGTGTTATCCCGACTGGTCTACTGGGTTATCCCTACTGATCTACTGGGTTATCACGACCTATCTACTGGGTTATCCTGACTGGTCCACTGTGTTATCATAACTGATCTACTGTAATATCCGGACTGATCCACTGTGTAATCCTGACTGATTTACTGGGTTATCCCGACTAATCAATTGGGTTATCCTGATTGATATACTGTGGTATCCCGACTAATCTACTGGGTTATCCTGACTGATCTATTGTGTTATCCCGACTGGTCTACTGGGTTATCCCTACTGATCTACTGGGTTATCACGACCTATCTACTGGGTTATCCTGACTGATCTACAGGGTTATCCCGACTGGTCTACTGTGCTATCCTGACTGATCTACTGGGTTATCCTGACTGATCTACTATGTTATCCTGACTGATCTACTGGGTTATCCCAACTGATCTACTGGGTTATCCCAACTGATACACTGGGTTATCCCGACCTATCTACTGGGTTATCCCAACTGATACACTGGGTTATCCCGACCTATCTACTGGGTTATCCCGACTGGTCTACTGGGTTATCCTGACTGATCTACTGGGTTATCCTGACTGATCTACTATGTTATCCTGACTGATCTACTGTGTTATCCCTACTGATCTACTGTGTTATCCTGACTGATCTACTGTGTTATCCCTACTGATCTACTGTGTTATCCTGACTGTTCTACTGTGTTATCCCTACTGATCTACAGTGTTATACTGACTGGTCTACTGTGTTATCCTGACTGATCTACTGTGTTATCCCTACTGATATACTGTGTTATCCTGACTGTTCTACTGTGTTATCCCTACTGATCTACTGTGTTATCCTGACTGGTCTACGGTGTTATCCTACTGATCTACTGTGTTATCCTGACTGGTCTACTGTGTTATCCTGACTGATCTACTGTGTTATCCTGACTGGTCTACTGTGTTATCCCTACTGATCTACTGTGTTATCCTGACTGGTCTACTGTGTTATCCTGACTGGTCTACTGTGTTATCCTGACTGATCTACTGTGTTATCCTGACTGGTCTACTGTGTTATCCTGACTGATCTACTGTGTTATCCTGACTGGTCTACTGTGTTATCCCTACTGATCTACTGTGTTATCCTGACTGGTCTACTGTGTTATCCTGACTGGTCTACTGTGTTATCCTGACTGATCTACTGTGTTATCCTGACTGGTCTACTGTGTTATCCCTACTGATCTACTGTGTTATCCTGACTGGTCTACTGTGTTATCCTGACTGATCTACTGTGTTATCCTGACTGGTCTACTGTGTTATCCTGACTGATCTACTGGGTTATCCAGACTGATCTACTGGGTAATCCGGACTGATCTACTGGGTTATCCAGACTGATCTACTGGGTTATCCTGACTGGTCTACCGTGTTATCCTGACTGATCTACTGGGTAATCCTGACTGGTCTACTGTGTTATCCTAACTGATCTACTGGGTAATCCTGACTGGTCTACTGTGTTATCCTGACTGATCTACTGTGTTATCCTGACTGGTCTACTGGGTTATCCCTACTGATCTACTGGGTTATCACGACCTATCTACTGGGTTATCCTGACTGGTCCACTGTGTTATCATAACTGATCTACTGTAATATCCGGACTGATCCACTGTGTAATCCTGACTGATTTACTGGGTTATCCCGACTAATCTATTGGGTTATCCTGATTGATATACTGTGGTATCCCGACTAATCTACTGGGTTATCCTGACTGATCTATTGTGTTATCCCGACTGGTCTACTGGGTTATCCCTACTGATCTACTGGGTTATCACGACCTATCTACTGGGTTATCCTGACTGATCTACAGGGTTATCCCGACTGGTCTACTGTGCTATCCTGACTGATCTACTGGGTTATCCTGACTGATCTACTATGTTATCCTGACTGATCTACTGGGTTATCCCAACTGATCTACTGGGTTATCCCAACTGATACACTGGGTTATCCCGACCTATCTACTGGGTTATCCCAACTGATACACTGGGTTATCCCGACCTATCTACTGGGTTATCCCGACTGGTCTACTGGGTTATCCTGACTGATCTACTGGGTTATCCTGACTGATCTACTATGTTATCCTGACTGATCTACTGTGTTATCCCTACTGATCTACTGTGTTATCCTGACTGATCTACTGTGTTATCCCTACTGATCTACTGTGTTATCCTGACTGTTCTACTGTGTTATCCCTACTGATCTACAGTGTTATACTGACTGGTCTACTGTGTTATCCTGACTGATCTACTGTGTTATCCCTACTGATATACTGTGTTATCCTGACTGTTCTACTGTGTTATCCCTACTGATCTACTGTGTTATCCTGACTGGTCTACAGTGTTATCCCTACTGATCTACTGTGTTATCCTGACTGGTCTACTGTGTTATCCTGACTGATCTACTGTGTTATCCTGACTGGTCTACTGTGTTATCCCTACTGATCTACTGTGTTATCCTGACTGGTCTACTGTGTTATCCTGACTGGTCTACTGTGTTATCCTGACTGATCTACTGTGTTATCCTGACTGGTCTACTGTGTTATCCTGACTGATCTACTGTGTTATCCTGACTGGTCTACTGTGTTATCCCTACTGATCTACTGTGTTATCCTGACTGGTCTACTGTGTTATCCTGACTGGTCTACTGTGTTATCCTGACTGATCTATTGTGTTATCCTGACTGGTCTACTGTGTTATCCCTACTGATCTACTGTGTTATCCTGACTGGTCTACTGTGTTATCCTGACTGATCTACTGTGTTATCCTGACTGGTCTACTGTGTTATCCTGACTGATCTACTGGGTTATCCAGACTGATCTACTGGGTAATCCGGACTGATCTACTGGGTTATCCAGACTGATCTACTGGGTTATCCTGACTGGTCTACCGTGTTATCCTGACTGATCTACTGGGTTATCCTGACTGATCTACTGTGTTATCCTGACTGATCTACTGGGTAATCCTGACTGATCTACTGGGTTATCCTGACTGATCTACTGGGTTATCCCGACTGATCTACTGTGTTATCCCGACCTATCTACTGGGTTATCCCGACTGATCTACTGGGTTATCCCGACTGATCTACTGGGTTATCCCGACTGATACACTGGGTTATCCCGACCTATCTACTGGGTTATCCCGACTGATACACTGGGTTATCCCGACCTATCTACTGGGTTATCCCGACTGATACACTGGGTTATCCCGACCTATCTACTGGGTTATCCCGACCGATACACTGGGTTATCCCGACCTATCTACTGGGTTATCCCGACTGATACATTGGGTTATCCCGACCTATCTACTGGGTTATCCCGACCTATCTACTGAGTTATCCCGACCTATCTACTGAGTTATCCCGACCTATCTACTGGGTTATCACGACCTATCTACTGGGTTATCCCAACTGGTCTATTGTGTTATCCCGACTGGTCTACCGTGTTATCCTGACTGATCTACTGGGTAATCCTGACTGGTCTACTGTGTTATCCTGACTGATCTACTGGGTAATCCTGACTGGTCTACTGTGTTATCCTGACTGATCTACTGTGTTATCCTGACTGATCTACTGTGTTATCCTGACTGATCTACTGTGTTATCCTGACTGATTTACTGTGTTATCCTGACTGATCTACTGGGTTATCCCAACTGATCTACTGGGTTATCCCAACTGATACACTGGGTTATCCCGACCTATCTACTGGGTTATCCCGACCTATCTACTGGGTTATCCCAACTGATACACTGGGTTATCCCGACCTATCTACTGGGTTATCCCGACCTATCTACTGGGTTATCCCCGACTGATACACTGGGTTATCCCGACCTATCTACTGGGTTATCCCGACCTATCTACTGAGTTATCCCGACCTATCTACTGGGTTATCCCGACTGATACACTGGGTTATCCCGACCTATCTACTGGGTTATCCCGACCTATCTACTGAGTTATCCCGACCTATCTACTGGGTTATCCCGACTGATACACTGGGTTATCCCGACCTATCTACTGGGTTATCCCGACCTATCTACTGAGTTATCCCGATCTATCTACTGAGTTATCCCGACCTATCTACTGGGTTATCACGACCTATCTACTGGGTTATCCCAACTGGTCTATTGTGTTATCCCGACTGGTCTACTGGGTTATCCCTACTGATCTACTGGGTTATCACGACCTATCTACTGGGTTATCCTGACTGGTCCACTGTGTTATCATAACTGATCTACTGTAATATCCGGACTGATCCACTGTGTAATCCTGACTGATTTACTGGGTTATCCCGACTAATCTATTGGGTTATCCTGATTGATATACTGTGGTATCCCGACTAATCTACTGGGTTATCCTGACTGATCTACTGGGTTATCCCAACTGATCTACTGGGTTATCCCAATTGATACACTGGGTTATCCCGACATATCTACTGGGTTATCCCGACCTATCTACTGGGTTATCCCAACTGATACACTGGGTTATCCCGACCTATCTACTGGGTTATCCCGACTGGTCTACTGGGTTATCCTGACTGATCTACTGGGTTATCCCGACTGGTCTACTGGGTTATCCTGACTGATCTACTGGGTTATCCCGTCTGGTCTATTGTGTTATCCCGACTGGTCTACTGGGTTATCCCTACTGATCTACTGGGTTATCACGACCTATCTACTGGGTTATCCTGACTGGTCCACTGTGTTATCATAACTGATCTACTGTAATATCCGGACTGATCCACTGTGTAATCCTGACTGATTTACTGGGTTATCCCGACTAATCTATTGGGTTATCCTGATTGATATACTGTGGTATCCCGACTAATCTACTGGGTTATCCTGACTGATCTACTGGGTTATCCCGACTGGTCTACTGGGTTATCCTGACTGATCTACTATGTTATCCTGACTGATCTACTGGGTTATCCCAACTGATCTACTGGGTTATCCCAACTGATACACTGGGTTATCCCGACCTATCTACTGGGTTATCCCGACCTATCTACTGGGTTATCCCAACTGATACACTGGGTTATCCCGACCTATCTACTGGGTTATCCCGACCTATCTACTGGGTTATCCCGACTGATACACTGGGTTATCCCGACCTATCTACTGGGTTATCCCGACCTATCTACTGAGTTATCCCGACCTATCTACTGGGTTATCCCGACTGATACACTGGGTTATCCCGACCTATCTACTGGGTTATCCCGACCTATCTACTGAGTTATCCCGACCTATCTACTGGGTTATCCCGACTGATACACTGGGTTATCCCGACCTATCTACTGGGTTATCCCGACCTATCTACTGAGTTATCCCGACCTATCTACTGGGTTATCCCGACTGATACACTGGGTTATCCCGACCTATCTACTGGGTTATCCCGTCCTATCTACTGGGTTATCCCGACTGATACACTGGGTTATCCCGACTGATACACTGGGTTATCCCGAGCTATCTACTGGGTTATCCCGACTGATACACTGGGTTATCCCGACCTATCTACTGGGTTATCCCGACCTATCTACTAAGTTATCCCGACCTATCTACTGAGTTATCCCGACCTATCTACTGGGTTATCACGACCTATCTACTGGGTTATCCCAACTGGTCTATTGTGTTATCCCGACTGATCTATTGGGTTATCCTGATTGATATACTGTGGTATCCTGACTAATCTACTGGGTTATCCTGACTGATCTACTGGGTTATCCCGACCTATCTACTGAGTTATCCCGACCTATCTACTGGGTTATCCCGACTGATACACTGGGTTATCCCGACCTATCTACTGGGTTATCCCGACCTATCTACTGAGTTATCCCGACCTATCTACTGGGTTATCCCGACCTATCTACAGGGTTATCCCGACCTATCTACTGAGTTATCCCGACCAATCTACTGGGTTATCCCGACCTATCTACTGGGTTATCCCGACCTATCTACTGAGTTATCCCGACCTATCTACTGGGTTATCCCGACCTATCTACTGGGTTATCCCGACTGATACACTGGGTTATCCCGACTGATACACTGGGTTATCCCGACCTATCTACTGGGTTATCCCGACTGATACACTGGGTTATCCCGACCTATCTACTGGGTTATCCCGACCTATCTACTGAGTTATCCCGACCTATCTACTGAGTTATCCCGACCTATCTACTGGGTTATCACGACCTATCTACTGGGTTATCCCAACTGGTCTATTGTGTTATCCCGACTGGTCTACTGGGTTATCCCTACTGATCTACTGGGTTATCACGACCTATCTACTGGGTTATCCTGACTGGTCCACTGTGTTATCATAACTGATCTACTGTAATATCCGGACTGATCCACTGTGTAATCCTGACTGATTTACTGGGTTATCCCGACTGATCTATTGGGTTATCCTGATTGATCTACTGGGTTATCCCGTCTGGTCTACTGGGTTATCCTGACTGATCTACTGGGTTATCCCAACTGATGTACTGAGTTATCCCAACTGATACACTGGGTTATCCCGACCTATCTACTGGGTTATCCCGACCTATCTACTGGGTTATCCCAACTGATATACTGGGTTATCCCGACCTATCTACTGGGTTATCCCGACTGATACACTGGGTTATCCCGACCTATCTACTGGGTTATCCCGACCTATCTACTGAGTTATCCCGACCTATCTACTGGGTTATCCCGACTGATACACTGGGTTATCCCGACCTATCTACTGGGTTATCCCGACCTATCTACTGAGTTATCCCGACCTATCTACTGGGTTATCCCAACTGATACACTGGGTTATCCCGACCTATCTACTGGGTTATCCCGACCTATCTACTGAGTTATCCCGACCTATCTACTGGGTTATCCCGACTGATACACTGGGTTATCCCGACTGATACACTGGGTTATCCCGACCTTTCTACTGGGTTATCACGACCTATCTACTGGGTTATCCTGACCTATCTACTGGGATATCCCGATCTATCTACTGGATAATCCCAACCTTTCTACTGAGTTATCCCGACCTATCTACTGGGTTATCCCGACCTATCTATTGGGTTATCCTGACTGATACACTGGGTTATCCCTACTGGTCTACTGGTTTATCCTGACTGATCTGCTGGATTGTTCCGACCTATCTACTGGGTTATCCCGACCTATCTACTGAGTTATCCCGACCTATCTACTGGGTTATCCCGACCTATCTACTGAGTTAACCCGACCGATACATTGGGTTATCCTGACCTATCTACTGAGTTATCCAGACCTATCTACTGAGTTATCCCGACCTATCTACTGGGTTATCCCGACCTATCTACTGAGTTATCCAGATGTATCTACTGAGTTAACCCGACCGATACATTGGGTTATCCCGACCTATCTACTGGGTTATCCCGACCTATCTACTGGGTTATCCCGACCTATCTACTGACGGTGTGCTATACTGACTGATCTACTGGGTTACCCTACTGATACACTGGATTATCACGACCTATCTACTGGATTATCACAACCTTTCTACTGGGTTATCACGACCTATCTACTGGGTTATCACGACCTATCTACTGGGTTATCACGACCTATCTACTGGGTTATCACGAATGATCTACTGGGTTATCACGAATGATCTACTGAGTTATACCGAATTATCAAGTGGGTTATCCCGACTGATCTAAATAGGTGTACTGTGAAGTACAAGATTCTATTCCACGTTGTTGTACAATGTATTAATCCATTATTATAAATATAAATATGTTAACCTTATGTTTCTCTGGAAAGCAGTCAAGTAATTTCTGTCTGAGGCATAAACCTGAAAAACAAACATACATTTTACCATTAATGCAAGTCTGTATCTGAATAACGAATGTGTGTTACATGGTTCTAGGAAATGCTTACTTCCGAACACTTTCAATGTGTATTACATGGTTCTAGGAAATGCTTACTTCCGAACACTTTCAATGTGTATTACATGGTTCTAGGAAATGCTTACTTCCGAACACTTTCAATGTGTATTACATGGTTCTAGGAAATGCTTACTTCCGAACACTTTCAATGTGTATTACATGGTTCTAGGAAATGCTTACTTCCGAACACTTTCAATGTGTATTACATGGTTCTAGGAAATGCTTACTTCCGAACACTTTCAATGTGTATTACATGGTTCTAGGAAATGCTTACTTCCGAACACTTTCAATGTGTATTACATGGTTCTAGGAAATGCTTACTTCCGAACACTTTCAATGTGTATTACATGGTTCTAGGAAATGCTTACTTCCAAACACTTTCAATGTGTATTACATGGTTCTAGGAAATGCTTACTTCCGAACACTTTCAATGTGTATTACATGGTTCTAGGAAATGCTTACTTCCGAACACTTTCAATGTGTACTATATGGTTCTAGGAAATGCTTACTTCCGAACACTTTCAATGTGTATTACATGGTTCTAGGAAATGCTTACTTCCGAACACTTTCAATGTGTATTACATGGTTCTAGGAAATGCTTACTTCCGAACACTTTCAATGTGTACTATATGGTTCTAGGAAATGCTTACTTCCGAACACTTTCAATGTGTATTACATGGTTCTAGGAAATGCTTACTTCCGAACACTTTCAATGTGTATTACATGGTTCTAGGAAATGCTTACTTCCGAACACTTTCAATGTGTATTACATGGTTCTAGGAAATGCTTACTTCCGAACACTTTCAATGTGTACTATATGGTTCTAGGAAATGCTTACTTCCGAACACTTTCAATGTGTATTACATGGTTCTAGGAAATGCTTACTTCCGAACACTTTCAATGTGTACTATATGGTTCTTGGAAATGCTTACTTCCGAACACTTTCAATGTGTACTATATGGTTCTAGGAAATGCTTACTTCCGAACACTTTCAATGTGTATTACATGGTTCTAGGAAATGCTTACTTCCGAACACTTTCAATGTGTATTACATGGTTCTAGGAAATGCTTACTTCCGAACACTTTCAATGTGTACTATATGGTTCTAGGAAATGCTTACTTCCGAACACTTTCAATGTGTATTACATGGTTCTAGGAAATGCTTACTCTTTCAATGTTCCCTTATTTTGTCCCATTGTTAGTAGAGTTTTGTAGTTTATGGTCTTATAGTTAAATATAATAACATATTGATCATTGAATCCTTTTAGTGAATATTGTGGATTACAAAGCCAAATGATGTGTTCAGTGGTCAATAGTCAATACTATGCCCAATATTCATTATGTCAAATATCAAAAGGAACAAGAACTATTTTAAAACATCCAACTTGACACATGCTCACGTTTGAGAGATATGTGGCATCCGCTTTGACTGTAAAGCGATGTTCAATAATACATACTGTTAAAAGTTACAGTTAAACTGTTTAGACTGAGACAAGTTGAGTATGTAGAGTTCAATGACTACCAGCTAGCTAGTCACAAATATGAGTGCTAGGCATTACTATAATGGTGACGACAGTCTTACTGCAGTCTTGAGAGAAACAGATGAAGAAAATCGGAGTTGATTTTAGTAATAATAAATTGACAAATGTTGACCAAGCTCATTACTGGTCTAATGCCTATAGTATATCAATCACATAATGTTAGTCTCAATACGCCATAAGGTTGAACACATGATAGCACAATGCAGAGTATACTGGTGACCTCAAATCATAAAATAAATGATGAATTTAGTTTGACAACCAATCGATCAGTATTTAATACCATGGGAATATTGGCTGGAACGGACTATGCAACTTACATACATATGCACGTATTGTGTTGGACACATACATGTATATATCACAAGGCGACATGTCCCTTCTGAAGTCATTAAAGTGCAATTAAACTGAACACACAAATGTAATGCATTTATACACATATGTCTAGTGTGCCACTGTAATATTGATCAACACAGTCAGATTATGTCTAGCATGCCACTGTAATATTGATCAATACAGTCAGATTATGTCTAGCGTGCCACTGTAATATTGATCAATACAGTCAGATTATGTCTAGTGTGTCACTGTTATATTGATCAACAGTCAGATTATGTCTAGCATGCCACTGTAATATTGATCAACACAGTCAGATTATGTCTAGTGTGCCACTGTAATATTGATCAACACAGTCAGATTATGTCTAGTGTGCAACTGTAATATTGATCAACACAGTCAGATTATGTCTAGCGTGCCACTGTAATATTGATCAACAGTCAGATGTCTAGTGTATCACTGTAATATTGATCAACACAGTCAGATTATGTCTAGCATGCCACTGTAATATTGATCAATACAGTCAGATTATGTCTAGCATGCCACTGTAATATTGGATCAACAGTCAGATTATGTCTAGTGTGCCACTGTAATAATGATCAACACAGTCAGATTATGTCTAGTGTGCCTCTGTAATATTGTGATCAACAGTCAGATTTATGTCTAGTGTGCCACTGTAATATTGATCAACAGTCAGATTATGTCTAGTGTGCAACTGTAATATTGATCAATACAGTCGGATTATGTCTAGCATGCCACTGTAATATTGATCAATACAGTCAGATTATGTCTAGTGTATCACTGTAATATTGATCAACACAGTCAGAGTATGTCTAGTGTGCCACTGTAATATTGATCAACAGTCAGATTATGTCTAGTGTATCACTGTAATATTGATCAACACAGTCAGATGATGTCTAGTGTGCCACTGTAATATTGATCAACACAGTCAGATTATGTCTAGTGTGCAACTGTAATATTGATCAACACAGTCAGATTATGTCTAGCGTGCCACTGTAATATTGATCAACACAGTCAGATTATGTCTAGCATGCCACTGTAATATTGATCAATACAGTCAGATTATGTCTAGCATGCCACTGTAATATTGATCAACAGTCAGATTATGTCTAGTGTGCAACTGTAATATTGATCAATACAGTCAGATTATGTCTAGCATGCCACTGTAATATTGATCAATACAGTCAGATTATGTCTAGCATGCCACTGTAATATTGATCAATACAGTCAGATTATGTCTAGTGTGCCACTGTAATATTGATCAACACAGTCAGATTATGTCTAGTGTGTCACTGTAATGTTGATCAACAGTCAGATTATGTCTAGTGTGCCACTGTAATATTGATCAATACAGTCAGATTATGTCTAGTGTGCAACTGTAATGTTGATCCAACACAGTCAGATTATGTCTAGTGTTCCACTGTAATATTGATCAACAGTCAGATTATGTCTAGTGTGCCATAAGAGATCACATACCCTGGGTCAATTAGAGTGTTAAGTGAATGATTAGAAGGCGAAACAGGGCCTTTAAAAATACTAGGAAGTCAGTTTGCAATTGAGGTCAGTAAGCAATGTGTGTACAGTGAATGCATACAAATAATTGAGGTCAGCGAACAATGGGTGTACAGTGAATGCATACAAATAATTGAGGTCAGCGAACAATGGGTGTACAGTGAATGCATACAAATAATTGAGGTCAGTGAACAATGGGTGTACAGTGAATGCATACAAATAATTGAAGTCAGCGAACAATGGGTGTACAGTGAATGCATACAAATAATTGAGGTCAGTGAACAATGGGTGTACAGTGAATGCATACAAATAATTGAGGTCAGTGAACAATGGGTGTACAGTGAATGCATACAAATAATTGACCTTTCTGCAAACGCTACTTAGGCACGCCCCCCATAGTTACAGGTGCTCGCTGTAACCACGTGAGACAAGCTATCTAACAAAATGGCGTCTAACGCAGACCTGCATCGAGTTAATCTAGATAAAATTCCGTCGAATTTCTCGGTTTTATTTCACTCAGATAAGAATATCTCGTTGAGAGCAAGAAGGCAAGGGTTTTAGGTGATTTCGTATAATCCCTTGTTCGTCTAATGGTAGTTTCGTATACTAGTGCATTCGTATAATCACAGGTTCGTATTTTATATATATATAGTACTGCACTATACAGGCCCATTATAATAATGCTATTATTAGCTATTTAGGTAATTAGACACAATTATGAATGGGACTGTTTGCCATACCAGGAGTGATTATCTATCTAGGTTTCAGGCCACTAATCAAGATTAATTAAAGTGAATGGGGGAGAATAAATAAATCATTCCGCATTTTCGATGATTCCAACGGTGGCACTTATCGCAGCTAAGAGCATGCATACGGCTGGAAACGTGACGAGAGCAAAAAACACATGGAAAAATAGACGCCATGGTTGTAATGAAATTGATGTGAAGAGCATGATATTTATACATGATTCAAGGGCTTGGACATATGGCACGGCTCAGCTCTAAAGCTGATAAAACATGGGCATACAAGCCAGCATCACAAATGTTTGAGCCGACCAATCAAGGTGTGAAAAATAATATATTCTCCAGTAATTGATTAATTTGTCAACAGCCCATCTCATAATAGACGTAGGTGTGAAGGTTATTTCTCTAAAGTACAGATATACGGATGAGGACGTGTTAAGTGTTCGTGGTAAATGCTTGCGCAGTCAACGGAAGAGTGAACAACCACATCGTGTCAACTTTGACATCAAAAGAAATGAAATATGCCACCGTCTTGAGAGACTCGACCCTATGCCTCCTAGAAGACTCGAACATTAGGCCCAAAAACTGAACACCAGTACGTTCACTGAGCTAATATGGGAATCCCACAGCTCTGCACATGCATGTGTACTATTACTACTATCTGATCCCTAGTCCACCATCCACGACAATATGTATGAACCACATGTATAATCACCACTATACTCGCATATCTCTTGTGAATGGTAGATCTATTAATGCAGAATATATTTTTTCGAAATATTTTATTATGCATAAATAAATTAATTTCAACTTACTTTTGTGCAAATATATCTGTTTGCATTAATTTTGGATGTATTCAGCTGGTCGTTTGGTCGTTCACACAACTTAATCCACCTTAGACATGTTTTCAAGATTTGTCTTAGGTTTTGAAAATGGCACGAATTTAACGTCACCTATCAATCGATCTGGATATCTACATCACTGTCACACAGCCCGTAACTACATCTTTTCACCATTGTCAATGACAGACAGCATTAATTAATTTTAAATATTTTTCAAAAAATAATTTCAGATCATGATCACTCGTTATCAGATTTGATTAAAATTTTACTACACAACTCGTTTATCTAACAGAACGATAAAACAATGACTCGGTGTAGTAATCAATTATATAATTATGTGCACATATTTTATAATTGACCAATTAGCACAATCAGTGCTAAATTCCGATGTGAAATACTTTGATCTTGATAGCAGTAGCCCCTATCGGGTATTATAACTAGGCGGTCTCTGTGATGTACCGTTAGTGGGTAAGTTGTTGATTGCTCCCAATAAACAGTGTGACATGCTTAAATTTGATTGCTGTGTTTGTGAGAAAAGAATGACTATATGGGGTCAGTCGGTGTTTTTATAGATGCATTGTTTTTAAAGCAGCTGTCTGGTATTTTGTGGTTCATATACACACTTTTAGATTTGTCCAAGGATTTTGAAATGGGTTGAATTTAACGTCGATCACCAGGATATCAACTAATTTTGTACTATAACTAACCCACACACCAAAGCTACACATTTTCAACATCATTAAAACAATTTAAAACCCGTATTTTCGATCAAATTCACGCCTTTTCAAATTTGTCTACTCGTTACTAGTGTGTCTAATATGCATTGTTTGTCTAACAAGATGGCGGTGATAAACCGTTGCCGGGGGTGTGCGCGAATGGTGCGATGCGATTGGCTAACGCCAGCTGTCAATCAAAATCGACAGAAAGGTCAATTGAAGTCAGCGAACAATGGGTGTACAGTGAATGCATACAAATAAATGAGGTCAGCGAACAATTGGTGTACAGTGAATGCATACAAATAATTGAGGTCAGCGAACAATGGGTGTACAGTGAATGCTTACCAATAATTGAGGTCAGTGAACAATGGGTGTACAGTGAATGCATACAAATAATTGAGGTCAGTGAACAATTGGTGTACAGTGAATGCTTACCAATAATCGAGGTCAGCGAACAATTGGTGTACAGTGAATGCTTACCAATAATTGAAGCTAATGAGCAATGGGGTACAGTGGGTACAAAGATGATTTTCACGAGTAACCTGTCCTTGTCAAACGGTTCGACAACTACGTTTTCTTCAGAAACAACATTTAAGTCTTCAAGAGTTTGGGGCTTCTCTGGGTCTCTTATATCCTTTATGAGATCTGAAACACAAGAGGTGAGTATATATTTGAATACAAGATACTTATAATTACAAACCAAAAGTAAGAGACAACATGTTATAAGTATTGATTACCCAAGACTAGATACTAGTTTTGTAGACTGCATCGGCATATATATGTAGTCATTAAGAGCACTAAATTTCTTCCCGGCTCTGCACAGCTGAATTGATGATGCAAAGCTCCCCTCGTATCCTATACTGTAGTAGGATTGCCAAGATGCGAACTCGCAGGAAATTTGTTTATTTTTAAAATTTTGACTGTAAGCGGGCGAAGGTAGCCGTCGTTTGATAGACAAATGAGAACTAGGGAGAACTAATGTAGTGGCTTTACGCATTAGTTTACATTTGCGACCTTATTGTTTTTTAGTATATAGCCTTGATGTCATTTTTAAACTTGTTTGGAATTACCTAAAGTGTATGTATAGTGTCATGTGAATTATGTATCATAGTGTTCTTAAAAAACCTACAAAAAATGTTTTTTTAGTTTTGAAACCGGAAACATTTGTCCAGACACCCAAGCGTCTTGTGGTTGTGGTATGACCTTGAATAGTGTGCTTGACCATACATCATAATATTGACAAAACGTTGTGATGTACTTGCAGGATTGAAAGATGATTGATAAAATCCGGACCTGTTGCAATAAAATTCAGGGCCTGTCCATCATTTTAATTTTCTTGGAGCCCTGACGCAAGTAATAGTAAAACCTATTCTTTTATGATACTTGTTATAAAAAGAAGGATTATTCACTTATTTTACGACGCATATTGTAAAGCTATTTCAGTGGAGTGAAATGTGCACTGTGCGAATACCTACATAAACAATGCAAGACGACATTGTACTTCCGGTCCAATTTAAATGCCAGAGACATTATCGAAAACATGTACGTATCAAAATCATGTCAACAGTCGATAGAGATGGATCCGAGTCCCAGTCGTGTCACTAAACTTGTCAACTCTTTCTTTGTTTTGTCATTTTACATCAATATTTACATACTTTCGCAATAAAATGCGAATATTTACCTAAAATGCGAATATTTACCAACTATTTGCACAGTTTACTCTTAAAAAAGTAATTGTGTATCCCTAAAAGAAAGCACATGTTTTTGATCGTGATGACGCCATTCACGTTCCAGGTAAACAAAATCATGTGAATAAACAAAGAACAGACGAGGGACGAAATCAGGACAATTGACGATATATAATAATAATAATATAGAGTGGTGGAACCTATGCTCGGCATAAATCCTACATACATATCATGGCCTATAAAAAAAGTTAAATGCACTTGGCGTATATTATTATTTTCTTAAGTCGTGAACACAACTTTCAAAAAATTGTTGTTGAAAATGTTTGCTTCATTACGTGACCATGCGCATCAATACAGCTATCGCAACGGCACCTGTTTCCATGGGGAACTAAATACTTTAGGGCACCTATGCACGGCGTACATGAACCTTTTTATTTATATACGGGTAAATGTTGAATATATTATTTTGACTTAGTAAGAAACATCAATAACTAACAATATTACCATTGGCGTACCGGTAATCGGCCGTCTGATGCTTTTCGGTGAATGTCAAGATTCCAGTCAGTCTCTTTTACGGCAAGTGGAATAATATTACCATAAGTAAAATGATCATTTCTGCATTTAATGCAATTATCTAAACTGAGATTGCATAACAAATGTTCAAAATAAAATACACATTCACTCACTTGTGATTTCAACCACAGGGATTCGGCACGTTTGGGGGTACTAGTATATATATTTAAGTACAGGGATTCTACTCTGTGGGATATCAGATTTCGCATCGATCAGTAAAATGGCCCTATCTGAAACAATTTTGTACAAAGCTGTCCAAATGTAAGCCAGAAAATTAAAACAATAATGCATTTATATTCATTTAAATGGAAATGTACATATAAAATATAACGGCGGCATAATTGACATCCGTTGGCGGAATTTCCGACCGATGCGATGGGACAATCCACATGCTGTGGTATGCACAACAATGACTCAAATTGAAATTGGGGCATAAATGTGCGAAAATTGACTGATTGGCATGTATCATGATTACTATCTATATTGATTACCTGTCAAATTGGTTTAAGCATATTTTATTACCCCTTCAATATACATAATCGGCAGTCTCTTGATTTATTTACGTTTTGAATTTCTATTAAATTAACATAAGACTACGACAAGTACATGTCTGCTAGTAGCCTTGGAAGGGTGCTGATCAAAACGTACCAAAGTCAAAACGTACCCGCATTTTAAGTCAAAACGTACCCAACTATAGGTCAAAACGTACCCATTCTTTGGTCAAAACGTACCCACTCAAGAAGTAAAACGTACCCATATAGATAGTCAACTATCTCATTGTGGTTGAAATATTTTACATTGACTAGACTACTAGTTCATGAGAATGAAGTGGTATGTCATTGCCCAGACGCAATGGAATGCGGGATTCGGGCAGTGTATTCTAGGCAGGATGTCATAAAACTGTCAAACCTCCTGTCCACTCGAGGACAAACACACCGCCGCTAATTGGTGACCGTGTCATTGGAATTCCATTTTAGATATTTGGTCAGTTGGCCATTTGGAATTTTAAACAGAACTAAACAAGTATATACAGAACATTTTTTAAATTTATTATAATTATTTTTTTATGTGTGTTCAAAGGTCTTCAATTAACACCAATTAACACGGAATAATGTCTTCAATCAAATCCAATTATCATTGATCAATCGGCCATCATATCTGCAAACACTCAAGCATTATCATGAAGACACAAGAGTGTTTCCAATTACCAACACAAACAAATTAACAAATATCAAATTATTTTATACAATACTCACAGGAAATTACCAGTTTATATGCATATTTTAATCTCAAGTATACCATTTTTTCCTCATCCTAATACCTTCTAAGTATGATTTTACCTATCTACAACATTTTTACTTGACACATACGTTTTGACTTATAGTAGGGTAGGTTTTGACTTCTAGGTGGGTACGTTTTGACTTCTACTTGGGTACGTTTTCTATCTATCTATCTTCCGTTAATGTCGAACCTCGCGGGGACGTAGACATGTTGCGCGTCAAAAACCGCAAAGAAGTTAAAAGTATGAGTAGCTAAAAGTTTAATTTAAGAAAGTAATGAAAATAAGTTGTTGTTTAAAAGCAGCTGCGCAGAACAACTAGGGACTGGCATGATCAATATGGCAAACTTCCGTATTGAATTGCTCTATGGTAGGGAGATGGACAATGTCAGGAGGGAGATGGTTCCAATGGTAGATTGTTCTTGGGGGAAAAGGAAACCTTGTAGTAGTCTGTAGTTGCTGTAATTAACCTATAGCTTAGGGTAATTTTCAATGGGAATAGCAACAAGATCATTATGAATTTTATACATAAGGGATAAGCTAGTGTCAATACGCCATTGATTTAGTCTGCGTAGTTTTAGGGAATGTAGCATGTCTGTAACACTAGAGGTACGATATAAGTCAGCCTTTATCCAACGGGCTGCTCTTCGCTGGACACCTTCAATTTGGTCTATCAATGTTCGGGTATGGGGCGACCAGATCTCGGAGCCATATTCAAGCTGGGGTCTCACTAGTGTCTGGTAAGCCATGGATTCGGATTTGACCTGGATGTTTTACGTAGAAATCCTAATGTTTGATTAGTTTTCTTAGTTGACCTTTTTATGTGAGCGTCCCACGACAGGTTATGTGAGATATCCACGCCAATGTATTTGGCTGAGGTGACCGACTCAAGTAGGACTCCATGGAATTTATATTTACTGGGAATAGGATGTTTCCTTCTAGTGACGTGGATAACTTGACATTTGGAGGGGTTAAATTCCATGTCCTACTCCAGTCTCCAACTCTTCCAATCTCTTAAGATCGTTTTGGAATGTGACCGATTAATTTGCAGATGTCAGTGATAGATAGACTGCAGTACATCTGCAAAGATACAGACTTTGGAACTGATGTTTTGTGGGATGTCGTTTATGTAGGCTAGGAAAAGCAGGGGTCCAAGTATGGATCCCTGTGGGACTCCAGAGGACACCGGAATGGCCTCTGAACTAATACCATTAAGGACAACTGACTGGAGTCTATTATCTAGAAAACCCTTAATCCACCTTAATGTATGACCTCTGACTCCATAGTCATGCATTTATAGTAGTACTTTCTCGTGATTGACCATATCGAAAGCCTTACTGAAGTCTAATAGGATGAGATTTACCTGATGCTTATTGTAGACAGAGGTAACCAAGTCATTGACTAGCATTACTAGTTGGGTCACGCATGACAGTATTTCTCTAAAACCATGCTGCAAATGGTACAGAATACTGTGGTTAGTTAAGTGTTTTACTATCGATGAGGAAACTATATGTTCTAGTACCTTGCATAGAACACATGTCAGTGAGATAGGCCTATAGTTAGCGGGGTTTGACTTGTCCCCTTTTTGTAAATGGGAGCAACATTTGCTGATTTCCACTGGTCCGGCAGTGATCCTTCGTTGAGGGATTTTTGGAATAAGACGTCAAGGATAGGTGAGAGTTCTATAGACAGGGTTTTACGTATGATTGGCTTAATTTGGTCAGGACCACTAGCCTTATGGGGGTTCAGGTTGTTGAGAAGTTTCTCTATGCCATTTGAACTTACTGTGATCTCATTCATGTTTGGCGTGGATTGACCATTCAGGTTTCTATTTGTGTCCTGAATTTTCATTTTACAAATGGAGGTAAGTCTTAGTGGGGATTTGGAGCTGAAGACAGACTGAAACTGGTTGTTCAGTGCTGTGGCTTTAGCAGCTTCTTCATGATGAAATTTGTTTTCATGCTTTAGGGGTGGCATTGATTTGGAATCTTGCTTGGAATGCTTAATGCTGGAATAAATTTTCTTGGTGTTTGGTCTGTGAGTATGGGAGGCACCAGCACAGTTTAGATTTAGGATGTTTTCCAGATATTGGTGATACGCCTCTTTGACCTTTTTCCGCACTAAATGTTTTAGATCCAGGAATTTCTTGCCATTTGAAGGCGTACTTGACTTCCTAGTATTTCTAAAGGCCCTATTTCGCCTTCTAATCATTCGCTTAACACTCTGATTGACCCAGGGTAGGTGATCTCTTATCGATGACTGTTTGGATGGAATCCATTTATCTGTAAGGGTGTTTAGAGCATGAGAGAAATGTTCCCATAACTCTTCAGTGTTTAGTGCGGTATATTTACATTCGGTGATCATAACCTGGTGATAGTCACATAATGACTGTCTAATGGACTGCCAGTTTGCTTTCTTATAGAGTGTAATCCTGTGAGGCTTTATTTCGACTACATTATAATCACTGATGCCAGGTAGAAAGTGGGGTTAGTTGTAAGGAATAAATCCAGGATGTTGTTTTCACGGGTGGGGAGGTTAACCATTTGGGTGAGGTTTGTAGCATTAAACGTCTCAATGACCTGCCTATAGAAGGATCGGTGTTTGCAGTCGGTGGATGGGCTGGTAGTGTCCCAGTCCAACTTTGGTAGGTGTAGGTCCCCAGCCACCCAGATGTTGAAGAAACATTTATTTACCTTTTCAATAGACTTACAGAATTGATTGAAACTGTCTATATCAAGCTCATGAGGCTTGTAATAAGCTCCAATCACAAGAGACTAATTTCCTACAAGGTCTAATTTTACCCATAGGTCCTCACATTCAGACTGTAAGTCGGGCATTTCCTGGGCTGTTATGCAGTCCCTTATAGCAATAAATATACCTCCGCCTGCCTGATTGATACGGTCACGACGGAAAATGGAGTAACCTAGGTCTGGGTAAAACACTTCACTGGTATAATGCTTAGGTTAAGCCAGGACTCGGTACCTATTACAATATCTGGTTTTGATGACCTGTTGAATTCCAGTTTTTTGTCTATTGACCTGCAGTTGATGATTTGGACTTTTAGTGACCTCTTTATGTTATTCTTTTGACCTGTTTTGGACTTGGGGTGTTGCGCTTGGGAGTGGACATTTGGGCCATGGAGAAGGATACATTGCTCATTTTTTAGCTGTCAAGGTTGGCGAAGGGATTTGAAGTTTCGAAGGAGTCCAGGCTCGGGACAGAGCTGTTTGAAATATTTATGTTTTCGCAAATAGAACACTTCCAGACTGCCGTCCCTTTTGACTTCTACATGGGTACGTTTTGACTTATACCCAGGGTACGTTTACTTTTTTTGGGTACGTTTTGACTTGGGTAGGTTTTGACTTGGGTACGTTTTGACTGGAACTCCCTGGGAACAGGCGTCGATATAGTTTGGCTGGTCAGTCAAATAAATATATTTTAACACCGAGACTATTAATTAGGCCGTATTGAGCTTCTGATATCAACACTTGGGGAAACTGGCGGGGTTTCCCGTGAAATCATTAGAGCAGCATTATATCGTAATAAAGGATGTTTTGGGTAAAATATAAATACTGTGTGTGTGTTTACAAAAATCGAAATAGTCGCTCAGCAACGATAAAATTCCAATAAATTTAAACCGTCGTATACGCGAATTTGTTTATCAACACACGAAATGTCAACACGCACAGTGCAAACAACAGAGGATGTACAAAACAACGTATATATTTTGAACATGAAATACTATCTATCTATCTTGGGGATGTAGAAATGTCCCTAAAAGACTTAGCTAACGGAGGTATGAATCAACATCGGAGGTATGAATCAACATATGAAGTAATTTAATTAAAAAAGACAACGTGGAATGATGCATTCCGAATGCAAACAAGTGCGGACGATGCGTTCTGGTTGTAAACAAGTGCGTGACCAATCGACACTCGGAAAGTCCTACTTTCGGTTTCGAGTTTGTTTTATCGCAAAAAAACACTGTTTACCAAATGAACATAAGCAATACAAAGTATAATGTTAGAATGTGTAGCAGCATTGCTACCCTACGTAAAAACTGAATTTTTCAAATATCTTTTATTTCATACGATGTAATGCTGCTTTAATCCTATTAATATGCCTATTAGCACGTAACTTAATTAATGACGTACTTGAATCGAAAGCAAGGCACTGCAATGTTGATAAAACTTTATAATTGGCCGCCATTGTTTACGGGTCGACGGAATGATAAATAGTTTTAAAAAGTACAATGTGCGTCCGATTTAACATATTTACTCAATATTTAAGTCGTCCTTAGTTCAATTACGCCGAATCGATCCATTACCATCAAATTGTAATATTTAAAATCCACCATCTCGTCGATATAACACAGAAACGGGACATTATATATAAATGAGTTTACGGGAACAATCGTGTATATTTGGAAATGATTGTGTATAATCGTGCCTGTTCGGCAATTTCCGCCATCTCGTCGATATAACACAGAAACGGGACATTATATGTAAATGAGTCTACGGGAGCATTCGTGTATATTCGGAAATGATCGTGTATAATCGTGCCTGTTCGGCGTTTTCCGATAGAATTCCGTTTCTATATTTAGTGATATTATCTTGTAGAGAATAGCTGTCGTTCTTCAAATTTACACCCTCAAAAAAGTGGGTGTAAGTAGATGGCGTTACGATCGAAAATCCAGTTTCCCTGCGCTGTCATTTGGCTAGATGTTAAAAGCGTGAAAGATATGACATAGTCAGTAAAAACACGGGGATTATATCTTGAGCAAAGTCAATGTTGCCCCTAGGCTACACAGTGCATAGGTGGATATTTTGAACACAATATATTGATCGTAAACCTGTATATTCCAGATTATAGCATCAGCCTAACACGGGAAAAAATTTGTGTTTGTTCAGGAATTTCAGGCAATATTGCAATACTTCTCATCAAGTTTTATTGAGAATTAAGGCACACAAGGGCAGGCATTTTCGGAATTTTGGGCACAAGGGTGGCCCCAATAAGGGGCAGGGGGGGCCGCCATCCTATTCCTGCTTAGGGGAAACACTAGTTACTGAACCAGTCAGGTGACATTGCATTATGCTACCGGTACGCACAACGGAATGCTATTGAACCATGCTTCACCTCTGTCAGCGAAAATAGGTTAAAACATTTTAAATATGGATGTAAATGGAAAAAATAGGCCGATCATAGGAATATGCAGAGCATAGGTTCCAGGTTAGGGATAGAGGCAGTAATCCCACAAAACAGGTGGCAATAAACTAAACAGCTAAAGCTGAACACTAGAATACTCTTCAATTGAAGATCAAATTTAGCCCTAACCCTAATGCCCAGATTACTGCCAATTGTCCCAAGATAATTGCCAATTGTATATTTCGTTACTGTCTCTATCGTTAACGTAGGTTCCATCACTCTACCATAAACTGTCTCTTTCATGATAATCATTTCATCACTCATGACTTTTGTTATTGCCAAGTTATCTCCCTTGATCTCAACAGAACCAATTTGTGACACGCGCTCGGTATCTTTTATCCCTTCAAAGTATGCATCAGCAGTAGGACTGGTCAATTTTTTAAATAAGCCTGTAATTGAATCCATATTTTTTTTATTTGCCTTGTTCTCCTTTGTGAAGAGTTTTTGTTGTAAAACTACGAAATGGAACGAATTGTCATATCGAAATTCCTGTCTAAATACCGAATATTGAATATTCCGATATTTGTGAATATCAGAATTTAAATGAACATGATAATTTAACGACAACATGTTGGACTAATAAACGATAATGCTCTTCGCAGGTTACAATGCATTCCAGAGCTCCTGGTTACCAATTCTTTACGGACTAAATTTGTATTGAAAAGTAGCTTATTGGTTACATTTGTCTCAAGGTCACACACGGAATGTTCTTCCATTTCATAAGCTTGCAGTCTGCAATTTGATATGAATTCATAGTGCCACCTTCAAGATAATGCAATCGCATTATTCCACATTCTACTACTTGCGTGTCCCATCTCGTTTATACAAGTCCAGTTCCACAAGATTATGACTGGTCACCACTGACGATACTACCGTTTTCATCATCAGTGCTATCCCAAGGCAGGTCTTGTTCAGTGACATTCTACAGATCCCAGATGTATTTAAGTATAGTTAATTGTATGTTTATGTAAATGATTCATATATAACTATCTGTAACGAGTGCTAGCCGTTTCTCTTTTGAATACAACACGATTATGTTACTTATCAATTTATTCCTCACACACACTTACTGCTACACAAACTCAATCTCCAAATAATACAATGCAAGAGTATATATGTATATGGTAGGTATGCTCCTTCCTAACTAATATGCATGTAGATCATGAAAACATCATGATACTATAGAAAACAGGTATGAACATAGACAATGGAAGGATCTCATGAAAGGAGCAATCCACGGAAGGAGCAATCCACAGAAGGAACAATCCATGGAAGGCGTAATCCACCAGAGTAAACAGGACTGGTAAGTACTTGACCAAAACGCGGGGATCATACTTCAATCAAGCCCTGCGAAATACATCAAATACCAATTAAATACAAAAAAATAGAATAACGTACAGGTCTGGAGGTTACGAAATGCTTAGACCCCAAAACCAATCTCGAGTTTGTGCCGGAGATTGAGCTGAGTGCGCATCTCAGACTCAACCACCCTTACAAACAGAGCCGAGCCTAAATTGATGCTAAAGCTGCACATCCTCAAAGACCTAAACATTTCTCAGATCTCAAACTCAAGCTCAAATGATCTGATTGGTTGATTCTGAGTGTTACTGTCAGCTGAACCAATCAGACGCTTGAGACTGAGTTTTGAAATTGGAGAAAAGTGTTATAACCTCGGGGCCCAGGTCTCTCTCAGAACCTGTGTTGTAATGTGGATTACACCTTGTACGCAATGAATGACTGCAGCATGTACGAGTAATGCTTCGGACATACTTGAATGGAGAAAGGCAGTCGGAAACTGTATAATTTCATACTTATTCTGTTGCTATTTATTTAGATCCTGTATGCATGTGAGCACTCAGCAATATTTAAACATGCACAGTGCGCATGCGTGAAACAAAAGAGGATGTAGAAAACAACGTACATGTATATATTTTGAACATGAAAGACTATCTCTCTTCCTCTGATGTCGAACCCCTCGCGGGGATGTAGAAATTTCCCTAAAAGACTTAGCTAACAGAGGTATAAATCAACATATCAAGTAATTTAATTAAAAAAGCAAACGTGGGACAAATGGGAACGATGCATTCCGAATGTAAACAAGTGCAGACGATGCGTTCCGGTGGTAAACAAGTGCGTGACCGATCGACTCAGAAAATCCTACTTTCGGTTTCGAGTTTGTTTTATCGCCAAAAAACACTGTTTACCAAATGAACATAAGCAATACAAAGTATAATGTTAGAATGTGTAGCAGCATTGCTACCCATACGTAAATTTTGAATTTTTCAAATATCTTTTATTTCATACGATGTAATGCTGCTTTAATTTGTGTTGTAAATACTGCTTGCATATGGCTCAAATTTGTTTGATAATATTACTTGACAAGCATTAAATAATTGTAACCAGAAAAATACACGATATTTCATCATATGCAATGTAAAAAATTCATACAGAGAATTGTGTTAATAAGAAGCAGTTATTATTTAATAACATACCATGCAGAATGGCCAGATTAATGTTAAAAAATGAAGCATTTTGTAAAATGGGATCAAAATTACTCACTCATTATAGAGAACTGTGAAAATATCAGGAAAATAATGAAACAAATGCATTTTTGCCCCAAAAATAGACTGTTTCTCCATTTATTCCAATGCTAATTTTTTTTATATGGGGAGTTTTGTTATTGAGAAGCATTTATTATTTAATAACATACGCATAAAGCCCAGCCAGTTCAATGTTAACAAATGCCGCCTTTTGGAAAATGGGATCAAAATGTAAAAAAATGTCACTTTTTACACTGGTTTTAATGACTTCTTAAATTCATTGGTTCTGTTGAAAATACTGGTTCCACATGGTTCAATTTGTTATGGTAGTTTGTTAAAGATTATATTACATGAAAAGCAAGAAATAATTACATAGCACATGTTTCGTTTATGATATAATATACAAAAACGGTAACCATTATGGTCATATCTGACATCCCTTGCATATACGACCAAAATAACTTGACTGGTTCCCTCTTCAACCCTCTCTCTAGCACGGCCCACGTCTTAAAGATAGAATGATAGAGACAGACTAAGCAAATCGAAAGTGCTCACACAACAAGCTCAGTAACAACATATTATCTAACAGAATATGTTTGAGGTTCAAATAAACCCTAAACGGATTCACATGTATCCGTCTCCGTGGCCTAGTGGTTAAGGCGTCCGCCCACGGAGCGGCAGGTCCAAGATTGGAATCCTGTCAGCAGTGGCGTAGCTATGGGGGGCACGGGGGGCTGTGCCCCCCCACTAAACAGATGTGCCCCCCCAGGTGCCCCCCACTAGAACTTTTGTTTTGCGGTAATATAATTGTGTATTTTATAACATTTACTTGGATTACCATGTTCAGATTAACTTAATTAAACCATTAACATTGTCTTATGCTTCTGATCATGCAAGTTATCAATGTGAAATTAACGCACGTCCAAACATATTCGAAATAAAAACACTCAACAGAGTTCAAAGCATTACGCATAAGAATACTGAACATTCACGCCCATTTCCCACCACCAGTAAGAGCTAAATGTCAATCACTCTGAGACTGGATGACATTATTTTATCCACCTGTTTATTTTGTTCACGTGCAATTTATAGCATTGACAGATGGATACAACATATTTGTTTCAATATTGTGTTGATAGACTGTAACTTTTCAGTGTCACAAGCTTTCAAATTTGGTAGTTGAACTGTTCCATTCTCTTTGAAGTCTACCGCCGTGTGTACATTGGGATAATTCGGCAAATGTACCAGCGCATGTTAATTGCAATACTTCGCAAGGCGTAATACTTATCATATTATCATAACTATTTGATCTTTGTTATTGATATGTTGCTAAGCTTGCTTTTACAACATATTGGTTCACTGGAAAACTGCTTCATTTGATTAGGTGAGTGGAATATATATATTAATTTCTTTATATTTTGTTTTTCCCATGAGTATAATACACTGAACCAAATTTCTAAACGGCCACCTGTTTTTTTACAGTATTTGGGAAAAACCTACAATCATACAATATCAATAATCATATCATCATTTGATACATTTTATTCCATATGTTTGTACAACAATTCACTAAAATTAAAAAAGCGGCTAAAACGTAACAATGAAAACAATAAGGTCACCCTCATAACAAAAAGTCACAAATTTGAAAACATCGCTATTATGGTATTTCAATACCTCGTATGTCCCCCTTCTGCGGCAATAACGGCACGACACCTCGCCCTCATTGATACAATGTATCTTTGGAGATAGCGTTGCGGAATTGTTTCCCATGCCTGCATTATGTCACGCTCTAATTCACGCATGTTAAGTTGCTGTGGTTGGGCTCTGACCGTCCTTTTCAACAGGTCCCATACATGTTCTATGGGGTTCAAATCGGGGCTTTTCGCCGGCCATGGAAGAGTTTGCACGTTGTTAGCAGCCAACATAGCCCGAGTGTTCCTGGCAACATGACAGGGTGCGTTGTCTTGTGCCAAAATCATACCACGATTGCCATTAACATGCGGTACAAGGACGGGTTGTAGGATATCGTTTTGATATTTTCTGGCATTTAAGTTACCTCGAATTGGTACAATGGGTGTCCTAGTATGCATTGACACGCCAGCCCAGACCAACAATGAGCCGCCTCCGTACTTATCGACCTGTACTACACAGTTTGTGCTGTTTCGCTCACCCCGACGGCGGTATGCTCGGACGCGTCCGTCGGCCCCACGGAGTGTAAACCTTGACTCATCCACACATATAACATTAGACCAGTCCGCTCTCGTAAACCTGAAATGCCGCCTAGCCCATGCTAACCGTGCCCGTCTATGGTCTCTGGTTAGAATTGGACCCTTTCGTGGTCGTCGGGCTCGTAATCCGACGGCTCTGAGACGATTACGTACAGTTTGTGCATGGATGTGGCGGTTATGTGTGCCAATAGATGTATTTTGCCGTTCTGGTAGCTGGGGTGAAGCGGTCCCGTAAGTGGGAAACAATAATGTACCGGTCCTGTCTGCGTGTGGTTACCCTCCCTTTAGGGCGTCGTCGGATGTCAGCTACACTTCCGGTACGTCTAAACTTGGCCCATAGCTGCTGAATGGTGGAATGCTGTCTATTGAAATGTCGAGCAACCTGAAATGATAATAAAAGGGCTATAACTCCGAAGTTCCTAGAGTGATATTGCTGGTTATCGGACTTTCAAAATGGCTGTATAAGAATATAACAGTTGATGATTTTTGACAACATTGAGGTCAACTGGTTAATTTCATCGCAAATTTGTACCTACCTGCCTAATTGAAGTACCAGCATGCCAACAGCTCGCCCGCGTTCTTTAATGCTCATTCTCGCCATGTTTTGTGTGTTTTATAGTCTGTACTAGACAGGGATTATACTACATATAAAATGGACACTCACCATGCTATGCACGTGGCCCTCGTGCCGATTTATACAAATCGGTCTCTCCTTTCCGCTTGATCAAATTTGGCACCAGAAACGTGTTTTCTTTTTAGATATCTATTTATTATAGCGTATAGAACTCCGTTGCAAATGTTAGAATTTATACATATAACCATTCTCTTGAAATCGCATTTTATATATTGGCCGTTTAGAAATTTGGTTCAGTGTATATATAGGCCTATATTTGCAGGCAGTTATGATTACAACTGATTATAAGTGTTACTTTGGGATTTATGCAATATGCAGTATTATCAACAGGTAATCGGCTGCGCAGAAATCACACATACATGTACACTAATTTCACTAAAACTATGTATTATGAAGTATGTAATTGATCATTATTTATGTAGCACTGTTACCCCGCTGTACAGTTACAGTACTGGTAACTGGTGATATCATATGATGCAATAGTGCAGCTATTGTACTACCCATCCAGTATTAGTATAGTTATACGACAGTGGAAAAGTAAAGGGAATATGATTAATTTGATACATGTACAGTACTACTGTACTACAGTACATATATAAATGAGCACATATATATATACATATATTTGCGCTCTTTAGATTGTTAAAATAGATCCCAGCTTCGGACACGAATTATCATCTTTTCCACATAGTATTTAAAATAATCATTCTAACATTTATAGGTTCTGAAGTTCCAAGTTCAATTGATTAATGAGTATGCATAATATGCAAGCCAACATCAAAGATTTCTTTGGGAAACGTTCTGCTGATGCAAAAGACTCATGCAGCAAACGTCAACATGTGGATGCTCTGCTACAAGCAACCGTTGAAGAGGACGTTTGGCTTGGTTGTTATTCAGACAGTGATTCATCAGATAATGAAAGTGACTCACAACAACTTGACACATTGACAGTAATCCCCAAACCAGACCATGGAGGAGATACTCAACACAATCCAGGACCATCTGATATTAGTAGTGGACGGAGAGAAGCCCCAACACAACCCAATGTAGCATTCCCCTCAAGACTATTTGGGACAAAACGGCGTTCATTTCTGTCTGCCTCGTATGATACACACAAATGGTTGGAATATTCTGTGAGCCATGATTCAGCATTCTGCTTCTGTTGCAGAATGTTTCCAGTACCAAACAAAAGGCCACCAGAGAACACATACACATCTACTGGTTATCGCCAATGGAAAAAGGCCACTGAGAAGGATGCAGGGTTCGCTCAACATGAACGGAGTGATTACCACCATCTGACATTTTGTGCATGGAGGGAATTCCAAGAACATGTCAAGGCAGATGCGACAATAGATGTGGCTCTAACATCAGCACATGAGAAGATACTAAAGGAGAACAGACATTGCGTCAAGCAAGTAGGAAAAGTGTTGTGTCTAACAGCGAGACAGAAAATAGCACAAAGAGGACACAAGGAGGATGTGGACAGTACAAACAAAGGGAACTTTCTTGAGATACTGAACTCATCAGTGAAAGTGATACTGTTGTGAGAGATAGACTAAGAGGGCCGTACAGGGTCAAGTACACCAGTCCGGAGATACAGAATGAGATGTTGGCTATATTAGCAAGTATGATCCGTGATGAAATCAGTAGAGAGTTGGCTTCAAGCGTTCAATACTCAGTCATGATCGATGAGTCAAAAGATATCAGCAAGAAAGAGCAACTATCTATTGTCGTACGATATGTATACAAGAGCTCAGTACATGGGGAGTTTCTCGATTTCATCAGGCTTCATGAATTGAATGCGGAATATCTGAAAGACAAGTTAGGTGAGGTACTGAGCACATGTGGAATTAACTGTAAAGACTGCGTTGGTCAGACTTATGATGGTGCCTCTGTTATGAGTGGTGTCAATCGTGGTGTCCAGCAGCTATTCAGAGAAAAGTTTGCGCCATTAGCTATATACATACACTGCTACAATCACAGGCTCAATCTCGTTATTGTAGATAGTGTAAAGTCTGTGAAAATGGCAGACAACTTCTACACTTTGTTAGAACAATTATATGTGTTCATATCATCACACACACCTCATGAAATCTATCTGCAACAGCAGGTAAAACTATTTCCTGGAAAGCAAAAGCGCACCCTCAAGAAGCTGAGCGACACTAGATGGTCATGCCAGTGTGTGTCCTGCAAGGTATTGCTCGATACACTACCGGCGGTGGTGGCAACACTGCAGGAAATAGCTGAGAGTCACACTGGAAAGAGAGCACATGATGCTAGAAGTCTTTTGGTGCACATTGATGTTGGTATGGTGACATGTCTAGTTATGTTCACACACATTCTGTGTAGAACCAAACTGTTATCAGATACGCTGCAGTCATCAGCATTAGATCTAGCAGCAGTTGCAGAAACTTCAAATACGACGCTGCTAGAATAGTTACGGGACTTACACGATATGTTTCCATCAACAAACTTCTACGCGAAATAGGCTGGGTATCACTCTCTGACCGCAGAAAAATGCAGAAATTAATTCTAGTGTATAGGCAAAAAAAATGGTAATGTACGAAGTTACTTAAATGATCTCTTCCCAGATACTGTAGATTTAACTTGAGAAATAATTGAAACTTTATTACATTAGCAAGGCGAACTGAAGTTTATTCCAAATCTGTAATACCATCCTCAATAAAACTGTGGAACGAACTTGATATTGATATGCATAATATTAATACGTTGTCGTCTTTTAAAGAGAAACTTAAACTAATATATAAACCACAAACTGTACCGTCTTATTTTAAATACGGCGACCGATGTCAACATGTCTATCATATACGTATCAGAAATGCTTGTAGCAACCTGAATTCAGATTTATTTAACAATCATCAACGCGACAATTCAAATTGCACATGTGTACTAAACGATAGGGAAGATGCAGAACACTATTTATTTCGATGTCCATTGTTTGTAATCCAGAGGCGTCAGCTATTCCTAAATACGCGTACTTACCATCCGCTAAGTACACAAAACTATTGTTTGGTTTCGAAAATAAAACATCTGAAGACAATGAATATATTTTCAAACAAGTCCAAATTTTCATCAAAAGCACTAAAAACCGCTTTGAGCGTCATACTATCTACTAATACAATGTAAGTACATATATGCTGTTCTCTCCAAGCCGATTCTCTATTTGGTGGTGGTGGTTGGGTCTGGTTGGCTGGCTGAGGGTATGGTGCATATGGCGCAGAAACAGAGAGCCGTTACAGAATGCTTCTCTATTTTTTTTCTATTTTCTTTTCTTGTCCTTTCTAATCCTGATCATTTATTTTCATCTATTATAATATAGTTATTGCAGTACACATCGCTACGGTCATTTTGTTAACATTAATCTGGTTTATTGGGGAGGGCACTCGCTAATGTTGGTAAAACTTGTTGCCCAACCCATTTGCTTCTAGATTTTATTCGTGCACTGTGCATATATGCAAGTATAAGCATAGCATTGCAGTTGTATCAGTTTGCTTATATATTTACCATGTTTATATTTGTATATAAATAAGCAATAAAATATGATTAAGCTAAATATTTTCAAACATTAATTCTTCTGCAAAGCCACCATCTTGTCCCGCCAAGCCGCCATCTTGTCCGGCCAAGCCACCATCTTGTCCCGCCAAGCCGCCATCTTGTCCCGCCAAGCCGCCATATTGTGCCGCCAAGCCGCCATCTTGTTTTAACCCCAAACAAAATGGCGCCGAGAGTCCTGCTTTTACACTACTTATACCGTTTATAGTTATTATATATAGAAGGGATAAATTGTATCATTATACGCAACAATAAAGACACACAACAAAGATTTACAAAGGCTATACGATCATCGGACAAATGCCTAGAGTGGGTGTTCGAAACTTCGAATCTAGCACAATATTTGATTAAGATGCTGCACGTTTCCTAAATCTTAAAACAACAACAGGACCACGTATCGCACACCTGCCTCGTTTTTACACAGGGGTCATCATTTTAACAACTTTGAAAGAGTATTGAACATCGATCATTCCTACCAAATGTTACCAAAATCCGACTGGTGGTTTGTGAGATGTTGTGAGGTGTTATTTTTATATTCTGGCCATCGCTTATTCGCGCGACATTTTAAACATCTGAAAGGCCTACACACTATAACTGTGAAATGTGGCTACCATTGGCCAAGCGGTTTGGGTGAGGACGAATTTTGAAATTTGTAATAAAAGAACGCTCTTTTTTACCTTACTGCAGCCATCTTGGATGACAAAAACATCTGAGTTTTGATAACAATTGCACCAGAGTGATCGCCTCGTCGATACCTTTACTTTGATATATGACTTTATGTACAGTCAAACCTGTGCTAAAGGCCACCTCCGAATAAAGGTCGCATAAAGACCACCATTTTTATCTCCCGACTAGCCATTTTCAATCCATTTAACCCACTATTGAGAGGCCACCTGCCAAAAAAGACCACTTTTTGACATTCCCGAGGGTGTCCTTTATAGACAGGTTTGACTGTATTTTGAAATCTATAATAAAAGAACGATCTTTTTGAAAGAATGATCTTATGATTATATTAGTTCAGAGGCCATTCCGGTGTCATCTGGAGTCCCACAGGGATCCGTATTTGGACCCCTGCTTTTCCTAGCCTACATAAACGACCAACCACAAAACATCAGTTCCAAAGTCCTTATATTTGCAGATGATACTGCAGTCTATCTATCACTGACATCTGCAAATGAATCGGTCACACTCCAAAACGATCTTAAGAGATTAGAAGGGAGTGGGAGTTGGAGTGGGACATGGAATTTAACCCCTCCAAATGTCCAGTTATCCACGTCACCAGAAGGAAACATCCTATTCCCAGTCAATATAAACTCCATGGAGTCATACTTGAGTGGGTCACCTCATCCAAATACCTTGGCGTGGATATGTCAAATAACCTGTCGTGGGACACTCACATAGAAAGGTCAACTAACAAAGCAAACCAAACATTAAGATTTCTACGTAGAATCCTCCAGGTCAAATCCGAACCCTTTAAGTACATGGCTTACCAGACACTAGTGAGACCCCAGCTTGAATATGGCTCCGATATATGGTCGCCCCATACCCAAACATTGATAGACCAAATTGAAGGTGTCCAGCGAAGAGCAGCAGTTGGATAAAGGCTGACCTATTGAACCTCTAGTGTTACAGACATACTACATTCCCTAAATGTACGCAGACTAGACCAACGACGTATTGACAATAGGTTATCCCTTATGTATAAAATTCATAATGATCTTGTTGCTAGTTCCCCTCTCCAGTCCTGCTCGCCATTGCCATTCCTTAAGCTATAGGTTAATTACAGCAACTACAGACTACTACAAGTTTTCCTTTTTTCCAAGAACAGTCTACCATTGGAACCATTGTACCGTAATCGTATAAGTTCCAAAACAAGTCCAAGTTATAAGTGTTTATTTAAATAAATGTCTACGGTGTGCCCAAGCACCATATGGCGCTTTCAATAATCCCAAATTCGTCCCCCCATAATCTAAATGTATCCCATCTTTTATAGAGCAGCAAGCTTGGACAGGTATTCCATAACATGTCAAGCTACAGATGTTCCAGTAAACATGTTTGGCATAACTGCCACTCAATATATCAATTCGGATATATTGTTTTGGTGCAAACACATGCTTGTATGGAAACAACATGTTAATATTTTGAAATTGTACTGTTTAAACTTACAACATCAGAGTACCTTTCTGATGTAATAGCACACATGTGTGGAAAAACTTTTAATATATTGATCAGGCATACATGTAAGGGATGTCCACGCCAAGTATACTTGTTTATCTGCCAAATGTACTTGTTTCTCTACGAACATAAACAGTTAGTACAGTTCCATGTATAATTGCCTTGTATAACGATCGTATACAGTATTATTATAAATGGATCAATACTCATGTATATGTATCATGCTATACAACTAATTATGGAGGTAATTAATTAACATAATCAACATATAACCCCATTATGTTACACACCTCCCCCAACAAGTTAATTAATTATGAAATACAAATTATCCCAGCTTGTAAATTCATTAAGAATAACAAATTTACAAGTTTCTTATACAATTTACAAATAATCAATATCAAGGCATATATGTCACAAATTGTCAATATGTCCATCTTGCACTATAATTGAAACACAATAAATCGAAATCATAATAGATAAAACACAATAATTTTTTAAAACACACAATCACATATTAAAGTTAATGTTAAAGTCCGGCTTAAACGGAGTCGTTGATCGTCTTGGTGTCTGTTGTTAGGAACGAAAATGGTGGTGTAGCTGTGGAAAAATGGAGGCCCGGTATTCTCCTTGGTCGCCATTCAGCGTCGTCGATTTCTTCTGCATTGTTGTTTTTGATAATGTTGGTTGGTGTTGGTGTTGGTACGTCATATGAGGCCTTCATTAAATTAACGTCATCTGGTTTCGAACGAATGGTGAATAACCTGGCTGGTCCAAATATTTCCTTCAATTTGTCGGCTGTGTACGTTTCCATTATTAATTACTGTAATGGAATAATGTTCTTCCTTAGAACGGTTAATACAAATGTTCTCACATTCTTCGCAATATTATGTACACCATCTCCCTCCTGCCATTGTCCATCTCCCTACCATAGAGCAATTCAATACAGCAGTTTGCCATATTGAACATGCCAGTCCCTAGGTGTTCTGAGCAGCTACTTTTAAACTTTTACCAGAACTTATTTTCACTACTTTCTTAAATTATGCTTTTAACTACTCATACTTTTAACTTCTTTGCGGTTTTTGACGCGCAACATGTCTACGTCCCCGCGAGGGGTTCGACATTAAAGGAAGATAGATAAATAGATATGACCTTTCGGCAGCCATCTTGGATGACAAAATCTTCTGATGTTAATAACAATTACATCAGATCGATCGCCCCGTCGATATCATCGATTTATTATAAATCCGGCATATCCATATTCGCTCAAAAATAATATTTGTCAGCATTTGAACAACGCTGAAAGAGCATTTTTCATCGATCATTCCACCTAATATTTGTCATAAGAGAATATTTTTTTAAGAATTTGTGATATTTTTAAAGGCGGCCATCTTTGATTTCAGAGGAATTTTATTTTTGCATATTTGGCAATGGTTCACCTAAGCACACGTACCGTTTCTTGAACATTGTTTTATAGGTCATGAGAAGAAGCCGTTTGAAATATCTCATAACATGTTGACCGTTTGACCTTTCGACGGCCTTCTTGGATGACAAAATCATATTATTTTGATAAACATTGCATTACAGTGATTGCCTCGACGATACCTTTAATTTGATATAAGACACGACCATATTCTCAAAATAATAGTACTTCCCTAATTGTTATGTATTGATCTCCCGGGCCACGCACATTTTTTATCCTGTGGTCACCATTTGAACAACTTTTAACGAGCATTGTACACCGATCATTACATCTCTAGATGCCATGTGGACAGCCTTCAAGTCTGGTATCCTCACTCCATCGAAGCTCAGCTCCACACGCTTCGCCCACCCATGGGTCTCTACAAACACTTGCCACCTTAGTCGACGCAAGGCCAGAGCCTACCGGAAAGCCAAGGCCAGCAACAAGAACAAGGACTGGGTACGTTGCAAGTCACTGAGAACTGAAACTCAACGAGAAATGCGCAGAGCCCACAACAATTCCACCAAGTCAATCAGGACTTAAAGAATGATTCCAAGTGCTTCTGGACTTACATGAAGAGTAAGATACTAGAATCATTCTTCTAAACCAGGATGGTTTCTTACACAGCAACAGTCCGTATCATAATTTGGTCTTCTTGACCAAACTCGATAAAGAGACCACCCAGCTAATAAGACAACTTTTTGTAAGTTCCATAGGTGGTCTTATTATAGGGGTTTTACCTCCATTTTTTGTACCTCCATTCTCTAATCCTTACATTGTTATTTATAGCAGATGAGTATTGCTATGGCAACAATTGTTGTCATAGGCCGTGGGAACTATGTATTGATTGTATTTATGAAAATCACAAAGGTTGCAATTTAATATATTAACAATTTAACATATACCAGATGTTTGGTTCGCAATATAGCTTCTCAATGAAACGACCATTATCACGTTTGCGAAATGAAATTTAAAATCCTATATACATGTTATAACAGTCTTTCAGCTGGGACGTTAACCCGAGGTCTCGTGTCGGTGCTTTACACCGTGTACGTAAAAGAACCAGGGGAGATTCTGGAATTGGTCTCTGACTGTATCCTACAAGTATCTAAAATGAATAATCTCTTCAGGAGGCGTCGCTCAAATGGGCAACCGGTAGCGACGATAAATAAACGTAAAACAAACAAATACGGATTCTTTTCAAATACGCTTGACGAGTTACACAGCACTGATCAAAATATGTCTTTGCACAGTAATTGTTTCAAGGCTGAAATCAGTTGGCCCTCCAAAATGTATATCCTATCTACACTCAACAAAATTCCTAATCGGTCAGTTTTGTCCTACTATTTTTATAATAATGCATGCATTCGTACAACCTTTTACATATTCATATTGGAATAGGTACTGCAGCTAATTGTTGTGTTTTTCTGGTCTGCTGCTGGTCAAATTAACCGTGTAAGGCGTGTTGACCAATGTTGCACATGCTCCACGTACAGGTGACAGACAGCAATATACACATGTCCATGTACAATTTTGTTATTACTGATGAATGTCCTACTTAGAATAAACATATCGTGGCGAGAATGACACAAGAGAAACGCGGCCGAGCTGTCGGAATGTTACATTGCCGGAACACATTTACGACAGATTAATTTTATTGTTTGAATTTCAAAAGAATATTTATATAATTTATTTTTAGTTATTATTTTGGTGGCTATTATCGATTTTAACTTCATTTCAGGTGGCAAGAACCTTCAATCGGCGACTGTCTACCATCCACGCTAGTTGGGCGAAATTCAACCAAACCGGAAGTGTGGCTGATCGACCCCGACGGTTCAAGCAGAGGGTGACGACACAAGGACATGGCAGATACATGATCCTAACACATCTCCGCGATCGTTTTCTACCTGCTACAACGACAGCTAGGCATACGAGGGGGACTCACGGGCGTTATGTATCAACTCAGACCGTACGAAATCGGTTACGTGACGTCGGTATTCGATGTCGTCGACACCAGAAAGTTCCTATATAAACAAGAAGACACCAACAGGCTCGCTTAGTTTGGACTAGGCAACCTTTACGGTTCACCAGGGCGGACTGTGCAAATGTTCTATTCGTCGAGGAGACAACGATAACATTGCGTTGTGTAGACGGCCGCAAATGCATTTATCGACGACGTGTTAAGAGAAACAGTGTCAATTGTCTTCTTCAGGCGGACCAGTTCGATTATTTCGTACGTATTATTTTAACAGGGCCCTGTAATGCACTAGTGACTGGGATATATGGTGTTACTGGAATTGCCACTAAAGGCTCACTATTTGCTTGAAATACATGTAAGATACATAGTTTGATGCGTAATTGTAGTTGTGTTGCAAAAATATGCAACAACAAGGAACCGCAGAAATAATATTTGTCTTTAAAGGCTAATGTGGGAAAAGTCTCGTGTTGTTGACGTAAGCATTTTGTTTTGTTTATATTTGTTTTTACTAATCAGTCAGTTGCATTACCTTTGAGACATTTCTAGATGCCAGCATCCAACTTGAAATGATGAAACTTGAAAGATATATATAAAAAAAATCATATATACCGACACTGTTGTAAAAAGCATCGGTATGAAAGGGAAATAATAAAATGGCCAGATGGCTCAAGCAGTGTATAAGGTGTGCACCGGGTTGCCTGTATGTTGGAACACCTGTTGTTCAAGGGTCAAGTTGACTGCCTGTCAGCGGCAGGTGTGCTCGAAATCAGCCATATTTGCAATACTAAATTGTGCACAAACGCCCGTCATTTGGTACTCGAGACACACGAAGACAACATGTCCAGGAATCATTGTTTTCCAGGCATGGTGTTTTTGTTTGCCGACACCTTCCTGCTTGCCGCTTCCCACCACGATTGTAGAAGTGCCTTGTGTATAGCTGATGGTATGTAGTATTACTACAGTTGACCCCTTGTACGACTGTTTGAAGTTGCATTTGTTGTTTGCGTTTTTGTCTAGTTCTGTATTGCTGATCTTTCAAGAGCTGTGCTTTAACATATTTGTGTTGTTCTCTATGTTGTTCGTGGAGCTTGTATACGATGGTACGTCGTAGTTTTTTCTTCAGTTTGAAGGTTGCTGACTGTTCTCGTTTTTTCTTCAATTCAGATCGGCGCTGTAGGGGACAGTCCGCGGCCATACAGATTTTACGTATTACCCAGGCCCATTATTCACTCCCATTTTTGAGTGTATTGCGCTGTTGGATCTACCTTGATAGTTACGAGAATAGATGACATTTTAGATATGCATTTGTTCCTTCGATCTTTTGGGTAGTTTTATTGAGCCGTGTTTTCTGAAGCATGTCCTCGCCCAGCCTATACTCAATCCAGTCTAGTAGCGTGTATTCATATTCTAACGCTGTCAAATTTATCTTGCAATTTCTAGTAAGGAATGAGCTGTTTGATAGCCAGTTGTCAGTCCCCACCCCTGCACACCATATAATTGAGTTTGTATCCACTGTGATCATTAACATAACATCGTGTGATGGCATTTATCGACATTTTGATATTCTCTGTGACTTTAGAGAAGTTGCCAGACGACTTTTCATAAAAGGCATTAAATTCAGCTGTGCATCTGTTACTGAGGTCTAAAGCACATCTTCCACGAAGGAAGATGCGATATGCTACATCATGGCCAGGCATCATATTTAGGATACGACTGGAACTGTTCATCTGTTTTCTGTGATTGTCGGCCAAATGCCTCGTATCAAACAGGTGGTGTGGTTTGGTGGTGGTGACATTTTTGCTATATATATACATAGATCTTCAGATGCCTGAAATGCACCAGTGTAAGCATCAGTGGTGAGGAAATTGGTCTCAAGGCCGTCATCATGGAGGTCCTGGCACGCTCAAATTGCCTGTTCATTCCTATTAGATGTACATTTTGTATGTACAGTCCCACCTCCCCAAACGTCACCTCCCAGGAGTGACACCCTCTTTATAACGTCACTTTTATTCCTTCCCGTTGAATTTTAATATAATTTCACCTCTCACGAACGACACCTCTCAACAACGCACAACGACAGTCAATTTCCCACCCAACGATGCGTAAAACCTCCAAAGAACAGACAATTATCCCAAAATACCAAAATATCTTGTACATGTATTTCCCATGTACAATGAGGGAGTCAATTTATTTATAGAGACTTCAATTTCATAACTAATAAGTAACCGTTTTCAACCTTACTAAATTTCGAAGAGTTTATACATTTATAATTTAAAAATTGTAATCTTTATAATTAAGCACATCAAATACTTCATATCTTTACACAGATAATTACTGCCATTCACACTAGATAGTTATTATGCAACATCTATATTTCTCGTCTGTGCAATATGATGACAGGAGATTAGTGTCAAGCAGTATAAACATTAATTGTTTGTTCTATTACATATTCGGATACATACTAAATGTGTCTGCCATGGGCATTCTGGGTCCATGAAGATTCAAAATTCACCCATTGGCTGCCCAACCTGGATAGGTGTGTGTTTCAAAATTCACCTATTGGCTGCCCAATCTGGGTAGGTGTGTGTTCGAATCCAGCACTAGCTTATAAACCCCGAGATTCTGGCTGCATTACGCTAATCCAGAATCTTAACCAGGTTAAATAAATAAGAATTAAACTTTTCGTAAAATTTAAATTGTGCATTGGATCTGTTAATTATAGCCCAACCCACCACGGTACCTCACGCCAAGCGAGTTCCCCAACTACATACATATACTACAAACAAAACCGTAGATACCGGCCAACGACAAAATAAGCCGGGTCGGCACATGGACGTAGGGACTACACGCATTTTTAATATGTAGTCAAGAATTATATATTGGTATTACTACAACACAAGCACCATATACCCATACAACGAAACTCAAGCCGGGCCGGCAGAGGTCCTGAAGGCGTGAGTAACCCAGAATTTCATCGCCAATCGTCGTCTCCATGCATGCGGTGGCCGAGCACTCATCACAGTTTACGTCACAAGGATCATCATGTCTTGCATGAAAGCCATGCTTGGAGCAGAGTTTATTAATAGCCTCTGCTGCAATGATCTGCTTCTTGAAGGTGGCATTTTCTGCAACTGTATATGATGCTTGTGTCGTATGCTGGAATGAGTAGGGCTCATTTCGGTATTTGTTCACAGCTTTCATTTCTGTCCTGATGCGTCTCATATCTTTCCTATTCTCTTCTGTTATTATTGTGTTTACTTTATTGGCATTTTGCTGCATGCCTGAAAAAGATGGTGTAGGTATGTTGTTTCCAAGACACAAACTTTCTTACACCTATGTGTCCAACTGGAGTTTGTGTCATTGCTACTGTCATACCGGTATTGGCAGTGACTGCTTTGACACCTCGTGTTCCAGTGTTCACCTACATGTACAGCTTGAAGCGCTTGGATGTGTAATGTCATGTTGGGCAATGGGCAGCTTCACGCCAACCTAGACCCCACTGTAGTGAAGTAGATGGATCAAGAGAGAGATTACCTTCACAGCCTGGGTATCGGGAGAGGTGCTCTTTTGTTACATATTTACCATATCCCACAACTTGTGGGGGTGCATCAGCTTGTAAACCCCTGTATCTGGCCTTAAAACTGCAGTATTGGGATACACAAGCTTACTTGAGTGTGTGTGAACTATCGATAGCTGATCACAGGAACTTGAAATTGTATCCATAAGCCACCAAATGTCTCGTACCTCTATCCTAGGAAAATCGATTAAAAAGATCTATAACTTGAGCCCCTTAAATCACAACTAGCCAACTTTCAATTCTCATGGACTTACGGGGCTCACGTTACACCGGTCAACGGATAACCGGACAATATATCTTTATTGCAGAGCCCTTAATGCTTACAAGTATAAAAAGTATGAAAAACACAAGCCAGTCGTCAACAGTGGCCACCATTTATTTCCAGCAAGCATTTAGATATGTGAATAGTTATCGCCCGTCTTGTAAAACGGTATAATTTAACGGTTTAATTCTTTCACTTCAGCCAGCCGTCATTAAGCTTCAGCAAGTGATTTATTAACATTTGCAAGAAAAGCTTTAGATATTTCGAAAATGGCAACAGTTTGAGAATGGACAAGTAAATGGCCATCTGTCCAAGAAGTTTACCTGCATGCAAAGTTGGAGGAGACCGTAAGTGAAAAAGACATATTTAGTGTAAAGGTTTGCCAATTTCTACTGTCTTGAACTCTTTGTTTAAGTCCACATGTACATTGTATATTGCTATAGAGGCAATACATGTATGTCAACACACGCCGATATAAATCTCTCTGTCCCTAACCCTTGGACAAATCTACATGTCAACATTTCCGCGAGGACTTTGACATTAGAGGAAGATAGATTAAATTAAAACGAATAGTCGACCGCATTGTTATTAAGGACGAGCAAATATTGACAAGTAATTGAGGAATGCATTAACATGCATCGATGCATATCCGTACACGATTAATACGTAAGTAGACATGTGTAATAACTATTAAGTAACACAAAGCATGACTATCTTGGCCTTAGTGGACGCTACACTTATCAACGGACCATGCACCACCCGTTCGAAAACCACATAATTACGGTTCCGGGCCTTTTTGGTACTGAATAACGAGCAAAGTAGGCAATGTGACCCCACTAGACCGGAAATACGTCTGTAGCCTCGTATAATAGCTGCTTAGAAACACCAAGTATGACTCTCCATCTTGGCCTGTGTGGACCCTACACTTAGTCAACTGACGACCACCCCTTCGAAAACCACAGAATTACGGTTCCGGGCCTCTTTGGTACTGAATAGCGAGCAAAGTAGGCGATGTGACCCCATAATAACGGGTATACGTATGTAGCCTGGTATCATAGCTGCTAATTGACACCAAGTATGCCTCTCCATCTTGGTCTGGGTGGACCCTATGCTTAAGTCAACTGACGACCACCCCTTTGAAAACCACAGAATTACGGTTCCGGGCCTCTTTGGTACTGAATAGCGAGCAAAGTAGGCGGTGTGACTCAATAAGACTGGGTATACGTATGTAGCCTGGTATCATAGCTGCTAAGTGACACCAAGTATGCCCCTCCATCTTGGCCTGGGTGGGCCCTACACTTAGTCAACTGACGACCACCCCTTCGAAAACCACAGAATTACGGTTCCGGGCCTCTTTGGTACTGAATAGCGAGCAAAGTAGGCGATGTGACCCAATAAGACCGGGTATACGCATGTAGCCTGGTATCATAGCTGCTAAGTGACACCAAGTATGCCCCTCCATCTTGGCCTGGGTGGGCCCTACACTTAGTCAACTGACGACCACCCCTTCGAAAACCATAGAATTACGGTTCCGGGCCTCTTTGGTACTGAATAGCGAGCAAAGTAGGCGATGTGACCCAATAAGACCGGGTATACGCATGTAGCCTGGTATCATAGCTGCTAAGTGATACCAAGTATGCCTCTCCATCTTGGCCTGGGTGGACCATACACTTAGTCAACTGACGACCACCCCTTCGAAAACCACAGAATTACGGTTCCGGGCCTCTTTGGTACTGAATAGCGAGCAAAGTAGGCGATGTGACCCCATAAGACCGGGTATACGTATGTAGCCTGGTATCATAGCTGCTAAGTGACACCAAGTATGCCTCTCCATCTTGGCCTGGGTGGACCCTACACTTAGTCAACTGACGACCACCCCTTCGAAAACCACAGAATTACGGTTCCGGGCCTCTTTGGTACTGAATAGCGAGCAAAGTAGGCGATGTGACCCCATAAGACCGGGTATACGTATGTAGCCTGGTATCATAGCTGCTAAGTGACACCAAGTATGCCTCTCCATCTTGGCCTGGGTGGACCCTACACTTAGTCAACTGACGACCACCCCTTCGAAAACCACAGAATTACGGTTCCGGGCCTCTTTGGTACTGAATAGCGAGCAAAGTAGGCGATGTGACCCCATAAGACCGGGTATACCTATGTAGCCTGGTATCATAGCTGCTAAGTGACACCAAGTATGCCTCTCCATCTTGGCCTGGGTGGACCCTACACTTAGTCAACTGACGACCACCCCTTCGAAAACCACAGAATTACGGTTCCGGGCCTCTTTGGTACTGAATAGCGAGCAAAGTAGGCGATGTGACCCAATAAGACCGGGTATACACATGTAGCCTGGTATCATAGCTGCTAAGTGATACCAAGTATGCCTCTCCTTCTTGGCCTGGGTGGACCATACACTTAGTCAACTGACGACCACCCCTTCGAAAACCACATAATTACGGTTCCGGGACTCTTTGGTACTGAATAGCGAGCAAAGTAGGTGATGTGACCCCATAAGACCGGGTATACGCATGTAGCCTGGTATCATAGCTGCTAAGGGACACCAAGTATGCCTCTCCATCTTGGCCTGGGTAGACCATACACTTAGTCAACTGACGACCACCCCTTCGAAAACCACATAATTACGGTTCCGGGACTCTTTGGTACTGAATAGCGAGCAAAGTAGGTGATGTGACCCCATAAGACCGGGTATACGCATGTAGCCTGGTATCATAGCTGCTAAGGGACACCAAGTATGCCTCTCTATCTTGGCCTGGGTGGACCATACACTTAGTCAACTGACAACCACCCCTTCGAAAACAACAGAATTACGGTTCCGGGCCTCTTTGGTACTGAATAGCGAGCAAAGTAGGCGATGTGACCCCATAAGACCAGTTATATCTATGTAGCCTGGTATCATAGCTTCTAAGAGACACCAAGTATGCCTCTCCATCTTGGCCTGGGTGGACCCTACACTTAGTCAACTGACGACCACCCCTTCGAAAACCATAGAATTACTGTTCCGGGCATCTTTGGTACTGAATAGCGAGCAAGGTAGGCGATGTGACCATATAAGACCAGGTATATGTATGTAGCCTGGTATCATAGCTGCTAAGTGACACCAAGTATGCCCCTCCATCTTGGCCTGGGTGGGCCCTACACTTAGTCAACTGACGACCACCCCTTCGAAAACCACAGAATTACGGTTCCGGGCCTCTTTGGTACTGAATAGCGAGCAAAGTAGGCGATGTGACCCAATAAGACCGGGTATACGCATGTAGCCTGGTATCATAGCTGCTAAGTGACACCAAGTATGCCTCTCCATCTTGGCCTGGGTGGACCCTACACTTAGTCAACTGACGACCACCCCTTCGAAAACCACAGAATTACGGTTCCGGGCCTCTTTGGTACTGAATAGCGAGCAAAGTAGGCGATGTGACCCCATAAGACCGGGTATACACATGTAGCCTGGTATCATAGCTGCTAAGTGACACCAAGTATGCCTCTCCATCTTGGCCTGGGTGGACCCTACACTTAGTCAACTGACGACCACCCCTTCGAAAACCACATAATTACGGTTCCGGGCCTCTTTGGTACTGAATAGCGAGCAAAGTAGGCGATGTGACCCCATAAGACCGGGTATACGTATGTAGCCTGGTATCATAGCTGCTAAGTGACACCAAGTATGCCTCTCCATCTTGGCCTGGGTTGACCCTACACTTAGTCAACTGACGACCACCCCTTCGAAAACCACAGAATTACGGTTCCGGGCCTCTTTGGTACTGAATAGCGAGCAAAGTAGGCGATGTGACCCCATAAGACCGGGTATACCGATGTAGCCTGGTATCATAGCTGCTAAGTGACACCAAGTATGCCTCTCCATCTTGGCCTGGGTGTACCCTACACTTAGTCAACTGACGACCACCCCTTCGAAAACCACAGAATTACGGTTCCGGGCCTCTTTGGTACTGAATAGCGAGCAAAGTAGGCGATGTGACCCCATAAGACCGGGTATACCTATGTAGCCTGGTATCATAGCTGCTAAGTGACACCAAGTATGCCTCTCCATCTTGGCCTGGGTGAACTCTACACTTAGTCAACTGACGACCACCCCTTCGAAAACAACATAATTACGGTTGCGGGCCTCTCTGGTACTGAATAGTGAGCAAAGTAGGCGATGTGACCCCATAAAACCGGGTATACCGATATAGCCTGGTATCATAGCTGCTAAGTGACACCAAGTATGCCTCTCCACCTTGGCCTGGGTGGACCCTACACTTAGTCAACTGACGACCACCCCTTCGAAAACAACAGAATTACAGTTCCGGGCTTATTTGATACTGAATTAGCGAGCAAAGTAGGCGATGTGACCCCATAAGACCGGGTATAACTATGTAACCTGGTATCATAGCTGCTAAGTGACACCAAGTATGCATCTCCATCTTGGCCTGGGTGGACCCTACCCTTAGTCAACTGACGACCACCCCTTCGAAAACCACAGAATTACGGTTCCGGGCCTCTTTGGTACTGAATAGCGAGCAAAGTAGGCGATGTGACCCCATAAGACCGTTATACTTATGTAACCTGGTATCATAGCTGCTAAGTGACACCAAGTATGCCTCTCCATCTTGGCCTGGATGGACCCTACACTTAGTCAACTGACGACCACCCCTTCGAAAACCACAGAATTACGGTTGGGCCTCTTTGGTACTGAATAGCGAGCAAAGTAGGCGATGTGACCCATAAGACCGGGTATACCTATGTAGCCTGGTATCATAGCTGCTAAGTGACACCAAGTATGCCTCTCCATCTTGGCCTGGGTGGACCCTACACTTAGTCAACTGACGACCACCCCTTCGAAAACCACAGAATTACGGTTCCGGGCCTCTTTGGTACTGAATAGCGAGCAAAGTAGGCGATGTGACCCCATAAGACCGGGTATACACATGTAGCCTGGTATCATAGCTGCTAAGTGACACCAAGTATGCCTCTCCATCTTGGCCTGGGTGGACCCTACACTTAGTCAACTGACGACCACCCCTTCGAAAACAACAGAATTACGGTTCCGGGCCTATTTGGTACTGAATAGCGAGAAAAGTAGGCGATGTGACCCCATAAGACCGGGTATACGCATGTAGCCTGGTATCATAGCTGCTAAGGGACACCAAGTATGCCTCTCCATCTTGGCCTGGGTGGACCCTACACTTAGTCAACTGACGACCACCCCTTCGAAAACCACAAAATTACGGTTCCGGGCCACGTTGGTACTGAATAGCGAGCAAAGTAGGCGATATGACCCAATAAGACCGGGTATACCTATGTAGCCTGGTATCATAGCTGCTAAGTGACACCAAGTATGCCTCTCCATCTTGGCCTGGGTGGACCCTACACTTAGTCAACTGACGACCACCCCTTCGAAAACAACAGAATTACGGTTCCGGGCCTCTTTGGTACTGAATAGCGAGCAAAGTAGGCGATGTGACCCCATAAGACAGGGAATACGTATGTAGCCTGGTATCATAGCTTCTAAGTGACACCAAGTATGCCTCTCCATCTTGGCCTGGGTGGACCCTACACTTAGTCAACTGACGACCACCCCTTCGAAAACAACAGCATTACGGTTCCGGGCCTCTTTGGTACTGAATAGCGAGCAAAGTAGGTGATGTGACCCCATAAGACCGGGTATACGCATGTAGCCTGGTATCATAGCTGCTAAGGGACACCAAGTATGCCTCTCCATCTTGGCCTGGGTGGGCCCTACACTTAGTCAACTGACGACCACCCTTTCGAAAACCACAGAAGTACGGTTCCGGGCCTAGTTGGTACTGAATAGCGAGCAAAGTAGGCGATGTGATCCCATAAGACTGGGTATACTTATGTAGCCTGATATCATAGCTTCTAAGTGACACCAAGTATGCCTCTCCATCTTGGCCTGGGTGGACCCTACGCTTAAGTCAACTGACGACCACCCCTTCGAAAACCACAGAATTACGGTTCCGGGCCTCTTTGGTACTGAATAGCGAGCAAAGTAGGCGATGTGACCCAATAAGACCGGGTATACCCATGTAGCCTGGTATCATAGCTGCTAAGTGACACCAAGTATGCCTCTCCATCTTGGCCTGGGTGGACCCTACACTTAGTCAACTGACGACCACCCCTTCGAAAACCACAGAATTACGGTTCCGGGCCTCTTTGGTACTGAATAGCGAGCAAAGTAGGCGATGTGACCCCATAAGACCGGGTATACGTATGTAGCCTGGTATCATAGCTGCAAAGTGACACCAAGTATGCCTCTCCATCTTGGCCTGGGTGGACCCTACACTTAGTCAACTGACGACCACCCCTTCGAAAACAACAGAATTACGGTTCCGGGCCTCTTTGGTACTGAATAGCGAGCAAAGTAGGCGATGTGACCCCATAAGACCGGGTATACGTATGTAGCCTGGTATCATAGCTGCTAAGTGACACCAAGTATGCCTCTCCATCTTGGCCTGGGTGGACCCTACACTTAGTCAACTGACGACCACCCCTTCGAAAACAACAGAATTACGGTTCCGGGCCTCTTTGGTACTGAATAGCGAGCAAAGTAGGCGATGTGACCCAACAAGACCGGGTATACGTATGTAGCCTGGTATCATAGCTGCAAAGTGACACCAAGTATGCCTCTCCATCTTGGCCTGGGTGGACCCTACACTTAGTCAACTGACGACCACCCCTTCGAAAACCACAGAATTACGGTTCCGGGCCTCTTTGGTACTGAATAGCGAGCAAAGTAGGCGATGTGACCCCATAAGACCGGGTATACATATGTAACCTGGTATCATAGCTGCTAAGTGACACCAAGTATGCCTCTCCATCTTGGCCTGGGTGGACCCTACACTTAGTCAACTGACGACCACCCCTTCGAAAACAACACAATTACGGTTCCGGGCCTCTTTGGTACTGAATAGCGAGCAAGTAGGCGATGTGACCCCAAGACCGGGTATACGCATGTAGCCTGGTACAATAGCTGCTAAGGAACACCAAGTATGCCTCTCCATCTTGGCCTGGGTGGACACTACACTTAGTCAACTGACGACCACCCCTTCGAAAACGACACAATTACGGTTCCGGGCCTCTTTGGTACTGAATAGCGAGCAAAGTAGGCGATGTGACCCCATAAGACCGGTTATACCTATGTAGCTTGGTATTATAGCTGCTAAGTGACACAAAGTATGCCTCTCCATCTTGGCCTGGGTGGAAACTACACTTAGTCAACTGACGACCACCCCTTCGAAAACGACAGAATTACGGTTCCGGGCCTCTTTGGTACAGAATAGCGAGCAAAGTAGGCGATGTGACCCCATAAGACCTTGTATACATATATGTAGCCTGGTATCATAGCTGCTAAGTGACACCAAGTATGCCTCTCCATCTTGGCCTAGGTAGACACTACACTTAGTCAACTGACGACAACACCTTCGAAAAAGACAGAATTACGGTTCCGGGCCTCTTTGGTACAGAATAGCGAGCAAAGTAGGCGATGTGACCCCATAAGACCTGGTATACGTATGTAGCCTGGTATAATTGCTGCTAAG
>CM026399.1:50393817-50409309 GCA_014843695.1 Archivesica marissinica | reverse complement strand
AACAAATACATGCATTGTTACTTTGAAAGTATCAAAAGTATTACAAGCACAACCAATTTGGTATTTACGAACATATATAGTCGATAAAGTAACTATCTTCCTCCTCAAATATGTCTTAGTTTTATACCCCGTGGGGAGCACCATAAATTATAACGATTGTTTGTAAACAAGTATACATCCAGTTTGTCCACTGACATATACCATAGTATGTTGATTTTAACCGCTACAATGATTAAACAACTACTGGTAGTTATAAGATACATCGTTAGTGCTCAAAACTAAATAATTCTTACAAAATAAAACGTAGCAACAAACCTTGCGTTTAGTAGATAATACGAGACGGAATTTTGGTGAATTTCAATGTCTTTGTCTTTCTAAATCCTCCACATTTGCCCCACGTTGTCTGTTTTAATTGAATTACTTGATATGTCGATTCATAACCACTGTTGTATAGGTTCATGCAAGGGGTTTGACATTAATGGGACATACGTACACTTCTGAGTGAACACAAGTGAGCCGTCATTAGTGAGCCCTCATTTGCAGCAAACATTAAATATTTCCAACAAACATTAATTATACCAGCAAACACTAACTTGAAAATAATTAGCTCCCCTTGTAATTTTCCATTATTATGACAATCTTATTAACCGCCAAAAGATCCAGGTATGAAACAACAACATTATAATTACAGACAATAGTATATTTGGTAGCGAATATGTAGACAGCTTGGCAATTAGACCCTATATAATTGGGTATAGGTACATAGCATTGTGTAATAGCTATAAAAGAACACCACATATCACACTCTACAATGCCAATGGGTCAGCACCATAGGAATAAAGGGCATAATATGCTATGGGATCTCTCTGGTACTGGGTAGCTAGCAAAGTAGGCGATGTGACCCCACACAACCGGGTATACGTATGTAGCCTGGTATCATAGCTGCAAAGTGACACCAAGTATGCCTCTCCATCTTGGCCTGGGTGGATCCTACACTTAGTCAACTGACGACCACCCCTTCGAAAACCACAGCAATACGGTTCCGGGCCTCTTTGGTACTGAATAGCGAGCAAAGTAGGCGATGTGACCCCATAAGACCGGGTATACGTATGTAGTCTGGTATCATAGCTGCAAAGTGACACCAAGTATGCCTCTCCATCTTGGCCTGGGTGGACCCTACACTTAGTCAACTGAGGACCACCCCTTCGAAAACCACAAAATTACGGTTCCGGGCCTCTTTGGTACTGCATAGCGAGCAAAGTAGGCGATGTGACCCCACAAGACCGGGTATACGTATGTAGCCTGGTATCATAGCTGCAAAGTGACACCAAGAATGCCTCTCCATCTTGGCCTGGGTGGACCCTACACTTAGTCAACTGACGACCACCCCTTCTAAAACCACAGAATTACGGTTCCGGGCCTCTTTGGTACTGAATAGCGAGCAAAGTAGGCGATGTGACCCCATAAGACCGGGTATACGTATGTAGCCTGGTATCATAGCTGCTAAGTGACACCAAGTATGCCTCTCCATCTTGGCCTGGGTGGACCCTACACTTAGTCAACTGAGGACCACCCCTTCGAAAACCACAGAATTACGGTTCCGGGCCTCTTTGGTACTGTATAGCGAGCAAAGTAGGCGATGTGACCCCACAAGACTGGGTATATCTATGTAGCCTGGTTTCATAGCTGCAAAGTGACACCAAGTATGCCTCTCCATCTTGGCCTGGGTGGACCCTACACTTAGTCAACTGACGACCACCCCTTCGAAAACCACAGAATTACGGTTCCGGGCCTCTTTGGTACTGCATAGCGAGCAAAGTAGGCGATGTGACCCCACAAGACCGGGTATACGTATGTAGCCTGGTATCATAGCTGCAAAGTGACACCAAGTATGCCTCTCCATCTTGGCCTGGGTGGACCATACAATTAGTCAACTGACGACCACCCCTTCGAAAACCACAGAATTATGGTTCCGGGCCTCGTTGGTACTGAATAGCGAGCAAAGTAGGCGATGTGACCCCACAAGACCGGGTATATTTATGTAGCCTGGTATCATAGCTGCTAAGTGACACCAAGTATGCCTCTCCATCTTGGCCTGGGTGGACCCTACACTTAGTCAACTGAGGACCACCCCTTCGAAAACAACATAATTACAGTTCCGGGCCTCTTTGGTACTGCATAGCGAGCAAAGTAGGCGATGTGACCCCATAAGACCGGGTATACGTATGTAGCCTGGTATCATAGCTGCTAAGTGACACCAAGTATGCCTCTCCATCTTGGCCTGGGTGGACCATACACTTAGTCAACTGAGGACCACCCCTTCGAAAACCACAAAATTGCGGTTCCGGGCCTCTTTGGTACTGAATAGCGAGCAAAGTAGGCGATGTGACCCCACAAGACCGGGTATACGTATGTAGCCTGGTATCATAGCTGCTAGGTGACACCAAGTATGCCTCTCCATCTTGGCCTGGGTGGACCATACACTTAGTCAACTGACGACCACCCCTTCGAAAACCACATAATTATGGTTCCGGGCCTCTTTGGTACTGAATAGCGAGCAAAGTAGGCGATGTGACCCCATAAGACCGGGTATACGTATGTAGCCTGGTATCATAGCTGCTAAGTGACACCAAGTATGCCTCTCCATCTTGGCCTGGGTGGACCCTACACTTAGTCAACTGAGGACCACCCCTTCGAAAACCACAGAATTACGGTTCCGGGCCTCTTTGGTATTGAATAGCGAGCAAAGTAGGCGATGTGACCCCACAAGACCGGGTATACGTATGTAGCCTGGTATCATAGCTGCTAAGTGACACCAAGTATGCCTCTCCATCTTGGCCTGGGTGGACCCTACACTTAGTCAACTGACGACCACCCCTTCGAAAACCACAGAATTACGGTTCCGGGCCTCTTTGGTACTGCATAGCGAGCAAAGTAGGCGATGTGACCCCATAAGACCGGGAATACGTATGTAGCCTGGTATCATAGCTGCAAAGTGACACCAAGTATGCCTAGCCTGGTATCATAGCTGCTAAGGGACACCAAGTATGCCTCTCCATCTTGGCCTGGGTGGACCCTACACTTAGTTAACTGACGACCACCCATCGAAAACGACACAATTACGGTTCCGGGCCTCTTTGGTACTGAATAGCGAGCAAAGTAGGCGATGTGACCCCATAAGACCGGGGATACCTATGTAGCCTGGTATTATAGCTGCTAAGTGACACAAAGTATGCCTCTCCATCTTGGCCTGGGTGGACCCTACACTTAGTCAACTGACGACCACCCCTTCGAAAAAGACAGAATTACGGTTCCGGGCCTCTTTGGTACAGACTAGCGAGCAAAGTAGGCGATGTGACCCCATAAAACCTGGTATTCATATATGTAGCCTGGTATCATAGCTGCTAAGTGTCACCAAGTATGCCTCTCCATCTTGGCATGGGTGGACCCTACACTTAGTCAAGTGACGACCACCCTTTCGAAAACTACATAATTACGGTTTCGGGCCTCTTTGGTACTGAATAGCGAGCAAAGTAGACGATGTGACCCCATAATACCGGGTATTTGAATATAGCCTGATATCATAGCTACTAACTGACACCAAGTATGTCTCTCCATCTTGGCCTGGGTGGACCCTACACTTAGTCAACTGACGACCACCCCTTCGAAAACCGCAGAATTACAGTTCCGGGCCTCTTTGGTACTGAATAGCGAGCAAAGTAGGCGATGTGACCCCATAATATCGTGTATATGAATATAGCCTGGTATCATAGCTGCTAAGCGACACCAAGTATGCCTCTCCATCTTGGCCTGGGTGGACCCTACACTTAGTCAAGTGACGACCACCCTTTCGAAAACTACATAATTACAGTTCCGGGCCTCTTTGTTACTGAATAGCGAGCAAAGTAGGCGATGTGACCCCATAATACCGGGAATATCAATATAGCCTGGTATCATAGCTGCTAAGTGACACCAAGTATGCCTCTCCATCTTGGCATGGGTGGACCCTACACTTAGTCAACTGACGACCACCCCTTCGAAAACAATAGAATTACGGTTCCGGGCCTCTTTGGTACTGTATAGCGAGCAAAGTAGGCGATGTGACCCCATAAGACCGGGTATATGTATGCAGCCTGGTATCATAGCAACTAAGTGACACCAATTATGCCTCTCCATCTTGGCCTGTGTGCACCCTACACTTAGTCAAGTGACGACCACCCCTTCGAAAACTACAGAATTACGGTTTCGGGCCTCTTTGGTACTGAATGTAGGCGATGTGACCCCATAAAACCTGGAATACCTATGTAGCCTGGTATAATAGCTGCTAAGTGACACCAAGTATGCCTCTCCATCTTGGCCAGGGTGGACCATACACTTAGTCAACTGACGACCACCCCATCGAAAACCGCAGAATTACGGTTCCGGGCCTCTTTGGTACTGAATAGCGAGCAAAGTAGGCGATGTGACCCCATAAGACAGGGTATCCCTATGTAGCTTGGTATCATAGCTGCTAAGTGACATCAAGTATGCCTCTCCATCTTGGCCTTGGTGGACCCTACACTTAGTCAACTGACGACCACCCCTTCGAAAACGACACAATTACGGTTCCGGGCCTCTTTGGTACTGAATAGCGAGCAACGTAGGCGATGTGACCCCATAATATTGGGTATACGTATGTAGCCTGGTATCCTAGCTGCTAAGTAACACCAAGTATGCCTCTCCATCTTGGCCTGGGTGGACACTACACTTAGTCAACTGACGACCACCCCTTCGAAAACCGCAGAATTACGGTTCCGGGCCTCTTTGGTACTGAATAGCGAGTAAAGCAGACGATGTGACCCATACTACCTGGTATACCTATGTATCCTGGTATCATAGCTGCTAAGTGACACCAAGTATGCCTCTCCATCTTGGCCTGGGTGGACCCTACACTTAGTCAACTGACGACCACCCCTTCGAAAACAATAGAATTACGGTTCCGGGCCTCTTTGGTACTGAAGAGCGAGCAAAGTAGACGATGTGACCCCATAAGACAGGGTATACGTATGTAGCCTGGTATCATAGCTGCTAAGTGACACCAAGTATGCCTCTCCATCTTGGCCTGGGTGGACCCTACACTTAGTCAACTGACGACCACCCCTTCGAAAACCGCAGAATTACGGTTCCGTGCCTCTTTGGTACTGAATAGCGAGCAATGTAGGCGATGTGACCCCATAAGACCGGGAATACCTATGTAGCCTGGTATGATAGCTGCTAAGTGACACCAAGTATACCTCTCCATCTTGGCCTGGGTGGACCCTACACTTAGTCAACTGACGACCACCCCTTCGAAAACGACACAATTACGGTTCCGGGCCTCTTTGGTACAGAATAGCGAGCAAAGTAGGCGATGTGACCCCATAAGACCTGGTATACATATGTAGCCTGGTATCATAGCTGCTAAGTGACACCAAGTATGCCTCTCCATCTTGGCCTGGGTGGACCCTACACTTAGTCAACTGACGACCACCCCTTCGAAAACGACAGAATTACGGTTCCGGGCCTCTTTGGTACTGAATAGCGAGCAAAGTAGACGATGTGACCCCATAAGACTGGGTATATGTATGTAGCCTGGTATCATAGCTGCTAAGTGACACCAAGTATGCCTCTCCATCTTGGCCTGGGTGGACCCTACACTTAGTCAACTGACGACCACCCCTTCGAAAACCGCAGAATTACGGTTCCGGGCCTCTTTGGTACTGAATAGCGTGCAAAGTAGGCGATGTGACCCCATAAGACCGGGTATACGTATGTAGCCTGGTATCATAGCTGCTAAGTGACACCAAGTATACCTCTCCATCTTGGCCTGGGTGGACACTACACTTAGTCAACTGACGACCACCCCTTCGAAAACGACAGAATTACGGTTCCGGGCCTCTTTGGTACAGAATAGCGAGCAAAGTAGGCGATGTGACCCCATAAGACCGGGTATACAATATGTAGCCTGGTATCATAGCTGCTAAGTGACACCAAGTATGCCTCTCCATCTTGGCCTGGGTGGACCCTACACTTAGTCAACTGACGACCACCCCTTCGAAAACGACAAATTACGGTTCCGGGCCTCTTTGGTACTGAATAGCGAGCAAGTAGGCGATGTGACCCCATAAGACAGGGATACGTATGTAGCCTGGTATCATAGCTGCTAAGTGACACCAGACTCCCAGGTGGACCCTACACTTAGTCAACTGACGACCACCCCTTCGAAAACCCAGAATTACGGTTCCGGGCCTCTTTGGTATGAATAGCGTGCAAAGTAGGCGATTGACCATAGACGTATACTATGTAGCCTGGTTATAGTGCTAAGTACACCAAGTATGCCTCTCCATCTTGGCCTGGGTGGACCCTACACTTAGTCAACTGACGACCACCCCTTCGAAAACCACAGAATTACGGTTCCGGGCCTCTTTGGTACTGAATAGCGAGCAAAGTAGGCGATGTGACCCCATAAGACCGGTATACGTATGTAGCCTGGTATCATAGCTGCTAAGTGACACCAAGTATGCTCCATCTTGGCCTGGGTGGACCCTACACTTAGTCAACTGACGACCACCCCTTCGAAAACCGCAGAATTACGGTTCCGGGCCTCTTTGGTACTGAATAGCGAGCAAAGTAGACGATGTGACCCATAATACCTGGTATACGTATGTATCCTGGTATCATAGCTGCTAAGTGACACCAAGTATGCCTCTCCATCTTGGCCTGGGTGGACACTACACTTAGTCAACTGACGACCACCCCTTCGAAAACGACAGAATTACGGTTCCGGGCCTCTTTGGTACAGAATAGCGAGCAAAGTAGGCGATGTGACCCCATAAGACCGGGTATACGTATGTAGCCTGGTATCATAGCTGCTAAGTGACACCAAGTATGCCTCTCCATCTTGGCCTGGGTGGACCCTACACTTAGTCAACTGACGACCACCCCATCGAAAACGACACAATTACGGTTCCGGGCCTCTTTGGTACTGAATAGCGAGCAAAGTAGGCGATGTGACCACCCCATAATACCTGAAAAATGTATGTATCCTGGTATCATAGCTGCTAAGTGACACCAAGTATACCTCTCCATCTTGGCCTGGGTGGACCATACACTTAGTCAACTGACGACCATCCCATCGAAAACGACACAATTACGGTTCCGGGCCTCTTTGGTACAGAATAGCGAGCAAAGTAGGCGATGTGACCCCTTAAGACCTGGTATACATATATGTAGCCTGGTATCATAGTTGCTAAGTGACACCAATTATGCCTCTCCATCTAGGCATGGGTGGACCCTATACTTAGTCAACTGACGACCACCCCTTCGAAAACCGCAGAATTACGGTTCCGGGCCTCTTTGGTACTGAATAGCGAGCAAAGTAGACGATGTGACCCCATAATACCTGAAATATGTATGTATCCTGGTATCATAGCTGCTAAGTGACACCAAGTATGCCTCTCCATCTTGGCCTTGGTGGACCCTACACTTAGTCAACTGACGACCACCCCTTCGAAAACGACACAATTACGGTTCCGGGCCTCTTTGGTACTGAATAGCGAGCAACGTAGGCGATGTGACCCCATAAGATTGGGTATACGTATGTAGCCTGGTATCATAGCTGCTAAGTAACTCCAAGTATGCCTCTCCATCTTGGCCTGGGTGGACACTACACTTAGTCAACTGACGACCACCCCTTCGAAAACCACAGAATTACGGTTCCGGGCCTCTTTGGTACTGAATAGCGAGCAAAGTAGGCGATGTGCCCCATAACACCGGGTATACCTATATAGCCTGGTATCATAGCTGCTAAATGACACCAAGTATGCCTCTCCATCTTGGCCTGGGTGGACCCTACACTTAGTCAACTGACGACCACCCCTTCGAAAACCACAGAATTACGGTTCCGGGCCTCTTTGGTACTGAATAGCGAGCAAAGTAGGCGATGTGCCCTATAAAACCGGGTATACCTATATAGCCTGGTATCATAGCTGCTAAATGACACCAAGTATACCTCTCCATCTTGGCCTGGGTGGACCCTACACTTAGTCAATTGACGACTACCCCTTCGAAAACCACAGAATTACGGTTCCGGGCCTCTTTGGTACTGAATAGCGAGCAAAGTAGGCGATGTGACCCCATAAGACCAGGTATACGTATGTGCCTGTTATCATAGCTGCTAAGTGACACCTAGTATGCCTCTCCATCTTGGCCTGGGTGGACCCTACACTTAGTCAACTGACGATCACCCCTTCGAAAACCACATAATTACGGTTCCGGGCGTCTTTGGTACTGAATAGCGAGCAAAGTAGGCGATGTGACCCCATAAGACTGGGTATACGTATGTAGCGTGGTATCATAGCTGCTAAGTGACCCCAAGTACGCCTCTCCATCTTGGCCTGGGTGGACCCTACACTTAGTCAACTGACAACCACCCCATCGAAAACGACACAATTACGGTTCCGGGCCTCTTTGGTACTGAATAGCGAGCAAAGTAGGCGATGTGACCCCATAAGACTGGGTATTCACATGTAGCCTGGTATCATAGCTGCTAAGTGACACCAAGTATGCCTCCAGTATGCTCCCATTGGGACCCTACACTTAGTCAACTGACGACCACCCCTTCGAAAACAATAGAATTACGGTTCCGGGCCTCTTTGGTACTGAAGAGCATCGCCTACTTTGCTCGCTATTCAGTACCAAAGAGGCCCGAAACCGTAATGATGTGGTTTTCGAAAGGGTGGTCGTCAGTTAACTATGTGTAGGTTCCACCCAGGCCAAGATGGAGAGGGATACTTGGTTTCATTTAGCAGCTATGATACCAGGCTACATACGTATACTCAGTCTTATGGGATCACATCGCCTACTTTTCTCGCTATTCAGTACCAAAGAGGCCCGGAACCGTAATTATGTGGTTTTCGAAGGGGTGGTCGTTAGTTAACAAAGTGTAGGGGCCACCCAGGCCAAGATGGAGAGGCATACTTGGTGTCACTTTACAGCTAATATACTAGGCTACACATATCTACCGGTCTAGTGGGGTCACATTGCCTACTTTGCTCGCTATACAGTACCAGATGTCCGGAACCGTAATTATGTGGTTCTCGAAGGGGTGGTCGTCTGTTGACGAAGTGTAGGGTGCACCCAGGCCAAGATGGAGAGTCATACTTGGTGTCACAAAGCAGCTATGATACCAGGCTATATTCATATACCCGGGATTATGGGGTCACATCGCCTACTTTACTCGCTATTCAGTACAAAATGGCCCGGAACCGTAATTATGTGGTTTTCGAAGGGGGTGGTCGTCAGTTGACTAAGTGTAGGGTCCACCCAGGCCAAGATGGAGAGGCATACTTGTTGTCACTTGACAGCTATGATACCAGGCTACATAGGTATTCCCAGTCTTATGGGGTCACATCGCCTACTTTGCTCGCTATTCAGTACCAAAGAGGCCCGGAACCGTAATTCTGTGGTTTTCGAAGGGATGATCGTCAGTTGACTAAGTGTAGGGTCCACCCAGCCCAAGATGGAGAGGCATACTAGGTGTCATTTAGCAGTTATGATACCAGGCTACATACGTATACCTGGTCTTATGGGGTCATATCGCCTACTTTGCTCGCTATTCAGTACCAAAGAGGCCCGGAACCGTAATTCTGTGGTTTTCGAAGGTGTGGTCGTCAATTGACTAAGTGTAGGGTCCACCCAGGCCAAGATGGAGAGGCATACTTGGTGTCATTTAGCAGCTATGATACCAGGCTACATACGTTTACCCGGTTTTATGGGGTCACATCGCCTACTTTGCTCGCTATTCAGTACGAAAGAGGCCCGGAACCGTAATTCTGTGGTTTTCGAAGGGGTGGTCGTCAGTTGACTAAGGGTAGGGTTCACCCAGGCCAAGATGGAGAGGCATACTTGATGTAACCTGGCAGCTAGTATACCAGGCTACATACGTATACCCGGTCTTGTGGGGGTCACATCGCCTACTTTGCTCGCTATTCAGTACCAAAGAGGCCCGAAACCGTGATTCTGTGGTTTTTGAAGGGGTGGTCGTCAGTTGACTAAGTGTAGGGTCCACCCAGGCCAAGATGGAGAGGCATACTTGGTGTCATTTAGCAGCTATGATACCAGGCTACATACGTATACCCGGTTTTATGCGGTCGCATCGCCTACTTTGCTCGCTATTCAGTACGAAAGAGGCCCGGAACCGTGATTCTGTGGTTTTTGAAGGGGTGGTCGTCAGTTGACTAAGTGTAGGGTCCAACCAGGCCAAGATGGAGAGGCATACTTGGTGTCCTTTAGCAGCTATGATACCAGGCTACATACGTATACCCGGTATTATGGGGTCACATCGCCTACTTTGCTCGCTATTCAGTACCAAAGAGGCCCGAAACCGTAATTATGTAGTTTTCGAAGGGGTGGTCGTCAATTGACTAAGTGTAGGGTCCACCCAGGCCAAGATTGAGAGGCATACTTGGTGTCACTTGGCAGCTAGTATACCAGGCTACATACGTATACCCGGTCTTGTGGGGTCACATGTGTGCGCATTGTTCCGATAAAAAAAATGACCCCCAAATATGTCCTGTGTATTACGGTCTTGTATGAACAGAGCAAAGGCATTCCGATTGAAATAGTTGCATAAGTGGGAGGAGATATGACCAAATATGGCGTATATGCCCAGTATATATTTACAGTTCAAAACCGAAAGTGAAAATTTCAAATATCATAAATTTGTCCAAAACGGCCATATACGCTAATGAAATTGGTATTTTATGATAGATATATCAGTATTCTTTTCATTCTGGGCACTTCCAAGAATGTAATTTGACGTATATCCTGTTTATTTGGCTCGCATCCGAGTGACATGACAAGTCTCACCGGACAAGGGAAGTAATCAAACTTAACCATTACCAATATTCCACTTCCGGCGTCCCGAATCGTAATTCATGCAGAATCTGAATCTGAATCTGAATGGATACGACGTAGAATCATTTCGGCATGTACACGTCGGAGAGAGAGAGAGTCTATAATAATTTGGCTGAAAGAGCTGACCTAAAGCTCTCAGTTGATTTGGCGCACATAAAACTATCTTCAAGTTTGTTCCAGTCTTTTATAGTTTTGGGGAAGTAAGAGTTTGTATATTTGTCTGTTCTACCCTGCTCAATAACGAAACACTTTGAATTATTGTTCACATAGTTTTCTAACACATTTTTTACGACACAGTCTTTATATTGTTTTGGCTTGATTCTGCGTTTAGGTCTTTCTGATGTAAGACAATCTTGGCACGGGAAAGCTGGCACCAGCCCCTCGACCACCTTGTAGAAGAATACTAGGCGATTCATCTTCCGTCGGTCTTGTAATGAGGGGAGTTTCAAGTCGCTTAGCATCTTGGTGACGCAACCTTCATCTCTACTATTGTAGTCGCCAGAGATGAATCTTGCAGCTTGGCGTTGCACTCTTTCTATCCTATCGATGTCCTTTGCATAATAGGGGTCCCAGACTGTTGAACTGTACTCTAGTGTGGAGCGTACCAGTGCCAAATATGCTGATCTTCTGCATGATTGGGGGCAGTATTTCAAGTTTCTTCTCAGGAAACCAAGTGAAGAGTTTGCTTTTTTGACTAATTTAGTGATATGCGAGTCCCACTTCAGATCTTCGGAGATAGTGGCTCCTAAGTATGGATTTTCTTGAACTTGTTGAAGTATCAGGTTGTTTAAACTGTAGAAATTTGATGATTTGCTGTTGATACTCATTAAATAACATTTCTTGGCGTTAAATTTAAATTTCATTCCCCATGTGGTGGCCCATTTCTCGAGTGCTAAAAGATCTTGCTGTAAAATAAGATGGTCTTGTCTGGTCTTAATAATTCGATAAAGCAAGCAATCGTCGGCAAAAAGTCTGACCTGTGATTTCACTGTTTCTGGGAGATCATTTATGTGGCACAAGAATAATAATGGCCCTAATATTGTACCCTGTGGTACACCGGAATCCACTGTGACCGATTCAGAGTGTTCACCTTCGACAACGACTTTCATGTGGCGCTGGGTGAGGAAGTGACGGAGCCAGTTGTTGATGTTGCCATCTACGCCATAGTTGCGCATCTTGTATAGGAGCTTCTCATGGGGCACGGTATCGAAGGCCTTTGAAAAGTCAAGGATTACCATGTCCACCTGGTTGCCCGCGTCATACTTCTTGAGAAGATCGTGCACAGTAGTGAGCAATTGTGTCTCGCATGAGTACCCGGAGCGAAAGCCGTGTTGAAGTGTGGTTAGTATCTTATTCTTGTCTAGGTGGTTGAGAATATGACGACAAATGATGTGTTCGAGTAGTTTACATGTAACACATGTGAGTGATACCGGACGATAGTTTTCTGGGAGGTGCACGTCGCCTTTTTTAAATACTGGGGCTATGTTAGCATCCCTCCAATCAGTGGGGAGTTGGCCTGTATTGATCGAGTGCTGGAATATCGCCTGGAAGCAGGGTGCAATCTGTACAGCGCAGTTCTTTAGAATGATGTTGGCTATACTGTCTGGTCCGGTAGCCTTGTTCTGGTTTATGCTTAATAGCAACTTTTCGACTCCTTTAGTTGTGATAACTAGTGAGGGGATTGTCTTCTTTACTTTGGTGGACATTTCAGGTAATTGGGTTGGGGTATCATCCTTGGTGAAGACTGACTGAAATTGTTCTACAAGTATTTGAGCTTTATCTTTACTGTTGTTAAATAATTGTCCCATCCTTTTCAATGGCGAAATTCCAAAATTATCCTGTCGTTTGGATTTTACATATCGCCAAAAGGGTTTAGTGTTTTTATCATCGAGACCTTGCTGGATCGTATCATTTATATGGTCTATCTCGGCCTTTTTGAATTCTTTTTTGCAGACTTTCTGGAAGGCTCGGTAGCTGTTCCACTGGTTAGTCTTCTTCGCGTGCTTGTAGAGACGGGCTTTCCTGTTAGTCATCTTTCTTAACCTACGACTGAACCATGGCACTGATTGACGTTTTTTCGATGTCTTAGATGGAATGTTTTTTGATACCGTTTCGTTAATTCCGTGTTTAAATTTACACCAGAGTTCATTAATAGAAATATCCTGTTTGGTACTTTCGACAATGATGTCATCTGAAAGAGCATTAATATCGTTATAAATGTTATCCCAGTTTGCTTTCGAGTAGATAAAGATCTTTCTAGGTATCTGTTTCACATAATGAGGCAGGATGTTGATGTCTGTGACTACCATTGCATGATCACTAATTCCTGGGACTGATGTTGAAGTCTTGACCAGCGACGGGTTGTTGGTGAATACAAGATCAAGTAGGTTGTAATTTCTGGTTGGTTGGTCGTGGATCTGTGTTAGGTTGTGCTCGATGGTAAGATCTAGGAGCGCCTGTTGAACATCTCTATTTGAAACGCCCGGTTTCACATCTCTATTTGAAACGCCCGGTTTCACTTGTAGAGTCTTCCAATCAATGTCAGGACAGTTAAAATCTCCTGCTAAAATGATGTGCTTACTTTTGTCGTTGTCGGTGAGTTTGAGGAGCGAGTCATTTAGTTTTTGAATATCATTCATATTTCTATGCGGCATGTAAAACGTTCCCACAAATAAGTCTTTCTTCCGTTTAAGTTTCACTTTGGACCAGATGATTTCAGTCGGTCACTAATTTAGATTGTTCTTCGGATACTATTCCTTCGTTGAAAGCAGTGAAGACGCCACCACCTATTCCAGAAGTTCTGTCATTACGGTGAACTTTCATAGTTTTAGGAAAAATTTCACTAGTCTTAATGGCATTCTTTTCAGGGTCTTTACCCGGTTTGATACCTCTAAGCCAGGATTCTGTCGCACATATAATATCAGGTTTTATGTATTCTGCAGAGGCTTTAAATTCTGATTGGTTTATTTTCACACTGCAACAGTTTACGGTTAAAAGTCTGAGGTTGGAGCTTTTTGGTTGGATAATACCATTTGCACTCGTTCTATGAGAACTATGCCAGGACAGGGCAGAGCCTGATGATGAAGTACGATTCACACGTCTTGATGTTATGGGTCTACATTGAGGACTACTCGTATGAAGTGGACTAAAACATGATGATGTTACCGACTCCATAGATATATCACAATTTGATAGCGGTTCAAACATGTTGGTTGTATACAATTCAAAGCTGTTAAAAGTGAAACTGTCAACATTTATACTTTCGCATTTACAGCAGTGCCAAATAACGCTTGATCTACCAAGATAGGATAGGTTTTTAGAACTAATATCACCACAAGTTTTGTGATACCACACACTGCAGTTGTTGCAGCAAACACCTTGTTGAGTCCATGCTACAGGGTCTTCACATGTACCACACGGAAAAATGGAAGCATTTCCAGGTCCTGGATTTAGTTGGACATCACCAGATATAATTATTAATAATGCACATAAAGTTTGTCTGTCTCTACCTGGTGAGGTGTTACAATGTTTACTGGTCGAGATGTTTATAGTCTCAGCAAATGAGAAGGACTTCACATGGTGGGTTCTAAACATTAATCCCACAGATACAGTAGGAGAGAATAGTGTTGAAGATGGTTGACTGTGGCTGATACGGTAGATGACAAACACCGCAAGCAGAAATTCTGGTACAAGTGATTTCAAAACTCTGGGGGCCACCATCTTTTTTTCTGTGCCCTGGAGGCCGCCATCTTGGATTCCTCTAATACGATGAAGACAAGGGGGCGAGGGCGGTAACCAGCGTCAAACGCCTAGCCAGACATATCTTACTTAGCCAAATTGAGCAGGGAGATAAAATACAATATTCAAACCAGATGAAAACCTTCAAAACACTCTACTCGCTGTGTAATTAAATAATTAATTCCCACATTTTATCAGCAATGAAAAACGCGACTACTTCCGGTTGCGCACACTCTCTCTTGCAGAGTAAAAAAAACATTAAAATATTGCAGTGTGTCCTTCTCTCAAGCTCGATTGAGGTATAAATAGATACGGTATTGTGGTTTGGAATAAATATGCATTTGCGCTGACTGAAGATTAATTAGCTTGTATTTGCAATTTTCTAAAATCAAAATGGCTGTTCGTACACCGTTCATTCGTACTCAGATTACCGTGCACCGTTCATTCGTACTCGGTTACGAGTCGATATATTAAAACTATATTAATTTATAAGTGTGTTGTAAGTACTGCGTGCATAAAATTGTTACAGATCAGGTGAGAACTGTTTATAGAAGAACATAACACTGACTACTATGTAGAATACCGTTTCATGATCAAGTAATAAGCTGGGGTCAACTTTTTTAAGAAATTGAAAATCAAGCCTTTTCTGACTGCAATTATTAATCATTTACAAGTCAATTAATTTCAAAATTTGTGGTGTAACAAAGTTAAACTATACATTTTTGCAAATGGTTTGATGAGATCTACCAGAAAATGTATAGTTTTACATGTATTATAGCTGTTAATAAAATAATTGAATGCGTTGTTAATAACAGCCCA
>CM026399.1:50365546-50392817 GCA_014843695.1 Archivesica marissinica | reverse complement strand
ACCACATATACGCTTTCATCCGAGCCAACGAGAGTGATTAATATAATTTGTTAAAACTTGCTTCGCAATCGTTGTAAAATAAATAAAGTATAAAAAAATACACTGTTTAAATGATGTTCAAATTACAGTAACTTGCATATTAGGCATTAACCTTGTACATGCTCAATATGGGTATTTAGTTATGGCATAGTGTGATTTATATTGCTGAACAATCGATTTCTGATTATGGTATCTAGTTAATGTGTTCTTTCACGTACATATATTTTCACTGTTTGGCTTTGACCAGAATCAGAAAATGTTACAATATGCAATATCAATCACACCTATTTCAGGTCTCTGTTTAAGTCTCTGATATTCCTAATACGCGTGCTAGTGACGCCAACACTGGGGCAAGTATAATTGCTTGCACTATTATTTCGTTTATACAAATGTATTTATTTATTGCAAAAATCAGGTATAGACAACATTATATTAATCACTCTCGAGAGGCATTTGGAATTTAAGTGCTTGCCTAAGGGCACACTCGTAACTCGAACCGTAATTCTGTGGTTTTCGAAGGTGTGGTCGTCAGTTGACTAAGTGTAGGTCCACCCAGGCCAAGAGGGAGAGTCATACTTGGTGTCAATGAGCCACTATGATACCAGGCTACATACGTATACCCGGTCTTATGGGGTCACATCGCCTACTTTGCTCGCTATTCAGTACCAAAGAGGCCCGGAACCGTAATTCTGTTGTTTTCGAAGGAGTATTCGTCAGTTGACTAAGTGTAGCGTCAACCCAGGCCAAGATGGAGATGCATACTTGGTGTCACTTAGCAGCTATGATACCAGGCTACATAGGTATACCCGGTCTTATGGGGTCACATCGCCTATTTTGCTCGCTATTCAGTACCAAAGAGGCCCGGAACCGTAATTCTGTGGTTTTCGAAGGGGTGGTCGTCATTTGACTTAAGTGTAGGGTCCACCCAGGCCAAGATGGAGAGGCATACTTGGTGTTACTTAGCAGCTATGATACCAAGCTACATAGGAATACCCGGTCTTATGGGGTCACATCGCCTACTTTGCTCGCTATTCAGTACCAAAGAGGCCCGGAACCGTAATTCTGTGGTTTTCGAAGGGGTGGTCGTCAGTTGACTTAAGCGTAGGGTCCACCCAGGCCAAGATGGAGAGGCATACTTGGTGTCACTTAGAAGCTATGATATCAGGCTACATAAGTATACCCAGTCTTATGGGATCACATCGCCTACTTTGCTCGCTATTCAGTACCAACTAGGCCCGGAACCGTACTTCTGTGGTTTTCGAAAGGGTGGTCGTCAGTTGACTAAGTGTAGGGCCCACCCAGGCCAAGATGGAGAGGCATACTTGGTGTCCCTTAGCAGCTATGATACCAGGCTACATGCGTATACCCGGTCTTATGGGGTCACATCACCTACTTTGCTCGCTATTCAGTACCAAAGAGGCCCGGAACCGTAATGCTGTTGTTTTCGAAGGGGTGGTCGTCAGTTGACTAAGTGTAGGGTCCACCCAGGCCAAGATGGAGAGGCATACTTGGTGTCACTTAGAAGCTATGCTACCAGGCTACATACGTTTTCTGGTCTTATGGGGTCACATCGCCCACTTTGCTCGCTATTCAGTACCAAAGAGGCCCGGAACCGTAATGCTGTTGTTTTCGAAGGGGTGGTCGTCAGTTGACTAAGTGTAGGGTCCACCCAGGCCAAGATGGAGAGGCATACTTGGTGTCACTTAGAAGCTATGATACCAAGTTACATAGGTATACCCGGTCTTATTGGGTCATATCGCCTACTTTGCACGCTATTCAGTACCAACTTGGCCCGGAACCGTAATTTTGTGGTTTTCGAAGGGGTGGTCGTCAGTTGAATAAGTGTAGGGCCCACCCAGGCCAAGATGGAGAGGCATACTTGGTGTCACTTAGAAGCTATGCTACCAGGCTACATACGTTTTCTGGTCTTATGGGGTCACATCGCCCACTTTGCTCGCTATTCAGTACCAAAGAGGCCCGGAACCGTAATGCTGTTGTTTTCGAAGGGGTGGTCGTCAGTTGACTAAGTGTAGGGTCCACCCAGGCCAAGATGGAGAGGCATACTTGGTGTCACTTAGAAGCTATGATACCAGGCTACATAGGTATACCCGGTCTTATGGGGTCATATCGCCTACTTTGCACGCTATTCAGTACCAACTTGGCCCGGAACCGTAATTTTGTGGTTTTCGAAGGGGTGGTCGTCAGTTGAATAAGTGTAGGGCCCACCCAGGCCAAGATGGAGAGGCATACTTGGTGTCACTTAGAAGCTATGATATCAGGCTACATAAGTATACCCAGTCTTATGGGATCACATCGCCTACTTTGCTCGCTATTCAGTACCAACTAGGCCCGGAACCGTACTTCTGTGGTTTTCGAAAGGGTGGTCGTCAGTTGACTAAGTGTAGGGCCCACCCAGGCCAAGATGGAGAGGCATACTTGGTGTCCCTTAGCAGCTATGATACCAGGCTACATGCGTATACCCGGTCTTATGGGGTCACATCACCTACTTTGCTCGCTATTCAGTACCAAAGAGGCCCGGAACCGTAATGCTGTTGTTTTCGAAGGGGTGGTCGTCAGTTGACTAAGTGTAGGGTCCACCCAGGCCAAGATGGAGAGGCATACTTGGTGTCACTTAGAAGCTATGATACCAGGCTACATACATACCCGGTCTTATGGGGTCACATCGCCTACTTTGCTCGCTATTCAGTACCAAAGAGGCCCGGAACCGTAATGCTGTGTTTTCGAAGGGGTGGTCGTCAGTTGACTAAGTGTAGGGTCCACCCAGGCCAAGATGGAGAGGCATACTTGGTGTCACTTAGAAGCTATGATACCAGGCTACATAGGTATACCCGGTCTTATGGGGTCACATCGCCTACTTTGCTCGCTATTCAGTACCAACTAGGCCCGGAACCGTAATTCTGTGGTTTTCGAAGGGGTGGTCGTCAGTTGATAAGTGTGGTCCACCCAGGCCAAGATGGAGAGGCATACTTGGTGTCACTTAGAAGCTATGATACCAGGCTACATACGTTTTCTGGTCTTATGGGGTCACATCGCCTACTTTGCTCGCTATTCAGTACCAAAGAGGCCCGGAACCGTAATGCTGTTGTTTTCGAAGGGGTGGTCGTCAGTTGACTAAGTGTAGGGTCCACCCAGGCCAAGATGGAGAGGCATACTTGGTGTCACTTAGAAGCTATGATACCAAGCTACATAGGTATACCCGGTCTTATGGGGTCATATCGCCTACTTTGCACGCTATTCAGTACCAACTTGGCCCGGAACCGTAATTTTGTGGTTTTCGAAGGGGTGGTCGTCAGTTGAATAAGTGTAGGGCCCACCCAGGCCAAGATGGAGAGGCATACTTGGTGTCCCTTAGCAGCTATGATACCAGGCTACATGCGTATACCCGGTCTTATGGGGTCACATCACCTACTTTTCTCGCTATTCAGTACCAAATAGGCCCGGAACCGTAATGCTGTTGTTTTCGAAGGGGTGGTCGTCAGTTGACTAAGTGTAGGGTCCACCCAGGCCAAGATGGAGAGGCATACTTGGTGTCACTTAGAAGCTATGATACCAGGCTACATACGTATACCCGGTCTTATGGGGTCACATCGCCTACTTTGCTCGCTATTCAGTACCAAAGAGGCCCGGAACCGTAATTCTGTGGTTTTCGAAGGGGTGGTCGTCAGTTGACTAAGTGTTGTCCACCCAGGCCAAGATGGAGAGGCATACTTGGTATCACTTAGCAGCTATGATACCAGGCTACATGGTATACCCGGTCTTATGGGTCACATCGCCTACTTTGCTCGCTATTCAGTACCAAAGAGGCCCGGAACCGTAATTCTGTGGTTTTCGAAGGGGTGGTCGTCAGTTGACTAAGTGTAGGGTCCACCCAGGCCAAGATGGAGAGGCATACTTGGTGTCACTTAGAAGCTATGATACCAGGCTACATACGTATACCCAGTCTTATGGGGTCACATCGCCTACTTTGCTCGCTATTCAGTACCAAATAGGCCCGGAACCGTAATTCTGTGGTTTTCGAAGGGGTGGTCGTCAGTTGACTAAGTGTAGGGTCCACCCAGGCCAAGATGGAGAGGCATACTTGGTGTCACTTAGCAGCTATGATACCAGGCTACATACGTATACCCGGTCTTATGGGGTCACATCGCCTACTTTGCTCGCTATTCAGTACCAAAGAGGCCCGGAACCGTAATTCTGTGGTTTTCGAAGGGGTGGTCGTCAGTTGACTAAGTGTATGGTCCACCCAGGCCAAGATGGAGAGGCATACTTGGTATCACTTAGCAGCTATGATACCAGGCTACATGGGTATACCCGGTCTTATTGGGTCACATCGCCTACTTTGCTCGCTATTCAGTACCAAAGAGGCACGGAACCGTAATTCTGTGGTTTTCGAAGGGGTGGTCGTCAGTTGACTTAAGCGTAGGGTCCACCCAGGCCAAGATGGAGAGGCATACTTGGTGTCACTTAGAAGCTATGATATCAGGCTACATAAGTATACCCAGTCTTATGGGATCACATCGCCTACTTTGCTCGCTATTCAGTACCAACTAGGCCCGGAACCGTACTTTTGTGGTTTTCGAAAGGGTGGTCGTCAGTTGACTAAGTGTAGGGCCCACCCAGGCCAAGATGGATACATACTTGGTGTCCCTTAGCAGCTATGATACCAGGCTACATACGTATACCCGGTCTTATGGGGTCACATCGCCTACTTTGCTCGCTATTCAGTACCAAAGACCGACATTCGCATCGCCTACTTTGCTAGTTACCCACTACCAGAGAGATCCCATAGCATATTATGCCCTTTTTCCTAATGTACTGACCCATTGGCATTGTAGAGTGTCATATGTGGTGTTGTTTTATAGCTATTACACAATGCTATGTACCTATACCCACTTATATAGGGTCTAATTGCCAAGCTGTCTACATATTCGCTACCAAATATACTATTGTCTGTAATTATAATTTTGTTGTTTCATACCCGGATCTTTCGACTATAAGATTGTCATAATAATGGAAAATTACAAGGGGAGCTAATTATTTTCAAGTTAGTGTTTGTTGGTATAATTAATATTTGCTAGAAATATTTAATGTTTGCTGCAAATGAGGGCTCACTAATGAGGGCTCACTTGTGTTCACTTCAATGTTATCAGCTTTTTCTTTACTTATTAAAATGTAAATCAGTTTTGTCGGTGAAGAGTATTTGGGAAGACAGAATCCAGAAGTATTGAATCTAGAAATTGAATACAGTTTCGAAATAGTCTTATTGGTATTGTCACTAGATTGCAGTAAAGTGACAAAGTCACTTGACACGTCAATACTGACATTACTCATTTTACTGTCCGTAATGAATATCAAATCATGCAAATGGTGCATTGCAATTGCATTTCTCATTTCGTTGATGGAGTTCATCCTCGTAATTGCAGTTGAAGAAACAGTTGTCTTCTCAAAGACATTTTTTGTTGAGCCAGGTGGACAAAAATACATCATTGAAGGGAAAGAGGTACAGTTGTTTTCTTAATCAAGTTAATGTATCCTAGTCCAAATATTTAGACTTGAAAATGTGACATTTTACTATCCAGGCATTTTTCAAAATAACAACAATTTTTTTTATGTAGATGTCATATTTATAGTACTAAATGTATCCCAGTGTTACTGATTTCCGACGATGTAGTATATAACATAACGGTTACTCAGTGATAACAGACTCCTATATATTTTGAATATTCATTCATTGCAAACAATTTCAAGTGACCGAATAAACAACATTTTACCTTTCATTCATAAAAATCTCAACTAAAATCGATTGTTTACATTTTGAGAAAAGTCAATAAAACGGAGGCACCTCGCTCCCAGTAATCCGGAATGACGTCACCAGTTTTCACATAACTGTGGAAATTACCTACAGCACGAGCATTAGTATATAAACAACAGTTCTTTTTAACAAAACAATATAAATAAGGAACACTTACTTTAATAGCAGACTAAATGTATCATTTTCACTCTAAATTCATTCGTTCGACAACAGTTTGTCAATATACTGTACCTAAAGACTAACATTTAGTTTGCCTTAGACAACCACATAGGGTATGTATGTATGTCAGGGATCAGTTTAGAGGGCGATGTGGGCGAAATTGTCGCCCTAGGGACCCTGACTTCGCCCTCTGGGGACCCCACTTCTCCCTAAAAAAAAAAAAAAAAAATTCAATTTTTTTTTTGTTGGTTTTTACAATTTTCAAACAAAATTGTGTCTAGTAAGATACACTGGCCCATTATAAAGCACTCCTATTCAAATAATGTTGTATTTAATGGTTGTACTGTGCATTTTAACTCTATTTTGCAGAAGTATATTAAAGAACACCATTTAAGGAAGCGATCACACGGTTTCTCACTTCTCCCAAAAATTCTGACCTAGAATGAACCCTGTATGTTTCATTAATGTCAATCCCCTTGCGGGGACCTAGACATGTTTTCCTGGGCAGGCTTAGCCGACCTAAACGGTTAACCAATACTAAGCAAGGTGTGTGAGGTGCCTTGCTCAATAACACTACATACGTGGCCTGACCGAGTATCGAACCCGGGACCATTCGTTTCCAAATCCGACGTTCTACCACGGACGCCACATATAAGACGTAGTCACCCTTACTAATTACTCTGACTGGGTGCAGAACAGTAAATGATCAATCTATCGCACACATCACATGGTGCCCAACATAGAATTTATGGTTCACACAACCATGAATATCAGTTGGAGCTCTAACCTATGTGACAACACATGGACCTGAATGCGAAATACAGTGAAAATTAATATATTTCATAAGGACCCCTTGTGTATAATAACGGATGGAACTCATAAACACGGGACCGTGAGACTATGATGATATTATTTATTCGTAAACATATTGGTGTTGCAGACAAACATTATGTCATTTTGGAAAAAAGTTTGCTGATTTCTTTAAAGCAGCATTACATCGTATGACATCAAATATATTTGAAAAATTCAAATTTTACGTATGAGTAGCAATGCTGCAACAAATTCTTATATTATAATTTGTATAATTATGTTCAATTAGTAAACAGTGTTTTTTTGCAATAAAACAAACTCGAAACAGAAAGTAGGACTTTCCGAGCCGACCAGGTCACGCGCATTTGTTTACAATCGGAACCGGATGTACATTCGGAATGAATTGTCCACCTTCGGCAATGATGAAAAATATTCCAGCAAGATTGAAGTATGAACAATTACAGTAAGTTGAAACGGCCTCAATTATTATTACAATGTATCTCAAATGATGTAAATGTGATTGGGTTTTAATTGGAAACCGTGCAAAATGTTTCATATGCCGAATAAGTATTAAATTAATGTGAAACCACTTCTGAAGTTGCACACAGGATATTTTTTAACATAATTTTCATAAATCATTATAAAGAAAATATATCGTTTCTCACGATTGTTTTGCAGAATTAGAGCATCAGGTATCTGGATAATCTTTACTAATTAATAGCTTCGTAAGGGCGGAGGGTTTGCTTACATATCCTGTTTTTTATTATTTTTATTATGGCTAAAGTGCATTTCAGGCATTTAGTTTATAAAAATTTATTTTAATTCGATTGCAAAACAATTTCTTAAGCTTATATTAATCACTCTAGAGACCTCATTCCTGATGGAATCCATCGCCACGAGGGAGAGAGAAGAGGCAACGTGCAATTTAAATGCCTTGCCTAAGGGGCTCAAACTCCGGACCTTTCGTCCGTGGGCCAGCATCACACTTGGAATTGAACAGTCCCAGGTGTCATTGAGCAAGGCACCTTACACACATGGCTTAGTAGTGTGTAACCGCTTAAGTCGGCTAAGCCTGCCCAGGACAACATAATAGGCCTGCAAGGAGTTTGACATTAATGGAACATACATACATACATACAAATTGGTTTGTTTTGGAAAATGTCGCACTTGCCCAGCATTCATACATGGATTACCACTATAATATTACTAAGGCGACCATAGGCGAAAATTGTTTGTTGCCCGATACGGAACCGAGTTGACCACAGCTGGCACAAGCTACATTGAATATATACGACGTAGTCTATAAACGTGTACAAATGTGAATGCTTAAATTTTAAAGGAAGAATTAGAAAGAACAGAATTGCAATAAATGTAATTCAGTGGCAATCAATGATGATTTTCTGCCACTCATTCTAAATGCAACTACATGCAAATTGTACAAGACTTAGTATATATACATATATTACATGTCGTCTATTGTTGCAACCATATATACCGGTAATAATGAACATGTATTATTTACTTTTCACAGCCATTATAGTGAAAAAAGACGAAGAAGAGCTTGGTAGGGAGGTAAAAGTGTAGAGGGGTTGTGGTAAGGGTGGCAGAGAGGAAGTTCTAGGAGTAGAAGTATAGGAAGATGTAATTATGAATGTTTCATTTATGTCGAAGTAAAACCTTGCGGGACCTAGACATGTTTTCCTATGCAAGCTTGATCGACATAAGCGGTTGACCAGTACTAAGCTCTGTGTATGAGGAGCCTTGCTCAATGACACTACATTTGTTCCGTGACCGAGTATCGAACCTGGTACCCTTCAGGCCTTCTATTCCAAATCTGGCGCTCTACCATGGGTGTCACACAATTAAATACACATTCCAGCTTGATGTCTTATAACTAACGTATCTTGAAACATATCCATCAAAACATCAGTAGCAACATAGCTTTTTGTTGTTTTTGCAATACTGTGCAGACATACATGGCCATTATAATACAGTATTGCGCACAAAATGTAGTCCTTTTAGACAGTACATTTGCTCATTCGGATGCTTATCAATGGTATAAAAAGTGTTCTTCACTGAATCATGGATGTCACACAGGGCCACGTTACACATACAGTGAGTGACGCACCATCACAATGAAGTCACATTGGAAAAAAGAGAAGGATGTATTTGTTTAAAATGTTTTAATAAGATACTGTAATTTTTTTCTTAATGGGATTCTGGCTGTTTATTTATGTACCTCATAGAAAATTCATTGCATTTACAGATTTCATTGAGCACATGGGTGTTGAGAAGTTGCAGAATCTGGTACTCAATCTCCACCACCATAACCAGGACCTCTACAACCAGCTGTTATGCACAATATTGGTGCAGGTGTGGACATTGCAATTAGATGGGGGCAGACTTGAACAAGTAGTGTGGATGTCTGCCCAGCAACTGCATTTCAATGTGCAACTTAAGAATATATTCCAGTCATATATAGAGTATCAGTCAAATATGACTGTGCCAGTGCAAATCATAAATGTTTGGATGATATTTGCATCACTTAAAGTGTTACAAATGGAAGTTGATTGTGTGTGTGTTTTACGGATATTTAACGTCGCTACTGGTAGCCCATATGAGCTACACCTCTTGAAGAGATTAGTAATTTTAGTGGATTGTGCAATGATACATGTATATAGAGACGCATTCCATAGTCTCCTCTGCCTCGTTTACGTGCACAGTTTTAGAGTCTTATCCGAAAGACTATGATGTGAGTCATTTTAGTATGGTATAGTGGTGAGTTTAACCTGCGTGTTAACCACTGGACCTCTACATAATTGAAGTTGATTCTGATTACAAATTATTATTCACTTGTTTATAAGTAACCTCACGTATATAGTTGTGGCTGTCGATTAGCGCAGTGGTTAATGCGCTCGCTTCTCACAAATGGAACCCGAGTTCGATCATCCTCACACTTGGAAGTATGTCAGATGGTACAGTGGTCACCAGATCAGACAGGTGGGTTTTCTCCAAGTGATTAATATAAGATGTTACAGCTTGTTTCCCAGTCATTGTTAAATAAATAAAGTTTAAACTTAACCTCACACAGTTGTCACGGGTGAGCGATTCCATTGGACATCATTGATATACCTCATCCCCCCTCCCTTGTGTCATAATGTTAATTGTCGAAACTTCAACATTTTAAAAATCATCTTTAATATCAGAAACCATAATTCTCAGATAATGTGGCTAGTGGATATGTATACTAGCTGTGTTGCAACTATAAGCATTCATTGGGCGACCTGTTAAACTAGCAATAAATAGAATAAAAATAGTGTAAAGTATTGTTTATTTTTATGTCACCCCTATTGAAAGGGCCAGCCATTTCTGGTGAGGTTCGAACTTTCGATCTCCCGTTACATATGTGGACGCCTTAACCACTAGGCCACGGAGAATTTGCCAACGTTCCAGATACTGTGTTTGTATAACCCTTTGAACTCTGGTGAGCACACTGAGGCCTTCAAAAGTTCATGGTGCTCTTTTTTAAATTAACTTGCATCCTAGATATTACTAACCTCAAATGTCACTAATACATTCAGACTTTGATGATAATTTACTCTTGTTTCAGATTGAACGGTTGGTCCTCGACGGACAGGTTCTGACAGTGTCTTCGGTACTACATGGAAATGTTGGGACGCAATGGAACAAACTAATAACCAAATAAAATTTCAATATTTGATATTATGGATCTTAATGTAATGAATTGCTGTATAGTCATCTGGAATAAAAGTGCATTAAATGACAATTGTTCTCTTTCATTTCTTTGTTTCAAATAAAGTTTTAGTTTGAGGGGGAGATAAGTTACAGTCCGTAATCCTCGAATCATGGTGAGTCATCACAGTTTATTCTGTCAGTTTTTCTTCACACTGCATAGTGTCTGTATATGATTGGCATTATCACATATATATCCATACTACTTCGGTTTTTTCACAACATAACGTGTCCAGTTGTTGCTATATTCTACATAGCCTGTAAATAAAATACAATATCAATAATACTGGTACTAAACCTAACTAGAGACAAACCCTGACAAACCAGACAATGGTTAAAATTATCGTCAAACTACTGATCTGGTTTGTACGAAGCAACTGTTGTGTAAATGAGTTATGACACAATTCAGTATTGTAAGCTGGCCTAGTTTTACACAATGATCCCATTTTAACTTGGAAGTTTATATATATTGACAGAATGCTACATCCACTATCTGTCTGCAACACCCACTATATCTCCGTGGATGAGTATCTAAGGTAGTCAGTCACCTGCTTCTCAACTCTATAGGTTCAAATTCCACTGGTGGTGTCCAATTATATCAGGTTGGGTGTTTTACCAGGTGCATGAAACACTGCTCAGAGGGCACCTGTATACATAAGCAGTTATGCTGTCAGTAATATACACCATAAAATCTAGATATGCCTGTAAACAGTGTTTTACAAAATGTCACAAATACATCTATAAAACTAACACTTGGATTGCTGGTATTTGACAAAAGATTTGCATGACCCCGATTCGACATTGAAAGGTCAAACACATGGTATTGTTTATTTGACAGTTCATACGAGGTTTCCTACTATAGAAATCAATTGGAGTGGACTCGTCGCTGATCACACAGACATTTGACCGAATTCACACACAATCAACCCACTTTCTGTTACACCAGCAAACATCCACAAAGTCTATAAACATATTTTTGAGATACCCTGTCCCCAGACAGATGTAGCTATAAACATTAGCACCCATTCCTATTGCATGGTTAATTATTGATTGATGGAAAAAAATTACAGTCTCCAAGTTGTATGAACATTTCTTATGTGATGGCATATTCATGACCCTTTGAGGAGGGTTATAAGTAAGTAAGTAAGTAAATGGTTTATTATAGTGACATGTGCATGATATAACAAAGTTGCAAAATATTACAAGAATTTACAAAGCACCCGGCCCAACGGGCCTATAAGTCACCTATACATAATTTACAAAATTGATGTAGCATATTAAGTTGGTTATAATGTGATTACAGCAATAATGATAGATGGCCAGTATATACATAGTATAACATAATGTATATATTCATATTAATATATCTATATTAATGGTTATACATACATGATCAGATACGATTTAACAATAAATTTTGCGCACTTTCTTGGAAAAGAGTTTAACATGTAAGACAATCTTTGTTCTGGTGTCATGTTATCATAATCTGTCCCAGCAGTTATCTCCCCTATTGTATCAATACGTATTTGATTATATAGTTCACATTCAAGCAAAAAGTGTCTCTCATCTTCCACCGCATTTAAGGCACAGAACCTACACAATCTTTGTTCTACTGGTTCTCCCACATATCGCCCTGTCTCTATTCTTAACGGTAAAATGCCAAACCTTAAATGACTTAGCAATGACCTTTCATATTTCTTTAAGTCTAAGCATACATACTCTTCACATTTAGGAGTACTTTTAAAGGTTCGATATGTGCGCAACTTAGCAACACCTTGGATATCTTGACACCATTTCATAGAGTAGTGGTTATAAATGCGTACATTAACATCTGTCATATTAACAGTAGACCTTGGATTGAAAGCATCAGTAACTCCTAATTTGTTCATGATATCTTTAACGTCACTATACCAGTTATTGCGACACAATGCTAAGTCATGATTGAATACACGCTTTGTCAACCTGTCATTATCCATATTTATAACCCTATTCCAGTACCGTAGAATACAAGTCCATCATCTGTAGATGCTTGGTACCCATCCCGTATCACCATACAAAGCTAAAATGGGTGCGAATCTATGGACACCTAGGTAGTATCTCATAGCCCTGTGTTGCACATTGTCTATCGATTGAAACTGTCCCCAAACCGAAGCTCCATAATCCAGTATAGGAACGACACATGATGTGAACAGTTTTTCATATGCTCGGAAACCGAAGTCTTTAAGATGATGCATCTTATTAATTAAACTACCAAGTGCTCTTCCTGCACCCTTTGCTAACGCTTCACAGTTTGCACTGTAGTTTCCTTTCTCGTGTAGTATGATTCCAAGGTACTTGTATCGATCAACTACTTCCAGCACATTGTCACCGATTTTGTAAATGAAGTTAGTACGCTGTGTTCTTCCTTTTCTGAAGTGCATGCATTTGGACTTTTGGGTGTTTATTATTACCCGCCATCGTTTGCACCATTCATGAAGTGTGTTAAGTAAGGTTTGCAGGTTATCCTCTGAGTCTGATATTAAAATGATATCGTCCGCGTACATGAGACTCGACACCTTTGCATCACCCATTGTTATCCCAATGTCATGGCCATTGATCTCCTGAACAAGGTCGTTTGCAAAGATGGCGAACAAGGTCGGTGAGAGGTTACATCCCTGCTTCACGCCCGTTGAACAATCGAACCACTCTGTAAGCTTGTTGTTTATACGAATACACGATGTAGCACTTGTATATATGTTTTTGATCGAGCTATATAGTTTTCCATCAATATTGTTCAGCAGTAATTTGTACAACATGTCGCGGTCTATAAAGTCGAAACATTTCTTTAGGTCTATGAATGCTGTGTGCACGGAACTATTATTCCTTATTATACTATTAAACACGAACACATGATCTTCGCATGACCGTTTTGCCCTGAATCCATTCTGTTTGTCTGCCAGTAACTCATTGCTTTCTAAATAGTGTGTCAGCCTTTTGTTAATGAGCGAGCTATACAGCTTACTGATGCACGACAATAAACTAATACCACGATAGTTTAACGGTACCCGTCTGTCTGACGTCTGATCCTTTAAAATTGGGCAGATAATAGCCTTTCTCCATATTGATGGTATTAAGCTGGTGTCAAATATAAACTGAAACAGTTTATGCAGCACTGCGATCACTAGCGGGTATTTCAGAACATCGTATGGTATTTTGTCGATTCCACAAGCTGAGCCTGATTTTGCACGCATTATTATACCAGTTATTTCATCTATCGTAATATTACAGTTCATTTGTTCATTTGGCGTGTATAACGGATCTTGAATGTTCATTTCGATTAAGTGTTTGAATATTTTAGCTCGATTATAGTGTTCATTGTCGAAATCGCTGTCATCGTCACGATTGTATAGATTTCTAAAGTCCTGTTTCCACCGCTCAAACACTACACTTTCATTCCGGTTAAATACACCATTCTCGATAATTTCCACCGGTATAGATTTGTGCGACCTAGGACCTAGTTGCTTTATCTTTCTCCAACATTCATTCGGATCCCTGGTTGACATTTCCTCTATATCAATCGCCTGCGACAGCCTATACGCACGTTCCGATTGTCTTAAAAGTTTGTCAAAAGCGTTCCGTGAAGTGGTATACTCATTTCTAAGCCGCCGAGATCGTTGTTGATTAGGGCCTGTACACTTTAAAATGTTCGTTCTTTCTGACGCAATATATCCCAGAGCTCTTGTAGACCTTCATTCCAATACGGTTTTCCGTGCTTACACCGTTTTTGAGTTCTACGGGACACATTATACGTGGGAATGCTCCGTAACATTTCATCCGATATACTGTCACATAGTTTCTGGTAAATACCATCAATTTCAGTCTGTGTATCTCATGCTGATTCTATATTGGTGATAACATTCATAATAGCAGTTCTGGCAAGTTCACTATCCATAAAATCTGAAGGAATTCTTTTTAATTTGAATCGTATACCACTGAGCCCATCCATAGTATTGATTTCATTCCATTCATGCGAATAACGGCAATTAAACTCGGGTCATTAGAGCACTGTGATCAGGTATACGTGCGCGTTCACCCACTAACCCGTGCAGTCCATGCTGATCTACGATCTCTTGTACTGTTAATACGCGGACATTTCGATAATTCATGAATGTGTCCTGAGGCACGCACAGATAGTCTACAACCGCTCTACCTCGTCTGGATATGGAGGTGAAATTATCACTGAGAGAGCAACCATTCAATGCACAAAACTTTGAGTCATTCAAAAAGTCGATTAGATCATGCCCATGCTGATTTATAGTTGTATCTAGTACTTCCCGTGCTGGAATAGTATCGCAGTCAAAAATAACATCCGACAGATTTCCTATTCTGGCATTAAAATCAGCTCCAATGAAAATATCGTCACACTCGCTATATGTGTATATTTGTGTCAGTAAATGTGCAAAAAACGTTTGGGCGTCTCTGCCTCTAGTTGACTTCTCCGGTGGTAAATAGCACGAGAATATGATAAAATCCGTCTCCGTATCCCGGTGGGTAAAGCGCAGCGCTAAAATACCTTCATATGATTTGTCTACTATTTTCACGTTAAAGTATTCACTCAAAGTTTGTTTCACTAGGATAACCACACCACCTGAAGCTTTCGGAGCATTACGATGTATTTCTTTTCTGTTAAAGCCATACCATATGTATAGCCTTCCATTTCTATAGTATCCTGTTCGCGCAAATGTGTCTCACAAACTGAAATTATGTCCGAGTTTAATGCACTAATGATGGCAACACGTAAGTCATGATTTTCTCTAGTCCATCCACAGACATTTATATGGGCAATCTTTATTGTTCCATTAGACCGGGTTGCTTCCTAGTTCCTATCACATTATCTTGTCGTGTGCGTTGTTGTATACGACCATTTGCGCTCACCCGGAAGTTGTTACCTCCAGGTATTTGCCTCAGTAGCATGCGTGCGTTCAACTCAATGAGTCGCTCTGCGTGTGATTTTGTACTTTTTGTACCTTACACAGTTTTATAGTTTTGCGTTTCTTTCAGAGACATTTTGTTTCTTAACACCAGCACTTTTTCATCAAGGTTTCTGAAACATATTTTCACAAGCGGCGGTCGATCTGGTCGGTTTAAATCTCTGAAGCGCGAACGAATTCGTATGACTCTGGTTATAGCAACTTGCTCCGATACATTGTTGCTTAACGCATTAATGATGTCCTGTGCTTTCCGTAAGAGATCTTCGCCGTCTTCGTAAGTAACGCCACTCGCCATAATCGAAATATCCGAGTCATCCATGACCCGGCCTGAAGCGGAAGCGATTTCCCGCGTTAGTCGTTTCCATATCGTCTGCAACTCCTTCCCAGCTATGATCGGCAGCAGCCCCCGTGGGCGCTGATCGTTGTGCTAATTCCACAGTAGACAAACGATCTTGAAGAGATTTCATCGTTTCCATCATATCGTTCATACGTTTGCTCTGTTCACCAATTTCACTATTTAAGTCATCATGGAAGGTTTTAACTTTTGAGTCTATGTTTTCCACTAGTTCATTGCGTAATTTGTCTATCTTACTCGTAATCATTCTTTTCATGCTTTCCTGACCGTTTTTTAACTCCTCGATATTAGCCGTAACTGTGCTCATACCCGACAAGATAGAATCCAATTTTTTCGAATCACTAAGAGCGGTTGTTGGAACGGGACTCGAACCGGAAGCCATACTTGGATTCGTGTTCAAATCTGTCTGTGTGGAGAATACAGAGGTGTTTATTGATGATTGACTTTCTGATTCTGAGTCTGATTTTCGATCTAAATCGTAATTATTTTCCTGGTCATACAGAATACTGTTCGCTTCACCGATGACGTCACTGACGTTTTCACTTTTTCCTGTTTTTCCGTTACGTTTAACCTGCTTGTTAGAGCGCCCCTCTAAGTCCGATTCACTGCTTTTCTTCCGCTTTGATCTTTCACGGTCACGTTTTTTACCCATCATATAATCCAATGTCATAATGCATATGTTCTTTCATACTTTTATCCAATGATTATTGCCTGTAATCCGTATAGCTATCCGGTAAAAGTCCTTTTACTGTCATTCTCTATTTCGCAGTTCGTAGTGAGCTCTAACGGTTTATTCCTACGTCACATTGATGCGTCTCACTCGTGCGTGACGATTTAGAGCTATAGGGGTGGTGAGCACATATCAATTTCCAACTTTGTCAAAATACGACCCCTGACCCCTCCGATCAAACAAAGAACATGAAGTAAACTGCTCTATAAAGTCACTATTCTACAAAAGGTTCGAATCAAAGTTTCTAGTACTTTGTTAGAAAAACACTTATCTCATGTCCTTCAGTAACATTATCCTTTAAAATATCCAATATCCAACGAATATGATCAAATTTAGCTCACTAGAAATTCTATCAACTTGTCATTACCGGAAACCGGAAGTATCTCTTATATAGTGTCCAAAGTATCGACATACAGTCAATAGAATAAACTATTACATGGTCATTCAGGCATTATAAATTTATACCTGTTTATATAATAATAATAAATTAAATAAGGTATGAGAATCTGGTCTATTAAAATAAAATAATTAATATGTGACACAGCTGCTTTAGTGTAGATTCAATGTATTAATGCAGTTACCTTATGAATGATATCTCTGTTATTCAATATTGTGGTGTTTGCGTCCTCATTCATCTTGTGGACACTCGACAGTACCCGGATGCCTGACATGTCTTCAATAATACACATTTACACACAGCTTCCGATTTAATACATTTGTTCTTGTATATTAATGTTACAACATGATGTAAATATTGATAAAATAAAATATGTTTAAACTAATAATACACAGATCCAATTCTGCAACAAGAATGACACATACAGAATGACACATACCCATAACAATTTTTAATTTTAGCTGAGTGAATATCTTATCTAGTTTATTCAAATTGCTTGATTGCGAAACAAGTTATTTCATCATTAGTTTAATTGATCTCGCTGCCTCATCCCCTTAATGGAACACGTTGTCACGAGGATGCTGTTTCTTTATCTGTACCGGATGAAGATGCTGTTATCTGAGTCTCAAAACTGTTCAAATGAAATAACGTGTCAGAACAAAATCGTAAATAAATGAAAACATTAATTCACATGCAAATTTACATTAATTGTTGATTTATATAATTTTTATGTTCAGTAAGCAAGAATGTTTTCACATAACAATTATCACTGGATAAGAACTAGGGATGGCAACGAATAGCGATTTGGTATTCGAATATTTGATATAATTCTGTGAAAAACTCAAAATATCTCAAACACATAAATTTTCACAATTAATCTACTTTCTGTTTTATGCCCTAGGTCATATTTTCTTCCTGTAAATTTGGCGACGACTCAATCAGTTATTGTTATCGTCCACTGTAGGCCTACACGCTTCCATTCCCGATGAGACTTAACGCCTGCTGCACAGTAAAGTGCCCATTTTTAGTAACATATATGCTATTTTTTAAAATCTATTTCTAAAATTACACTGAAATGATGTTTTTTTATAAAACTAACTGTGCAAGTGAAAAAATTACATTAAATTTCGAAAATAAAATTTGCAGCAGGCAAAAATAGGTGTAATGCGTTAGCATCTAAATTGTTACCTTATTTTAAAAGCTTCTGATGAGATTATCATTAATTTATCATGACTTGTCATTTCATTTTACAAAACAAAATTTATCCAGCTTTAATTTGATGTATAACACTTTGTATTTTCCTAGTAAATTTTGAAAAAACTAAATGTTATAAAATGACAATACAATAAATATCAGAACTAATTTGGTATGTTTTATATAAATTAGTAAAACTAATATGAGTATTCACCTGTGAAGTTATAGAAAGATATTACAACCAGAAAATTTATTGTAGTCATTTTTAATGTCCAAAAAACAGTCTGTTATGAAAAATCTTTAATGTCCGTCACACTCTGTTACAGCAAGAAATGGTCATAGATTTGGACACTTTTGCTTTTGTTTTGTTCACAAAGTGCTCCCTAATAATATGTCCAAGTTTCATAAAAATGCATCCAGTAGATTTTTCAAAATTGAATGAAATATAACGTTTGTGTAATGTCCGTCGTACAGTAATGTCCGTCACACTCAGTTATTCTCATTAAATGCAACATTTCACACCAAAATCTGACTAATTAACATCAATTTATTGTTAATATCTTATACATGTTTGAAAAATGTATGAAATTTATAATAATAAAAATACATGATTTTTTTACGTTATAATGCGCGGCATGCACCACAATCATACCATACGAAAAATAAATTCTAAAATAATACTTCACCTGAATCCAAAAGTTCATTCTTTTATAACTGTGACTGAATTCAGCTTTTATATTTCATAATATTACAAAAGATTTTTTACTTTTCACTGTGAACCAGCTTTTCATCCTTTTCTAATTCAGAGCTGCACAATATACATTTGTACGTTATAATGCGCAGCATGCACCACAATCATACCATATGAAAAATATCTAATTCAGAGCTGCACAATATGTATACAAGGTTACTTTACTTCCCACAAAAAGCCATAAATTACCCCCTAATCCTTTCCTAAAACAACACAACTGATAAGGGGACTTGTGAGAAAGTAAACATTTTAATTGATCAATGAAACACTGCTACTGTGCACTAAGATCCAATGAACAGGATTATATAACAGCAGGTGTCCACTTATGTCTGAGGCACTGTCAGATCAGACTAATCAAAGGAGTCAATATACATGGACCATAAAACTAGAGTATCTACTAAGACATGGAGATTGCTACATGTACTCTGAAAAGTCAGAATAATCCTTGCATGATACTTCAGACATTATCTGCAAATTACAGGAACCTGAAATTCATGCAACTTATTCTCGCATAAAATGCAAACTTAATGTCACAGACAGACAGAAATGTTGCCTAGTGAACTGACTGAACGCTGCTGACTCCCAAAGTGTGAATAGACCTGTGATCAGCCCCAATCCCTTCTCCCCACTGTAAATAGGCATATTAATTATAGACTGCTGAACCCCGAGCGAAAATAGAAATGTGGATTAAATAACGGTAACTGTTGTGGGTGTGTTTTACATTTATTTATCATAGCTACCGGTTGCCCATTTGAGCGACTCCTCCTGAAGAGATTAGTCATCATAGATTTTTGGAGGATAGTGCAATGATACAGACAGAGGCCCATTCCAGAGTATCCTCTGGTTCTTTTACGTGCACAGTGTAAAGCAGCAACACGAGACCTCGGTTTAACGTCTCATCTGAAACACTGTTAATTTTATTAGGGTCAGACGGGGGATCGAACCTGCAATCCCTGGATTACCAGTCCAACACTGGGCTGACCCGTACCCCAACTGGATTACATACTGCTTATTCCCCAAAATTACAAACTGTGAATTTCCCTTTAGTGAAAATACATGTTCATTGGATACTGTGAATCAGGCATGTGTATTATAGACCATTGACCTCCTAATGAATAGACATGTGGATTGAAGATTCCCCCCTCTCAATTAAATAGAGAAGTGGATTACCCCCAAGAGAATGCTGAATCCCCTGACGTCCTTCATGTAAATAACATGTGGATTGCTACAATGTATATTGTCCCCAACCCCGTAGAATTTGATAGACATGTGGATTACCGCCTAAAGTGAATAGATATGTATATGGATTAAAGTATTGTGATATTAGTGTTTAAAGTACAATTTATTCAAACAAAATGAAGAAAATCTTTAAAACTATACTGAAACTGTTCTGTTTGATGGAAAAACGCACTTAATTGTCTAACTGGTTGAAATTTTGAAAGAATGCTAAAAAACTATTTTGTGTAATGTCCGTCACATGTTTGCAAGTGTTGATTATTTATTATGAAAGTCAAACTACATGTAAACAAATAAAAGGGTTAATGTTCCTAATTTGTTACTGATGTTTTGAAGTTCCTCTGAAGATACAATTTTCAATGTGTTCAGTTAACAGATTACGTTAAATAGAATAATAATGAAAAAAAAAAAAATATCGACACAATTGTTTTTTTTCTCAAATACTAAATCTAAGCAACTAAACAAATTTCGTTTTAAACTTCATACTCAATTCATTCAGAAACATGCAAGAAAATGTTTAATTGTCTAAATATTTGTTCAGTAATGCACGTTTTACTTGCTTGTGTAATGTCCGCCACACGACACACACAATTTCAAAATTAGAAAAAATGTCTGAAAAAGTTATATATACCAGGACATCTAACCCTACAATAATAGCCAATTTGTTTATGAAAATAAAAAACTTTAATTTTTTGACTTTGATGCTAACTCAAATGGGCACTTTACTGTGCAACAGGCCTAAAGTTAGTACACCGAATTATAATAATAATAAATGAAGACTTATATATAAGAACATGCTAAACTTTATTCAAATTCAATTACTTGGAAACATTTCAATGTGTACTAAATTTCACACATACAATATATATGTCCATAAATGTCAACGGGTAGTACCGTACGATGCGTGCACATTAAAACGTTGTTCTTGTTCAAAAAAATAATGTTGTCAACAAGAGAAGTGGATAATCTGTTCCTTAGCTTGTTGATAAGTAGACCAGTTGCGGAGTAGATGCGTTCGGATGAGACTGACATTGCTGGCACTGACAGTAGTCTACGGGCGACGTGAGCGACAGTGGGGAATTTCAGTTCATTTTTCCACCACCACAGTTTCACATGGGGATCCATTTTCTCGAGCAGATAGCTCTTTAACTCATCAGACTGTTCCTTTTCGTTTGTCTCAAACACTAGACAGATCAATTTCCTACGCTTAGGCGTAGGCTCACATTCACCACTAGTGTCACGTGAAAACAGTTTCAATGGTACGTCCTCCACGTAGGCTTCCATTGTTTCCTCGGCGATCTGACGTTCGTTGGTGAGAAACGGGAGATGTTTGTAGCTCGGATCTAGTAGAGGCACTAGCATAGGTGTTGACTTGGCGGCATCAAGCGACGACGGCTGAAATCGTCACACAATTTGTCGCCACTGCTGACCTCCTTCACTACAACACACATCCATTTCGGAGCACATGTATGTGGTGACGTCTGTCAGCACACGAAGAACGTCCGATAAATCAATGACGATCTCCCATTCATGATCCGTTAACAACAACACACTGTCGGATTTCTTAGTGAGTCTGGTATCCAACATTATATCCGTGATTACACGACGTTGATCCACTAGTCGTTCGAGCATGGGTTGTGTCGAATTCCAACGAGTTGGGACATCCTGAATCAGTGAATGCTCAGGCTCTTCGAGAAGCTTTTGACGTTTTCTCATCTCAGCTGTCACGGTTGTAGAGTGTTTGAGATGTCCGATTAGTTTCCTGCACTTGGCTACGGTCTTTGTCACTGTTTGTAATTCTAATGCTGGTTTGATACATAGCTGCAGTGTGTGCAAAGCATCCTAAATCTCCCCACTCATCACACTTTTCACCAGCACTCACAATGTTCCTAGCATTATCGTTGACACACGTTTCCACTTTCCCATCCAGACTAAACTCCGTCACACAGTCCTTTTAACTTATTGGCGATGTTCTACCCAGTGTGTCTTTCTGGCATAGCCCTAGTCATCAGTACATTGGCCTTCATTTCCCAGTCATTGGTAAGGTGATGCTCGGTGACCGTTATGTAGCTTTCTGTAGCATCTGTGGTGATGGATGATGACGAAATGGAATCTAGTTCTTTTCTGAGAATGTCCTTCTCGTTGTCGTACCGTTTCACAATGCGAGCACGAATAGTATTCCGACATGGCACTTTAAATTCCGGAGCAACAATTCCATTAGGTGACGAAATCCATCTCCTTCAACGAAACTTAGAGGCAAATAATCGCTAACAATCATATCCGCTATTGCCTGAGTAATACGCTCGCTCTCACTAACGGTAAATTTCCTGGGAGTTTTCACAAATGAAGCCATTGAAGTTTAGAGTCATATGAACTACTTTCCGTTGAAGGGTGTTTGTTTTTCAAGTGGTTATTCAGATTTGATGTTGTACCCGAATATGTTAAGTCCATGTGGCACAAATTACACCTAGCAGTTTTCTTATTCTCAGAGCGAGTGAAGTATTTCCAAACGTGTGACTGAGCAGGCATTTTGAATTTCTAGTTTTTGACGATTTTGGGCTGCAAACTTTCAGTAATATTTCAACGGTATTTTCTCGGCAAAATAATTTTGAAATATCTAAGACCCCCTGATATACACATTAATTTGCAATATTGAATTGGTTCAATCAGTAATATAGATTAACATGTTTATAAATTAAACAATACAATTCAAACAATACCTACCTTAGAACCTACTGAAATTATCCAATTTCATGGCAAGTGTCAATTAACACCTGCCGTGGTTGCGATCACACCATGGTGTAACAAAATGAAAGTGACCATTTTAACTACTGTGTAGTTGGGGCCTCTTTATCAATGGATTTCAGAGCATTTTGTCGTACCATTGAAACATTTATTCAGTGATTTTATCATAAATTGGGACGAATGTATCTATGCCAGATAAAGGACAGTGGTGTATTATTATATATCACTTTTAAGGGAAATTCCCGTTTATTTGTTATAAATCCCACTAGTATTAGCAGATTTGGGTTTATTCTTTTCAAATCACTGTTCCCTTTATCAGTGAAATTAACTTCCAGGACCTGATAAGAACGCGCAGTCAATATTGTATGTATCATATCGGCTGATAAAAATTCATGAAAAGATCGTGCGTGTACTCAGCGACGGCGCTATAAATTGGAGAACCGCACATTGCACTGACATTGCTCTCGGAACATCACAATTGACTGTGGTGACTTGTACATGCGACAGATTTGGGTATGTAACTATATTATATATATTATATTGTTCGTAGTTGTCATTAGAGGTTATTTTATCTGAAACGTCGTCTAAAGCAACTGTCCGAGACGTTACCAGAAACATGTTGTAGTAAATCGTTATTAAATGTGGTTCTAGTGATTTACGACGATGGATATCTACTGTTCATTACATACATAATAATTAACTAATAACTACTGTTGAATCAAGTGTTGAATATATGGCTGGGGCAGAGTGGTTATCAGCTGTTGAAAGGGGTGTCATGTACGCTCAAATTGCAGGAGCGGAGTAATAAGTCTTGAGTGGTTTTAAGTTTGTATATATATAGATATACCATATGAGGTCATGATGGGTACGGAGTCATTGTATATTTAGACCATGAAGGTCACCATGTGTATTGATTCTACATAGACGTGTGTGTATCTATGTCTAAGTATTATGGTAACTATTGTCTTGTTGTTGTACCACAATGTTATAATATAAGGTGGTAATAAGAGCTGAGTAGATTGACGTAGCACAAGGGTATTATATTTGTTATTGTTGTAGTCGCTTCATGTCTGAACCAGGAGCCGTGAGAGGTGTAGCTCAGGGGCGTAGATCCGGTTCAGAACGATCGAGTAACGAGCTGGGGCACGAGCCGACTGGGAGAGTTTGCCGGCATGAGCTGGTGACCTCCATAGACTGGAGCGGGTAGCGGTAGCTGAGCAGCATCGAGTCCGCCGTCAGTGGACAGGGTCCTTAGGACGCAGGGAGTTAATAATCGTGTGCATTGTAAATCTTTGAAGTGTGCATTATAGCATTGTGACGGCAATACTTGCCAATCTTTTAAAGTGTGCATTATATAGAACTGTGAAGGCAATACTTGCCAATCTTTTAAAGTGTGCATTATATAGCACTGTGAAGGCAATACTTGCCAATCTTAACTATGTGCATTATAGCACTGTGATGGCCATACGTGCCAATGTTTAAATAGGTGCATTATAGCCTAAAGTTAAAGCCGAGTGTGGAAACGGCAGTTATTTAGATCTCGGAACTGTTACATAAATTAACGGCATTACCAGCCGTAGACCGGACTCTATACCGGAAGTTAAACCACCATCTGTGAAGAGCCAAACTATGGACAAACATACGTCTCCTACCATTCAGTGTCTTTGTTGCTAGTGTTGTTTGATGTATATTAAAATTTGTATATCTATTTAGTCTTTATGCATACACTTGATCCTGGTATCCGTGACCGTGAGAGAAGCTGGCCCTCGTGTCATTCTGTGACACATGGTTTATGCACACCTCCTCGGGCGAGTTCTTTTGTATTGTAACTTTGTATGGTTTTATGATATATTGAAAAGAAAACAACAACGACGTATCTGATTTTATGACAGTTTATTTAAATTTTGCAAATATATTTTTTTCTTCCTGTAATAGTATTCGAATATTCAGACGTTCAAGCGAATATTCGAATATTTATTGCCATCCCTAATAAGAACACATGGTTACCTCTCCAAGCATGCCTTGCTTGACCGTAAATTGTAGACAATACCCCATTCCCCACCAATGAAATCATATAATTAAAACCTTTCAAATTAAAGGTTATTGCATACATGTGGGTATGCAAACTCACAAAATGAAATGGGTGTTAATTAGATTCCTGGCAAAACGAACAACAGATGACGCAGGCCATATATTCCAAACTTTTTATCATAATAATTTATTAATGAAAATATAATAAGACAATAATCACAATATCTAATCAGCCACTCCTTGCAATATCTTGGTGGGCAGCACATTCTAAGTAAATGCATAATGGAGCATTTAAAGCTTTGTAAATGGTGGTTTATTAAAGTTATTACTAGGATAAATGTGCATGTGAATGCAGCTACAGCTGCATATGTTACTCGAATAGGGTGAAAAACACAGTATGGATTTAAATGAAATCCTTTGCTAAACATATACATGATATTATTTTATATTTTGTTGCAGGATGGGTTGAAGTGCGAATTCTCATATATTTGCCAGGGAGGAACTAATGAGGTAAACAATATTTAAACACACTTAATTTAGGTTGATTGCTTGCTGTATAAGTTCTTACAAGCTGTAATTTCACTGAATTGCAAACGTTTCATGTACCTTTGCTTCAGTTACAATGATTGAAATGCGTTATGCATCGCTTGTAAATGAATAGTAGAAAATAGTGTTAAAAAGTAGTTCACATTTTATTTGTAATTTTACTTGTTTTAATTACTGTGCTTACGTAATATAATCAGCTTTTAAATTCATGAAAAATATATATATTATATATGTATATTATTCTTGTAATTGTGTGAGTGGAGTAATCGACTGTGAGGTTATGACAAGTACTTTACTATAATGTCACAACAAGTACGTATTTACCAAATTTGTCAAAATGTGTAGCATTCAAATAGCAGACATTTGCACAACTTTTAAACCTATTTTTCTGCTACCGATGGAATTCATACAACATAATGTTTTATATATCAGTATTTACTATTATATATTAGCATATCGACTCTACGAAACCTATGTAAATTCATAAGAATAAATAACGGCAATAACGCACCTATACAGTGACTATATCCCCCCCGATCAAATTTAGTTTTCGCACTGTCCATTCGTGGTTTGTCCATTTGAGTTAATATTTCCTGCACTTCTTTGGCTAATATGCCACAAATGTTCGCCATATAGATGTGATGTATCGTACACTTCATCCAGGTCCGAAGCTTCACTGTGACATTTCGCGGGCATTCATCACCTACATGTACTGTGACATTTCGCGGGCATTCATCACCTACATGTACTGTGATATTTCGCGGGCATTCATCACCTACATGTACTGTGACATTTCGCGGGCATTCATCACCTACATGTACTGTGATATTTCGCGGGCATTCATCACCTACATGTACTGTGATATTTCGCGGGCATTCATCACCTACATGTACTGTGATATTTCGTGGGCATTCATCACCTACATGTACTGTGACATTTCGCGGGCATTCATCACCTACATGTACTGTGACATTTCGCGGGCATTCATCACCTACATGTACTGTGACATTTCGCGGGCATTCATCACCTACATGTACTGTGACATTTCGCGGGCATTCATCACCTACATGTACTGTGACATTTCGCGGGCATTCATCACCTACATGTACTGTGACATTTCGCGGGCATTCATCACCTACATGTACTGTGACATTTCGCGGGCATTCATCACCTACATGTACTGTGACATTTCGCGGGCATTCATCACCTACATGTACTGTGACATTTCGCGGGCATTCATCACCTACATGTACTGTGACATTTCGCGGGCATTCATCACCTACATGTACTGTGACATTTCGCGGGCATTCATCACCTACATGTACTGTGACATTTCGCGGGCATTCATCACCTACATGTACTGTGACATTTCGCGGGCATTCATCACCTACATGTACTGTGACATTTCGCGGGCATTCATCACCTACATGTACTGTGACATTTCGCGGGCATTCATCACCTACATGTACTGTGACATTTCGCGGGCATTCATCACCTACATGTACTGTGACATTTCGCGGGCATTCATCACCTACATGTACTGTGACATTTCGCGGGCATTCATCACCTACATGTACTGTGACATTTCGCGGGCATTCATCACCTACATGTACTGTGATATTTCGCGGGCATTCATCACCTACATGTACTGTGACATTTCGCGGGCATTCATCACCTACATGTACTGTGATATTTCGCGGGCATTCATCACCTACATGTACTGTG
>CM026399.1:50333329-50364546 GCA_014843695.1 Archivesica marissinica | reverse complement strand
TTCGCGGGCATTCATCACCTACATGTACTGTGACATTTCGCGGGCATTCATCACCTACATGTACTGTGACATTTCGCGGGCATTCATCACCTACATGTACTGTGACATTTCGCGGGCATTCATCACCTACATGTACTGTGACATTTCGCGGGCATTCATCACCTACATGTACTGTGACATTTCGCTGGCATTCATCACCTACATGTACTGTGATATTTCGCGGGCATTCATCACCTACATGTACTGTGATATTTCGCGGGCATTCATCACCTACATGTACTGTGACATTTCTTGTTTACTAAAATAATTATAATAAATACAACATAAATACAACATACTTACTTTTCAATCCAATACCATGAATTGCTAAATAATTTACCCATCACACATTAGAACTGTTAGTACATTCTATACACAGAAAGCACAGCCAATGAAAGTTAGTTTATACAAATTTATTTTAGCTCGATAGCGAAACAAGTTCTTATAACTTATATTAATCACTCTCGAGACCTCATTCCTGATGGAATCCATCGCCACGAGGGAGAGAGAAGAGGCAATGAAAGTTAGCCTGTCAGAATAAAGATTGAAACTGTCAGTATTAATGAATGATAGAATAATGCCCTCACCCCCTATGTGTGACTATATGAATAAGTGGATCATTTTTCCAAGCCATAAAATAATGACCCCAACTCCTCTGTGTGACTATATGCGTGAGGTCATTATTTTGAATGGGTGTCAATATTCTATATGACAGCGGAACAAAATATCTATATAAATTTAAATTTGTCTCATCCCTATTTTGTAATGTTATATTACTTAGGTGAATAAAAGATATGTTCTGTTTTGTTCTGTAATAGAAATGGGAGATGACTATAGATAAAGAAAAAGATGGTCATTACGTATGTATTGTAGAGCGGCCTCAATCTCATCCCCTCTCCTACTTGTTCTTCCTAGAGTTTCAGTTGAAAGTTTCTGGAGGAAAAATTAAAGAAGGACATATTTATGTAAGTACAGTCAAACTTGTATTAAAAACTTCCAAATGGAAGGGTAAATATCGGTCTGTGTGTAGGAATAGTCTCTTAATACATATTATTTGTTCCTTAACACAAACAGGAAATGAAAAAAGTGATGTCTTAATACAAGTGGTCTCTAAAGATACATTGTCTTTAGCGCGAGTTTGTTTCATTTTCTGCTTGGCAGGAATTCATTCATTGCAAATATTCAGAGGCGTAGCTTCTGTTAGAAAGGAATGTATTTAATGGGCGTAGCTTGTAGACATGGATAGGTGGGTCCTGGGGTATTGACCAGAAATATCAATTAAAAATGTATGCATTACCAAATTATTTTCCTATTTGACGGGTTTCACTGCTTATCAAACATCTCCACACATTACTCTTCATTTTTAGCTCACCTGAGCAAAGCTCATGTGAGGTGTTGTTACCGCAATGTGCTTGTCCGTCTTCTCACGAAACGCATCTTGGTAGGAATGATCGATGTATAATGCTCTTTCAAAGTTGTTCAAATGGTTACCCCTGGATCAAAACTGGACGAGGACCGGGAGGTTCTTACAACTTAAAAGGGGTAAATATGAATCAGGGGGCCCTCTTGTTTAATTCATTTTTTTGCATTTTCATATTTTTAATTTTTGAAGAAATTGTGTAGGCCCATGCTTACAGTGTCTATAGGAAGCTACGCCACTGTCTGATATTACATTTAAAGTGATGCCTCCATGGCCGAGTGCTTATGGTCCTTGACTTAAAATCATTCGCCTGTCATTGCTCTAGGTTCGATTCACACTGTGAGGAAGCTATCCAGCTTGCTTGCAGTTGATTAGTAGTTCTACCTGTGCATGAAATACTGCTCGGATGGGCATCCAGGGTCTTCCTCCACCAATAATAGCTGGAGAGTCTCCATATGACCAAGTTATTTGTGTAGCGTTAAACCCCAAAACAAACAAACATTACATTTAAAACCCATGTGCTGCATGTGTCACAGTTATTTATATACATGGAAGTCAGCTAAAATCTGTTTTTATATCCCACACTAGGTTACAAAGCATTATTTACAAAATTTATTAATTGAAATGAATATCTCAAGCTTCTGATTGGTTCAGCTGACAGTAACACTCAATCAAGAATCAACCAATCAGATCATTTGAGCTTGAGATCTGATAAAAAAATTATAACCTCAGGGCCTGTTCTCAAGGTTATAAAACTTTTCTCCTATCTCAAACTCAGTCTCAAGCTTCTGATTGGTTCACCTTGCAAAGTATCTATCTATCTATAGTAAAGCTCAGAATCAATCAATCAAATCATTTGAGTTTGAGATCTGAGAAAAGTGCTATAACCTCGGGCACTGGCAGCTCTACACTTATTCTTAATTTATTTTGAATGTGTGTAGGGTCTATCTATTTTACCTTTATCTCAGTATTTAAGGACATGTGAAATACATTTTGGTTTGGTGAAGTCTAGCAAATTATCCTTTATCATGTCCTCAACACCTCAACACCTCAACTCAGTGTAAATATATTATTTTGTGTATTTCACTGCTTGAATGTAAATTACTTGTTGTATTTTACTTGCGGAGAACCACATGTTATACTGACCATATGTCGTGTAGGTCATATAGACAAAATACATCATGTAGGTCATATAGACAAAATACATCATGTAGGTCATATAGATAAAAACATCATGTAGGTCATATAGACAAAATACATCATGTAGGTCATATAGACAAAATACATCATGTAGGTCATATAGACAAAATACATCATGTAGGTCATATAGACAAAATACATCATGTAGGTCATATAGACAAAATACATCATGTAGGTCATATGGACAAAATACATCATGTAGGTCATATAGACAAAATACATCATGTAGGTCATATAGACAAAATACATCATGTAGGTCATATAGACAAAATACATCATGTAGGTCATATGGACAAAATACATCATGTAGGTCATATGGACAAAATACATCATGTAGGTCATATAGACAAAATACATCATGTAGGTCATATAGACAAAATACATCATGTAGGTCATATAGACAAAATACATCATGTAGGTCATATGGACAAAATACATCATGTAGGTCATATAGACAAAACACACCATGTAGGTCATATATGCCAAATATGTCATGTAGGTCATATAGCCAAATACCTCATATATGCCAAATGCATCACTAAAATAAAATTTACTGTCTCCGTGGTCTAGTGGTTAAGGAGTCCTCCTACGGAGTTGGAGGTCGAAGGTTCGAACCTTGTAAGGTGTTTGTTCTGATGGTGTCTTCCTCATCCCCCCAAGTTTATAAAAATTGGTCATTTTGTACTACAGTCAGGAATTTGTCCAATTGACCTTTCTGCCGATTTTGATTGACAGCTGGCGTTAGCCAATCGCATTGCACCATTCGCGCACACCCCCGGCAACGGTTTATCGCCGCCATCTTGTTAGACAAACAATGCATATTAGACACACTAGTAACGAGTAGACAAATTTGAAAAGGCGTGAATTTGATCGAAAATACGGGTTTAAAATTGTTTTAATGATGTTGAAAATGTGTAGCTTTGGTGTGTGGGTTAGTTATAGTACAAAATTAGTCGATATCCTGGTGATCGACGTTAAATTCAACCCATTTCAAAATCCTTGGACAAATCTAAAAGTGTGTATATGAACCACAAAATACCAGACAGCTGCTTTAAAAACAATGCATCTATAAAAACACCGACTGACCCCATATAGTCATTCTTTTCTCACAAACACAGCAATCAAATTTAAGCGTGTCACACTGTTTATTGGGAGCAATCAACAACTTACCCACTAACGGTACATCACAGAGACCGCCGAGTTATAATACCCGATAGGGGCCACTGCTATCAAGATCAAAGTATTTCACATCGGAATTTAGCACTGATTGTGCTAATTGGTCAATTATAAAATGTGTGCACATAATTATATAATTGATTACTACACCGAGTCATTGTTTTATCGTTCTGTTAGATAAATGAGTTATGTAGTAACATTTTAATCAAATCTGATAACGAGTGATCGTGATCTGAAATTATTTTTTGAAAAATATTTAAAATTAATTAATACTGTCTGTCATTGACAATGGTGAAAAGATGTAGTTACGGACAGTGATGTAGATATCCAGATCGATTGATAGGTGACGTTAAATTCGTGCCATTTTCAAAACCTAAGACAAATCTGGAAAACATGTCTAAGGTGGATTAAGTTGTGTGAACGACCAAACGACCAGCTGAATACATCCAAAATTAATGCAAACAGATATATTGCACACAAGTAAGTTGAAATTAATTTATTTATGCATAATAAAATATTTCGAAAAAATATATTCTGCATTAATAGATCTACCGTTCACAAGAGATATGTGAGTATAGTGGTGATTATACATGTGGTTCATACATATTGTCGTGGATGGTGGACTAGGGATCAGATAGTAGTAATAGTACATGCATGTGCAGAGCTGTGGGATTCCCATATTAGCTCAGTGAACGTACTGGTGTTCAGTTTTTGGGCCTAATGTTCGAGTCTTCTAGGAGGCATAGGGTCGAGTCTCTCAAGACGGTGGCATATTTCATTTCTTTTGATGTCAAAGTTGACACGATGTGGTTGTTCACTCTTCCGTTGACTGCGCAAGCATTTACCACGAACACTTAACACGTCCTCATCCGTATATCTGTACTTTAGAGAAATAACCTTCACACCTACGTCTATTATGAGATGGGCTGTTGACAAATTAATCAATTACTGGAGAATATATTATTTTTCACACCTTGATTGGTCGGCTCAAACATTTGTGATGCTGGCTTGTATGCCCATGTTTTATCAGCTTTAGAGCTGAGCCGTGCCATATGTCCAAGCCCTTACATCATGTATAAATATCATGCTCTTCACATCAATTTCATTACAACCATGGTGTCTATTTTTCCATGCGTTTTTTGCTCTCGTCACGTTTCCAGCCGTATGCATGCTCTTAGCTGCGAAAATGCCACCGTTGGAATCATCGAAAATGCGGAATGATTTATTTATTCTCCCCTATTCACTTTAATTAATCTTGATTAGTGGCATGAAACCTAGATAGATAATCACTCCTGGTATGGCAAACACACGGCTACATAGTCCCATTCATAATTGTGTCTATTACCTAAATAGCTAATAATAGCATTATTATAATGGGCCTGTATAGTGCAGTACTATATATATATAAAATACGAACCTGTGATTATACGAATGCACTAGTATACGAAACTACCATTAGACGAACAGGATTATACGAAATCACCTGAATTCACCTAAAACCCTTGCTTTCAACGAGATATTCTTATCTGGGTGAAATAAAACCGAGAAATTCGACGGAATTTTATCTAGATTAACTCGATGCAGGTCTGCGTTAGACGCCATTTTGTTAGATAGCTTGTCTCGCGTGGTTACAGCGAGCACCTGTAACTATGGGGGGCGTGCCTAAGTAGCGTTTGCAGAAAGGTCAATTAGGGGATTAGTATTAACATAGCCTTAGGGTGTGAACACATTATATTCTGTTTCAACTTATAAATTGCAAACATTATTGGAAACTGTTTTAAACTTGTGAAACGTATTTTTTTTAAAGATGAGAGGAAATAAATCAAATAAGTCAATGATAGTGTTTCATGTTTTATAGTTACTTATTTTAAATGTACATAGATAAATTACAGCACATTGATACGTGACATTTTTGGTGAAGATATAATTTTTTTATTTTCTTACTTCTTCATAAAATCTGTCAAGTTGTGAGTGATTTAAAATTGTCTCATTCAGACGATTCTAATTGGTCTCTCAACTTGCATTTTTCGGTGAAGATTCCAATATGTCTTATTCCAAAACTTGCCATTTTTAGTTAAGAAAAGAGATAACAACATGTAACCCAAATTTGATCAAATTACGCACCTTAAACGAAGTATGAACATTTCATATTTTCAACAAAAAAACATATTGTGACAGCACATTGAAACATTGACACATTTGTCAGCACATTATAATTGTCTCCTACAGTGATTGTCTATATGTGCAGTAGCTTCGATGCTTCGTCCGCATAGTCCATTGTGCGTATCTCCCCGTTCTCAAGTCGCATCTTGAGGGTGCGTAGCCTCAGTTCGATTTGTCTGTACCGACGTCGCTTCATTGGGCGAGCCCCACCCGCCTCATACTGGATCATGCGTACATATCCTGCGGCTTCAATCTGCTGTATTGTCTGAATGATACTGAAAATGTTGGGATGAGCATGGCGAACAGCCTTCTTAAGTTTGCTGTGCCACCCTTCAAGATGGTTTGTCGTCCTGGGACCCTCCGTGGCAAAGTGGTTGCATACGTCCTTGTCGTCCTTGTCGACCCACTGTTCGGTGACGTAGTCGGTGAATGCCGTGACGTTCACTGGTAGATCCTCATTCCCGATGTCCTCTAGCGCCTGGAACCACACGTCCTCAACGTCATCTTCCGGCACAAGAGGAAGAACAGAAGCCCGGCTCACGAGTGTGTGTACACTGTCAACCTCCTTGTACGTGTTGGCCAGTCCAGTAGCTTGCACGTTACGCCAAATGCACTGTGTGTAGTGGAAGAAACAATCCTTCACTACAGTGTTAGGAAGCACTCGCAGAACCACGTTACGTGACGCCATCTCGTGGTCCAGAAACACTGCGTCGGGTTGGAGATGTAGGCCGTATCCCTCACATTTGTCTTGTAGTTGATGGAGGAATGTCTCGTAGACGTCGGTTAACTTGCCCGGCAGAAAGGTGAACACTAGAGGGTACATCGCACCGTCGATGAATCCATGGAATGTGAATAGTTGATGGAAAAATCTAGGGCAGGTGTAAAATGTCCCGTCGCCATATATTACAGGGGCGGCACAGAGATGTTGTAGAGCTGATCTGGCGTGAAAACGAGCATTCTCTGGTTGGTTCCGACGTCGACTTGTAGAAATTTCTCACCGGATGTTGTCTGCGTCCATTCTTCTTCTAACTTGATATTGGCGGCCGATGATGGTAAATTGGGACGTAGCTTGCTTCGCTCCCTGTACAATGACGTCTTACACCTCTGGGATGTTCTTGGCCATATTTGCTGTGTTGTGGTTCCATTCTTTGGCACGAATACTGGCAATTTCCTCTTCATATAACATCGAAATCGGCGTCAACTCGTCCCGACAGCGTTTGCGAATGTTGTCCATGAAGTATCTCACGTCGACGTCGGTGTGGTCGGGTGGATGTGTGTGATTTCGTGCGAGTATGCCGTCAACAGTGGTAACCTTCGCCTGGCATGGTTTTACAGCGCATTCCCAGTAGATCATATCCGCCCAGCGAGTTTTGATCTGAAACCATAATTAAATCAAAGTTAATTAAAGTATTTGAGTGGTCCCTTCCGTGTACAAATTCACACCAATTCATTCGAAAAGTACACAATTACGCGATTACTCATTTGAGATATATATATTTGAGATACAGTCCAACCTTCGCGAACGGTCACCTCTCTTTTTATCGAATTGCGCACTTTAAATTTAGCTCTGATTGCTATATGATTTACCTATCTACAACAGCCAGTCATCCGGTGGCTGGCTGTTGTACAGAGGTTGCACTGTATATCCATACATACCGTAAACCTGCAGCCGCCGAGAATATGACTTTGTCCACCCTGCTTGTTGCGGACATACTGAATTTCAACTTGTGCATTAGCCATAATACACTGAACCATACAGCTATGCAGATATGGACATATACAACTGAATGTGTATATGCAAATTTGATTTTGATTAACGTAATTATCCCAATTGTCATCAATCACCTATATGAACTTTCTTTAATCATTATTACTCAATGGTTCCTTTTGGAAATATCAAATATGGCAATTGATTTAAATTAACACACACTTCACAAATTACATAATTATATTTCTTCAATCATATATTTTATTTTGTTCTGGAACTGTAAACAAATAATTATACATCAACTCACTTAAATAGTTGGTTTGTATGATAATTGACTTTCACCAAACAACAGTAATTTCTTGAAACAGATTATAGTTTTGGGTCTCGCCTTTTCTAATTTACCTGTAAAACTGACTTGGGGTAATCAGGAATTCTGGAGATTAAATTTGTGGGAATGAGGAATAAACCGTAACCGCCACCGCCTGGCCTTCAAGGATAGGATTTGGGAAGTACTGATGTCCATAATAGATCTATGTCTCATAAGTCAGAAATGGCTGACCCTTTCAATTGGGTGACACTATAAATAACCAACACTTTATTTTTGCTTTACAAAAGTTTATTTGTCATGATTACATGTATTATAAAATTAATTTTAGACAAAAACTACAGAGATATCAGGGGCTGAAAGCGAATACTCGGTACTCAAGCACACAAGTAAGTTTTATTTTGTGTAGTTTCATTTCTACCTATGACATCTCCTGTCATTCACTATATGTTTAATTTATTTCTTTGAATAAGCATCATCAAGTATTTATAAATAATCTGTACATACATGTAGGATTGAGGAGAAGGTCTGCCTCCGTGGTCGAGTGGTTACGATCGCTGACTTGTATACCGCTGTAACCTATCATCACTGATGGTCACGGGATCGAACCTCGCTCAGGCCGTGTCTCATTTGTATGTAAAACGTGGCAGTTTATTACGGAGGTTGTTGCACCAAGTACTGGTTAACTGGAGCCTGCCTAGGAAAGGTGTCGTAAGGTAAACTGTCCGTTGCTCATTTGACCAATGAGCAACCGGTATCGACATTAAATAAATTTAAATAAAATAATTGAGGAGAAAACAACCCGCTTATACGAGACACATTCAGCAACATTGAAAAATAGTTTTGTGACGACGAGAGAAAATTAAATTTACTCAAAGATGACAGTTTTAACTAGAAAATGGCATAGATTTGTAAAACCCTGTGAATGCACTATTGCCAAAGATGAGAGTGTCACTCTTCCCAACCTACCAGAGTAGTTAAGGGGGTACACTTTCGACGGGGTACATTTAGCTGAGTGAGTGAAGGGGGAGGTATACATTTAATAAACCCTTAAATTTAAGTTTATAGGGGTACATTTACATGTTGTAGGGGTTTCTTAATTAATTTAAAGGGATGTACCCCCCCCCCTTATAACAGGGTATCTTCGGGGGTAATAGCAACAGTACAACCATTATATAAATATGTATTGATGAAAATAAAAATGATTAATGAAAAAAGAAAAAACTGTCAGTATTCATATTTTGTTAAAAATAGTCTATGTCTTCACCAAATCTGTCAGGTTCTTTATAAACAGTTCGATCAACCTCAAGTGTTCACAAAAGTCGCCCACATGTTTAAAAATAAACACAGGTTTGTCTTACTCGCTCAACCAGACCTTATAGAGTTTATCAATTTTGTCCAAATAGTCTATGTCGATACGTTCTTCACCAAATCTGTCACGTTCTTTAAGTCTCTGAATACAAATTTCAGGGTGTGTATCCATATATATATCCCTGGGGGGGGTGATGTTTTCCCCCGGTTTCATGTTGAGACACATTTCTAGGTCGGAAATATGCTCTGCAGCTAGTAATCCAAACACTTTTCTGTTAGTTGTGACAGATCTTTCGGTAATGTTTATAGCCTCGGGGGTGTCGTTAAAATCCAGTACGGTTTTCATGTGGGTGTGTTGTGTCATGAGCTGAAGCGGTAAGGCGTAACGTTTCGGAAACTTGCTAGTTAAATCTAACAAGTTGTACTCGCCCCCTTTGGGGCTTTTTAATATCCATTCATCAATTCGTTCTTTGTGCCCCGTGATATGGTAACACATATGGTATCACCCCCCTCGTTCATCTGGGTAATATTTAATGCATCTAATATCTATTAACGTGCTCTTCCCTGAAGCTATGTTTCCTTCAATAGAGAGAAACATTACAAATGTGTACCGTTTGGATTTTATATTATGAAATTTATGTAGAAGTGATTAGCTTCTCAATAATTTTCAGAATAGAGTGAATAGCCAACAATTAATGAATATATACTATATTTTATTATGACGCATGCAAACATAAATTTTTAAAAAACATTAGGATACAATGAAAGACCGGAAGTGAGGGCGGATATAAAAAATAATGGGGCGATGATGCGTTGGAATACAATTGACAAAATAAAAAAACATACATGATAAATACATTTTACAAAAAAACATACAATCAAAATTATAAGGCATGCACAATAAAGATCTATAACGGTAGTTTGTAATAAAGAGTCCTAGAGATAAATGACACCCAACTCGCAGGTTAAGTGTAGTCTGTTTGGGCATTAGTTCAATTGATTATTTTGCGTTTCATTGACCCACACAGCTTGAATTTCTCCAATTTCTACAGATAGTTCAAAAGTTTATTTTAGCTGCTCGGATTTCCGCAAATTCAGTTCCATAATCCGCGCACTACGTCTTGTGGGTAGCCGGTTCGCCGATTTCTGTGTCACCCGTTTCCAAGCGTCAATAATGCGCGACACCCTCAACAACTCTGTGTCAGTGTATACCTCATCAGGTCTCTGCGTCACCTGCTTGCAACCCTCAATAACTTTCATGACATCTTCCCCCATTTCATCCCTGATTTTGTGGTATTACCCTCGGGGTAACCTCCTCAACCTCATGTTTAATGGTCTCCCCCCAACTAGGTAGGGGTTCAAACGCCCCGACGATGTACGGTGTCTGTAAATACACAGCCCCCGATGCGTTATTTTCCGATTTCCCAGTGCTTAAGCCAAACGGTTCAGTTTTCACGACGGTTAAGTCAATCGGTTCCGGCGTATTTGGCGATGCCGTAGCGTTATCTTCAGATTTCTCATGTTGTGTCCTAGAGGTTTCACCTCGTAGTGGTGCTCCTTGATTATCTTTCCATCAGCGAGTTTGAATACTACGCAATATAGTATTTCGAGCGAATTACGATCAAGGTCCTTATGAACCATTTCGGTCTTACCCGACTCCCTATAGGTAATACACAACCCAATGTCCACAAACAACTCCTCTAAGTCGTCATCAATTTCAAGAACAGTACTTGTTGTAAACGATACACCGACATCCCTCATTGTTCTCGTCGATTCAGTGTTAAACTCGTTGTAAAATTGTGGGAGTTATATAGGGTTTCTCCGACGTACGAGGCAACGATGACGAGTGTTTATTTCCATCACTTCCCGATTGTTCTGTATCCAATGGTTGAAATTGTTTGTAAACCACTCTCGTCATTTATCCTGGTTTGTGTGGGGTCAAATATCTCATTTAAAATTTTAATTTGTAATCGTTACTTAATACATGTAAAACAAATAAAACAATATATACCACATACGTCACTATCATCAGACTTAAACCCCTCGCTATTGCTGACCCACATTTTACACGTCCCGTTTAGAAACGATTCTATTTCTTTTTCAATATTATTATCACCCCCGTAGGAATCAAAATAAAATGCAGAGATATTGGCATAATACAAACACACCCAATGCTCCCCGGGTTTACTAGAAGGGTCGTATTTACAATGTAAGCCTTTCTCAAACCATTAATTTTAAACAATTCGTCTTTTGCACATACTATCGCCCTTAGTCCCCGGTACTTTGTATTTATGCAATGTGCGAGTGTCCATTTTATATCGAGCGTGTTATAACGTTTCTCATCCCATCGATCAAGATCATATCGTTATATTCTGTGTATACCATCACATTTATAGGGGACTGTAGAGCCGTCTCCAATTCAAATTCGATTTTACCAGCCCCCATAACATGAAAATGACCTTCCTCGCAACCATGGTCTAGGGTTAGATCGTATGCCCATAAGACTATTTGCCATATATGCATTCAGGCTATGTACTCCCAGATCTTTCGAGTGATCAGCCCCCAGAGCTTTCCAGAAACGCCTGTATGCCTGTTTTACCTCCCGATTTGGGACTGACGTAAAATTCATTTTTAAGGGGTTCGCCTCGCTGCTACGGTTGTCTACGCTGACTCTGAGTTTCGATATAGTAAAGTGCTGAAACTTGTATGGGCTTGTTTTTGGATCACCGTTCATGTCGGTAATTTTTATTTGCCCGAAAATTAGACGCCTGGGAAGTACCGTATTTAGCTGTGTATAGTGCGCACATTTCTTACTGAAATCCTCATCCATTTTATCTACTGCGCATTATACACCAGTACAGAAATCAGGACATTTTTTTCCGGACCAAAATTTCGTGAAAAAACTGAAATTCGACCCGAACGGCCCAGTCATTCTATAAGTTGTTACATTCGACAATCGTTATAAACTAGCTATTAAAACCAGTTGCCGATAGTCTATATAAATAAATAAAATAAAGTTTTTCCCCCAACAGATTTGATTCTATTATTATTTTCTCCCGCCTTCTTACCACGACTTCGCTTTCTCTTACCGCTACCAGACTGAGCCGAACTCCCTCTCGAACCTGATTTTATAGTCGCGTTTTTTAGCTGCTTACTTACTGAGCCCAGTATGGTTTTAGCTCTTTGTTTGATTACCCGTTTAAATGATTTAGGGTCGGAGGCGACATCGCTGATACCCCCCCAATACGTCGTTTACTACATGTTCTGTCACTGTTTTAGTCAAGTACGGAATCGCTCGTTTTCCATACGTTTGTAAAGTTCCCCCTAGACCATACCCTTTCTGCCTAGTAGTACCCCTATATACCGGAAACATGTTTCTTCCTAAAGTGTAACCGGACTACACACTGGTCGTTAGCGAAATGAATACTCTCCCCGTATTCGTCCCTTATTAATACGGTAATCTCATTTATAATGGAGTACCCGACATTTTTGTAGTGCATGTTAGTGAATTCTTCCAAACCATTCTAGTTTTACTGTATAAGAGATTGAAAGCTAAATGCCTTAGAAAAGGTGCTTGCAGACCCCCCATTAGGTTATGTTCAATAATGTCCGTGTAAATGTACAGATTTTTAAGTTTTATCTGAAAGTTCGGGGGATAACTAAACGCTGAATTGTTTCCGCGAAACAATACAACGCATCTATTCCACAGATACGCTGATCATAATCCCTGGATTCCACCCCTAGCGTAGTCGCTAAGGAAGGAGAAAACGCGAACCCAATGTTGTTATCACTGTTGCTCACTACCACGCATTCCCCCCCCCGAATTTATACCTATATCTAACCTGACATCTCTACACCAGCGTGTATAATTATTGGTTTTTAAATTCGTTGTTGACGTCATCAGTTCCTCCTTATATAACTGAGCTGATTGGGCCATCATGTCTAACACATCCGTCGGGGATACATAATAGCCTTTTTGGAGATCGATTTTGTAAGCTGTGCAAAACTTACCCAATTTCGGTTTATCTGTAACTCGGGATTTTCGTAGTTTAACTCAAAATCTCCCACTATTTCGTTGGGGTGACCTGCGCTTATTATTGATCTATAGTCATACAACAGCCTTCTTCCACTACTTCGTTAGGGTGGCCTGCGCTTATTATTGATCTATAGTCATACAACAGCCTTCTTCCACTACTTCGTTAGGGTGGCCTGCGCTTATTATTGATCTATAGTCATACAACAGCCTTCTTCCACTACTTCGTTAGGGTGGCCTGCGCTTATTATTGATCTATAGTCATACAACAGCCTTCTTCCACTACTTCGTTAGGGTGGCCTGCGCTTATTATTGATCTATAGTCATACAACAGCTTATTATTGATCTATAGTCATACAACAGCCTTCTTCCACTACTTCGTTAGGGTGGCCTGCGCTGATTATTGATCTATAGTCATACAACAGCCTTCTTCCACTACTTCGTTAGGGTGGCCTGCGCTGATTATTGATCTATAGTCATACAACAGCCTTCTTCCACTACTTCGTTAGGGTGGCCTGCGCTTATTATTGATCTATAGTCATACAACAGCCTTCTTCCACTACTTCGTTAGGGTGGCCTGCGCTTATTATTGATCTATAGTCATACAACAGCCTTCTTCCACTACTTCGTTAGGGTGGCCTGCGCTGATTATTGATCTATAGTCATACAACAGCCTTCTTCCACTACTTCGTTAGGGTGGCCTGCGCTGATTATTGATCTATAGTCATACAACAGCCTTCTTCCACTACTTCGTTAGGGTGGCCTGCGCTGATTATTGATCTATAGTCATACAACAGCCTTCTTCCACTACTTCGTTAGGGTGGCCTGCGCTGATTATTGATCTATAGTCATACAACAGCTTATTATTGATCTATAGTCATACAACAGCCTTCTTCCTGTTTGATTCTCCCCGGGTATATTCGCTTCCCATGTAAACACCCCATTATTCTTAACCAGTATTTTTTGGTTTCTTACCACCATGTACATTATATAATTATTATCGTCTATGGTGTACGTATGTGACAGTAAAACCATATAGATTAATTCAACCTGCCATACCCCAGTTAAATGCACCGGTTTGTTCAGCCTGGTGCATATGTCGTAATTATTTACAGGCCCCAGGGCGTTATCCTCATTTGTTAGAGTGATAGTAAAATCCTCCAGTATATAAATTGATGGATTTTTTGTCTAAAATGTAACGTTACTATTGCCTTGCCCGACCTAAAATGAACGTATTTCCCCGAGGCGTTCTTTATAGATACTTTTATTTTATCAAACGAATCTTTTGAAAGCGAAATGTATTGGTTATGGAGAAATTCCTCCTGATTATAATAATTTATATTCCCCTTGTTTATAAACCCGTAATAACGGGGCCTCACCTGTGGACACTATGACAGGTTCAATAATGTCGCAATAAACATACATTTGCCCGTCCCCGGCAAAAAATATTCGCTGGGCTCAAAAGTGATTCTTGGGTAAAAGTATTGGTGTGTATTGGTCCGTAACTACCGTAAGGGTCTTCTTTACTGACCGGTAAACCGTCTCTAAAAATAATCGGGAATCCCCCCCCCCAATTTATGCATAACGCGTTCATGCACACGTAATCCGAAACGTGCCTCGTCGGGGGTCACCACACACAGTTTGGGTATTCGGTTTGATATCAAACCATACTCTCAGTGTAGGCCCCGTGTTTAATCTGATTGGAGACAACAAGTTTTCTATAGCGTTATTTAGGTATTATATAAAATCCATGGGGGACACACACTTACACGGTGGAAAATGTCCTAATTTCGGGGTGCTGTTGGCGGATTCCGGAATGAAAAGGTTTTCCGCTACACTATTTTCGTTGGTAAGGATAAAAGCTGCCTCATCCCAGCTAAGGGCAACTAAGTCCGCAGGGTACGATATTTCTGCTAAGGCAACCTCCCATTTTCCCTTAGGCAAATGCAAGTGCTTCGCTAATTTAGCTGTGAAAGATGATATAGTGTTTTCAGGAAATGTCTCCAATGAATCGTCGCTTACAAGAGTCACATAGAACGCCATCTTATAGCAATTTACCGTTTAATTTTGGTGGTGGTAAAATATACCCCAGAGAACTGCTCAACAATACTAGCCAAATATTTTTGTCTTTAGATTCATCTCCCCATCCTAGCTGACCAATAGATACCAGCGCCACCAGATAAATAAGCCCAATCTGGGCCGCGAACACATATATATTTCTACCTTTAGACTTGGCTATATTTCCTACACTTGGCGACCCCTCGGATATTGCCTCGGTTGAGAGAGTTTCGATATTCCCAAGTGTTTCTCCATGCGTAGAAGGGGTCTCCATTTTGAGCGACGTCGCTTCCGCGGAGGTGATTTTAAGGGAGGAGAGAGATGGATTACCCATATTTTTATCTTTTCTTATCTTTCACGACCTGCACCTCAGACAAATAAAAAGACCCGTATATCTTCTTCCCTGTAAGGTCCTTTACCGTAACCGGGTTAGTCTTATTACGCCTATATATTTTAAACAATTCAGTACCGGTAGTCCAATTTGGTAAATTATCAAACTTTTTCTTAGATTTGTTTATTCTTACCAAATCATTAACTTTAACAAGGGGTTTATGTGATTTTTGCGCCCCCTCGTTTAATCGTTCAGCCACTATGTGTTCGTTATCTATGTTAACGTCCACTCGTTTAAACCCTGTACTATTGTGTACAGTTTTGTTTTAACTGTTTACTAAATCTTGTAACACCTTAATATATACCCGAGTCCCCTTATGGGTGAAGTATTTCCACATTTTAGTTTTTAAGCTCCTTTGGTACCGTTCTACTATGCTGGTCTTAGTCTCGGGATTTTCCGTAGTAAAAAAAAAAAGTTTGTTTTTAGATATTTTTGAAAATCTGTTTAAAAATTCGGTACCCTTGTCAGTTTGCAGGGCTTATGGTTTTCTATTCGATTCCTCCAGTATACCGTTAAAATTATCCACCAAGGTTTTAGACGTGTTGTTTTTTAGCTTTTTAGCCTTAGGTTTGGGAGCTCCCGGTTCAGGTTTTATTTCCCCCCATTTAATAATAGTTCTAATCAATACCCCGCCCAAAAACCCGGACCCCTCCTTTGGTCAGTATTAACCTAGTTTTTTCATCCCGTGATGTGTTATCGTCACTTATATTTTCCAAAACATCTTTATGTTTATTCATAAACATTTTAGTGGGGCCCGCCAGGGGTATTTGCCCTTTCAAAATGTTCTTGGTAGTCACCATAAACCATTTTAATAATTTAGCCCGCCCAAGTTGTATTATATTTTCTCTTATTTCCTGGTTCTTTTCTTTAGCCAACGTTGCCAATTGGTGGAATATATCCATTATTTTATGTAGTACCTAGCCCCTGTACCGTCACTATGAGGAAATATATCGGTTTTAAGCCTTAAATAGGGTTTAGTCGCCGGATGAAAATCGATTAACAAATACCCGTACGCGTTGGAGGGTGCTTGATTATAAGCCTGCGCGGTATTTGCGATTTCATAGTGTATGAATTAACTATAGCCGGTGGGAAGAGATATACCCCCCCCAACGTATTTAATGATGTGGTGAACGATTTAAAGTGTAAGAGTGACGTAAAGGCGAATGACAAGATCAGATTTTCAATAACTCACCCAACTTTGAAATATGGGGTCCATATTCCATTCGGCACCGCTTCGGAAGTCACTGAGGAAAATATCTTGTCTGAACTAGAGAGAGTGGCGCAAAGTAACGAAACGTTTAAAATGGAAGAAAACGGGTTAAAATTTGGAATGCCTCACGGTAAAGGCTGTGGAATGAAAAATATCGATGTGAACATTATGGTTAAGGAAAAAACAGCTTAGTAGAAATTAGAAATGAAGATTCTATGTGCTTGACTAGGGCGGTATGTGTAGGAATGGTCTATGTAGATAAAAACGGTACCCCAGAATGTAAGCGCCTATGGGGGTCTATGATAAGAGCGGGAGCCTCGAACAAACGAAAAGAGCCTACCAATTAACAGAAACATGCAATTTACCTGTAGAAGGTGGTTGCAGTATAAACGAATTAAAGAAAATATCGACACATTTACACCCTTACTATTCCTTGAAAGTTTGGGGTCAGCATGGGGGGTTGGTATATGACGGGGGATATGTTGGGAAAACTATACATTTGTATAATTACAATGACCATTACGACTATGTAAAAAGCATACAATGGATGAAAGGGAAATGTTATTACTGTGAACCGTGCAGTACGTTTTACAGCATCATAGTTAAACACCATTGTAAACATATGTGCGATTGTTACTCTGCCTCAAAATGTACCCCGGGGATGACTGTTAAATGCGCGGATTGCTTACGATCGTTCCGAAGTCAACAATGTTTCAACAACCATAAACAGGTTAGAAAGACAAAGAGCATTTGCACCTCAGTTTACATGTGCAAAGTATGCAACCAACAAGTTATAGCGACGAATAAAAGTCACACTTGTCCGTGGAACAGAAAATGCAAATACTGTGAACGGTTAGTTGGGGAAGGTCATGATTGTTACATACCTTCGTATGTAAAACAAGGGTATGGGAGAGCCATGTACATATTCTATGATTTCGAATGTAGATTTCTCCCCGACGGTACTCACAAACCAATTTTCTGCATTGCGTATGTGATAGCTGTAAATGTAAACCGTTAAGCTTCGATTGTGAATGCAAAACCATGTATGGAGAAGCGTGAACACATCTTCTCGGGAGTCAATTGCCTGGCAGATTTTTGCGAATGGTTGTTTAACCCAAAACATAAATATTTCACTGCCGTAGCCCACAATTCTCGGGGTTACGACGCTCAATTTATTTTGAGACATATAATAAAAACCTGGACAATAAAACCCCAAGTAATCATGAAGGGTAACAACATCATATCATTGACCGCATACTATGTGCGGATCATTGATTCCCTGAGTTACCTAACGATGCCCCTATTACAATTTCCAAAAACATTTGGACTAACAGAATTGGCTAAGGGGTACTTCCCCTTCTGGGCAAACACCGGAGAATACGATTCCTATGTAGGCCCGTATCTCCCCATAGAAATGTACAAACCGGGGATAATGAGAGGGCCCCGCCGGGACGAATTTATGAAATGGTACAACGAGCGAAAAAACACCATTTTCGATTTCAAAGCAAAAATGGAATTATATTGCAGGTCCGACGTTGATATTTTGCGTAGAGGGTGTGGGGCCTTCATAGATCTCATGTTAGAAATAGAAGGGATCAACCCATTTACCAAAGCGTTAACTTTGGCCGGGGCTTGTAACAAATCGTGGAGAAAAAACCACCTCCATCCAAACAGCTTGGGGATAATCCCCGATGTTGGATACCCAAATAAATGCGCATACTCTATAATATGGGTCCGTTGGATACAACAAGAATCCGAAAAAATCGAAAAGAAAATCAAACACGCCCTCAACGGGGGGGGGGTACATAATATAGCTAAATATCACGTGGATGGGTACTGCGAAAGCACTAACACTGTCTACGAATTCCACGGATGTTTGTTTCATGGGTGTGAGTGTTGCTACAAAAATCGCCAGTACATAAGCCCATATTCAGCCGAAAGTATGGAAACTCTGTACAACAAAACTATTGTATGTCAAGAGTCCTTGGTCACGCTATGTTACAACCTAATAGTGTTGTGGGAATGCGAGTTTGATGCGATGTGCTCAAACGATTCCAAATACAAACGGGAAGTCAATAAGTTTTACGAAAACTTTTCACCCATCTCTCCGAGAGAAGCCCTGTTCGGGGGAAGGACTAATGCGGTAAGCCTACACTACAAGGTAGAAAACCCCAATATCGAAGAAATCAAGTATGTGGACATATGTAGCTTATACCCATACGTGAATAAACACCGAGAATACCCGTTAGGGCATCCAAACATTCTTATGAATGAGGATATAGACCATACCAAAATATTGGAATATGGAGGATTACTGAAATGTAAAAGTTTGCCTCCCCAGACCTTATTGCTCCCAGTATTACCGATTCATTGTAACGGTAAAATGATATTCCCGTTATGCCAAACTTGCATGCAAACTAGCGAACAAGGCCCCTGTCTCCACACACCCACAGAACGGTGTCTGATCGGAACATGGACTATGCCAGAAATCCTAAAAGCCGTCGAAATGGGGTACAAAATAATCGAAACGTGGGAGTGGGATAAATGGTCAAAAGAAGTGTACAAAAAGTAGTTCCTCAAAATTAAACAAGAGGCCAGCTGTTATCCCAAGGGGGTTGTAACCGAGGCAGAAAAACAAAAATTTAATGGGGACTATTTTGCCACGGAGGGGATACGTTTAGAAAACGTTGAACATAACACCGGGAAACGAGCATTCGCGAAAACTATGCTCAACTGTATGTGGGGGGGGGAGGAAATGCCAAGTGCAACGTAATGCTCGAAACGGAATACATAGATAGTGATGATCACTTCTACGAATTGATGGACTCCCCAGAAGTTACCGTAAAAATGTTGAAATCTTTGACGATGTATTATGGTTACGTACAAGGACAAGAACAAAGGGAGGGTGCCTCACGACCCCGCAAATGTCGCTGTAGCCGCCTTCGTAACGTCTTACGCGCGATTAGACCTATACAACATGATACAACCGATAGGGCCCCGGGTTCTATACTTTGACAGTTGCATGTACGTATATCATAAAGAATGCGAAAAAACCGTCCCCATCGTAAATAGTCGGTTAGGGTGTTGGACGGACGAAGTACCGAACGGAACAATCATAGAATATGCAAGTTTGGGGCCACGAATTACGGATATAAGTACGTTGCGCATGAAACGGGGTAGGTAGTAACAACATGTAAAGTCAAAGGGATAACATTGGACCATAACACATCGGAAATCGTCAACTTTGATTCGATTCTTGAATGCGTAGCCGATTGGCGCAACTATAAGAGGCAAATCGTGTACGACTCGGCTATACATAAAACCAGAGACAGATCGGTCATTAGCAAACCGAGAACCAAACTGTTTAGATGCGTGTATACAAAGCGGGTCATAACTACAAACTATAACACTATACCGTACGGTTATACTAGGAATATAAGACGCAAAGCAACAATGCCTACAACAACCACCTCCAATGTTGTAGTATACTCTGGGCATTACTCCCTGTTCAGTAATATGTACCCATGCAAGTTTGTGGAAACTTTCGGTGGGATGGAACCGTATTTAACTGCGTAGAACAGTACTTTCAATACCAAAAAATGAAAATGTTTGGCAATGAAACATTGTCCCAGAAAAGAATGCAGGCGACAAACCCGTACGAAATAAAAAAAAGTTGGGGTGGCAACAGTTCCCGACTTTCAATGCGGACGGATGGAAACGCGTGTGCGGGAACATCATGTTCTGGGGGAACGTATACAAATATACCCAAAATCAATACCTCAAAGACCGATTGTTAAACACTGGCGATAGCTTGCCTAGACTGGTTCTGGGGGTAAGGATAGAGTGCCCTGATGTTACAAACACACTCAAGTGGAACGGATTAAACCTGGCAGGACTTATATTAAAAAGTGTGAGATACTGGATCAAGTGCGATATAGGTATTGCCGCGCACAGCACGTTCAAGTATTAAAAACAGGTATAAAATCGGTTAGTATTTATTAACATTTTCATTTTTAATCACAATATGGAAGATGCTATATCCTGGACGTTACCAAGTTGCCACAGCACCGGAGAATTACCCATAAAATTGACAAAAGACTATTGGAATTATTTCAAATCCAATAACCTACTTAATGTCCGGCCCACGGAGGAGTTAATACATAAATTTGTGAAACTCCACTGGGAATATATGAAGAACTATCACTATTGTTTCAGCGTATGCATAGCGAATTAAAACGAGGATGCGAAGACGGTGGCAAGAATACACTATATGTACAACGTCAACGGTCCATGTTGGTCATTTTAATTTACGTAGCGTTATGATAAAGATATGGATAACAAAGATATGGATAACAAAGATATGGATAACAAAGATATGGATAACAAAGATATGGATAACAAAGATATGGATAACAAAGCCGATTTGAGAAACATGACTACAAAGGAAATCTCTGATTGGGTTTGGAATTACCAATGCCATTGGGACTGGGAGTACATTGCCGAATACGTACTACCTCCCTGTCACAACACTTCATATTTGGGAACATATATGGTCCAACTTTACTGCGAATACTATGACCCGTCCGCGCAAGACAAACCCTCCGACTCCCGAGACGGTCAAAACAGTCGTTGACCACTACTATCCGGCATTCTTCGAAGATTACTCTATGTTGCCACTGTCGCCCTGATATTGAAATCCACGCGATGAAAATCGCCGAGTACTGTAGCGCTTATACCCCCTCAGACATAGACAAACATCTCTGTGAAATGTATACAGGTTGGTAATATTTTGCTCAACTTTATATTGTCCCTGTAAAAACCTTATATAAGGTGAGTAATATTGTTTTAACTCAGTATAACAAAAACAATGGCTTGGTCGGAATACAATTGCGAATGGGAACCTAGATACGTTAGCGAATACGTATTACCAAAATGCCATGGGGATTCATGGCTATAGATATGGTCCAAATATATTGCGAATATTATGACAATAATGAGTTGATACAGGGAATATGCCCGACGGACAAACTTGCAAACGAATTCATAACATCCCACTATTGTTTCTTTAAGGATTACTATAAATGTTGGCTCTGTCTCCCCATATTCACTCAGATGTGATGAAAATCGCAAACTTTTGTCATGAATATACCCCTCGAGATATAGATTGGCAATTCGACGAAATGCTAGATTCAGATGACGACCTAGCATATAACCTCAACCATATGAGTATATAAAGGTAAGATTAGATAACAATGTTGTATCATAATGGCTCTATTGTTCACTAAGTTAACACGCAGAGCAATCGCTCCGAGTAAAGGCACTAAATATTCTGCAGGTTTTGATCTATATGCCGTGAGAGACTCTTATTCACATCGACGCCGGAGTTGTAGACAGGGACTACGACGGTAACGTCGGGGTTGTCCTACACAACTTTGGGGATCAAGACTATCACATAACCGCCGGGGATAGAATTGCACAGTTGGTGTGCGAACAAATTTTGTATGTGGAAATCGAAGAATGTGACTCGTTAGTATGGGTTTTTGGTTCGACGGGGAAATAAATAGACATATTTTTATTACTATTTCAGAGGACCCCGAAGTCGTAAACTCACCCCAAGAACAAGAAGGACCCCAGAGGAAATACTTAAGACATACTTAGGTATGCAAATATTGTGAACAGCTGTTGATAACTTGACAATTTCCAATAAATACATGGCTAGTTTATACACCCATTTGAAAGGTTTAGAAAAAGTGACTAACACCTTAACCAAACTAAACGCTGTGGAATATAAAATATTTATAAAATTCGACAAAGAAAAATGTTCAAGAGAACTCAATCGTTACCCCTGGTGCACCGACAAAGAATTTGAAAAACTGGAAACTCCACACCCGTATACAGGAAAGCGAACATTATACTACAAACGAAAGTGTCTACGATAAAACCCCGTTTTTATCCCTTACACCACCGATAAAGGTGGAAAAGGATTTGTAGTTAACGGGAAGTTCCTCGATACCAAGACTATCCAACGAACTCGACGACAAAATATCGACCCTGGATAACTAACACTGATGACCCGGGACCCACAGCTAATATTGTCGATAGCTGATCTTGGTCACAAATAATTCATATACCCTATTTGTATGAATAAAACATTTATCCCCGATAAAAACTTTTACGTCGTATAAACCGGGGAAAATTATGCATTTTTTTTACCTCTTGAATATGATTTTTATAGACAACTAGATAGAGACGGCCCAGAAATGACAACCTCCATGCCCCTACATAGATTTTGGAAAGACCATAACACACATATTGTGCCTTATGACCCTATAATTAACAAATACAGATTACATAAATTTTATCAGGAAATATACGGGCGTAGCTGCAAAAACCCTCAAGAATGTCCGACATGCATCAAGATTAAACATTTACGGCATTTGTATAAACATCAGGTTTATTGTGGTATATACTTTAACCCTGATTGTCGAAACTGTGTCGTTTACGCAGACCTGTACGGTAAAGATGATTGGGTTAATGACGCCTCATAAAACTCTATTTGTCTATAAAAAATTATTATTAATGCTTAAACATACTATTACCAAAATAAATATTAATTTTCAGATTCTTTCTTGATAATGACCAACTACGTTGAGTTGTGGGGGCGAAGAGTGTGGGATTTGTCTAAAGGACGATACAGACTTTTACTTTGTAAATGAATGCCGATGTAAACACCTGGTGTGTAAAACCTGCGCTGAAAATCTTAATAAATGCCCGTACTGTAGACAAATTTATAGAAATCCTACACAGACATATCCCACCATATCTGCACCGTCACCTCCTCTTCAATACAGACCGTTAACTAGTAAGGAGTACTGGATTATGGGCGATATGCAGACAGAACGTTGGCTACGTAGCGATATTATCACTTCACTTCATTATTACCAAATAAAATATATATTTAATTTTAATAAAAACAAAATAATATATATATATTTTGTCCATTCTTTTTTCTAATAAAAAAACAAAATAATATATATTTTTCTGCCCATTTTTCTATCATTCCATCTCCGGAAGCGTAATCCTCTGTTAATTTGTAAACGTTAAATAGCAAAAACGTGTTGTGTTCCAACTATATTTTGTATTAAAACTGAATAATGTTATTGTTCTTTTTTATTATTTGTCAAGAAAAAGCACCATGTATTTCCCCTTGCAGTCGAAATACTTAACTTTAAGTATGTACCCCATCCATGTATTTTCCCCCATTGACAGTGTACCTCTAAATACTTAACTGTCCATGTGTACCCCTTCAATGTATTTTTCCCATTGACAATGTACCCCATCGAAAGTGTACCCCCCTTAACTACTTACCAGTGATATCTCATTATTGAAGTCAATAAAGATGTGTATATTAAGAAAATTATGTAGATACAACCTTTGTACTTTGTATCCTATTTTTCTCGCCTTGTACCATTTTGGGTGTGTGAGATAAACCTGTCTAACTTGGTAGACAAGGGGACTACTTTATGCTAATTAGATATCACAAAGTCTGCTAGTTTCTGTTTATTTCCGCGTCAAATTTATATCATTTCATTGGATAACGGTAAAATCGGAACACTGTCGTGAGGTTACATCATTATGAGAATAGCTATACGTCATTGATGACGCAATCAATGATGTATCGTTGCGTCATTGATGATGCAATCAATGATGTATCGTTGCATCATTGATGACGCAATCAATGATGTATCGTTGCGTCATCGATAACGCAATCAATGATGTATCGTTGCGTCATCGATAACGCAATCAATGATGTATCGTTGCGTCATCGATAACGCAATCAATGATGTATCGTTGCATCATCGATAACGCAATCAATGATGTATCGTTGCGTCATCGATAACGCAATCAATGATGTATCGTTGCGTCATCGATAACGCAATCAATGATGTATCGTTGCGTCATCGATAACGCAATCAATGATGTATGGTTGCATCATTGATAACGCAATCAATGATGTATCGTTGCGTCATTGATAATGCAATCAATGATGTATCGTTGCGTCATTGATAACGCAATCAATGATGTATCGTTGCGTCATCGATAACGCAATCAATGATGTATCGTTGCGTCATCGATAACGCAATCAATGATGTATCGTTGCGTCATCGATAACGCAATCAATGATGTATCGTTGCGTCATCGATGATGCAATCAATGATGTATCGTTGCGTCATTGATAACGCAATCAATGATGTATCGTTGCGTCATCGATAACGCAATCAATGATGTATCGTTGCGTCATTGATAACGCAATCAATGATGTATCGTTGCGTCATTGATAACGCAATCAATGATGTATCGTTGCGTCATCGACGCAATCAATGATGTATCGTTGACATTCATGTGTTGTTCACCCATTGACCCACAATGCACTTTCATTGTTATATTGCGATACGCAAAAAACTATATGTACCGCAGTATGGTTTCCAGTATACTGGTATTTTGATAAGAATGCTCCCTTCTTCGAAAAGCAATGCAATTATGATATAATATGGGAGGCAGTTTATCTAAAATTCCAAGAATTACTCGAATAAAACGAAAAACACCAAAAATATTACAAATGCAATGGCAAAAAATATTGACACCGTTTACCTGTGAATGACATCACTGTGTTCTTCCGTCAGTTTGCAATTATCTGGCTTCTTATATCACATCTTTTCTACACATTAACTAGTCTGAAGTATTCTCAAGTCACATAATTTCTCAAAAAACACAAACTATACCCTGCCTGTCACGAAAATGCATTTTTTTATAAAAAATGAACTATATTAGTTATCAGGACTAAATTTCGAGTGGACGTCGGATGCACTTCCGCCTATTTATGTATATGCAACCTGTAAACTTTATCCGGTGTCAATGTAAATTACTGCGTCGCTAGTCTAAACCTCTACTATTTTTTAACACAGAAGTTGCAAATCCAAAGACTCGTTGTCAGTTTAATATACATGTACTATTGTAGATCCACTGCAAATGCCAATGTACTGTAGCGTTAGAATACATGTACAATTCCACTGCAAATGCCAATGTACTGTAGCGTTAGAATACATGTACAATTCCACTGCAAATGCCAATGTACTGTAGCGTTAGAATACATGTACAATTCCACTGCAAATGCCAATGTACTGTAGCGTTAGAATACATGTACAATTCCACTGCAAATGCCAATGTACTGTAGCGTTAGAATACATGTACAATTCCACTGCAAATGCCAATGTACTGTAGCGTTAGAATACATGTACAATTCCACTGCAAATGCCAATGTACTGTAGCGTTAGAATACATGTACAATTCCACTGCAAATGCCAATGTACTGTAGCGTTAGAATACATGTACAATTCCACTGCAAATGCCAATGTACTGTAGCGTTAGAATACATGTACAATTCCACTGCAAATGCCAATGTACTGTAGCGTTAGAATACATGTACAATTCCACTGCAAATGCCAATGTACTGTAGCGTTAGAATACATGTACAATTCCACTGCAAATGCCAATGTACTGTAGCGTTAGAATACATGTACAATTCCACCGCAAATGCCAATGTACTGTAGCGTTAGAATACATGTACAATTCCACCGCAAATGCCAATGTACTGTAGCGTTAGAATACATGTACAATTCCACTGCAAATGCCAATGTACTGTAGCGTTAGAATACATGTACAATTCCACTGCAAATGCCAATGTACTGTAGCGTTAGAATACATGTACAATTCCACCGCAAATGCCAATGTACTGTAGCGTTAGAATACATGTACAATTCCACCGCAAATGCCAATGTACTGTAGCGTTAGAATACATGTACAATTCCACCGCAAATGCCAATGTACTGTAGCGTTAGAATACATGTACAATTCCACCGCAAATGCCAATGTACTGTAGCGTTAGAATACATGTACAATTCCACCGCAAATGCCAATGTACTGTAGCGTTAGAATACATGTACAATTCCACCGCAAATGCCAATGTACTGTAGCGTTAGAATACATGTACAATTCCACCGCAAATGCCAATGTACTGTAGCGTTAGAATACATGTACAATTCCACCGCAAATGCCAATGTACTGTAGCGTTAGAATACATGTACAATTCCACCGCAAATGCCAATGTACTGTAGCGTTAGAATACATGTACAATTCCACCGCAAATGCCAATGTACTGTAGCGTTAGAATACATGTACAATTCCACTGCAAATGCCAATGTACTGTAGCGTTAGAATACATGTACAATTCCACTGCAAATGCCAATGTACTGTAGCGTTAGAATACATGTACAATTCCACTGCAAATGCCAATGTACTGTAGCGTTAGAATACATGTACAATTCCACTGCAAATGCCAATGTACTGTAGCGTTAGAATACATGTACAATTCCACTGCAAATGCCAATGTACTGTAGCGTTAGAATACATGTACAATTCCACTGCAAATGCCAATGTACTGTAGCGTTAGAATACATGTACAATTCCACTGCAAATGCCAATGTACTGTAGCGTTAGAATACATGTACAATTCCACTGCAAATGCCAATGTACTGTAGCGTTAGAATACATGTACAATTCCACTGCAAATGCCAATGTACTGTAGCGTTAGAATACATGTACAATTCCACTGCAAATGCCAATGTACTGTAGCGTTAGAATACATGTACAATTCCACTGCAAATGCCAATGTACTGTAGCGTTAGAATACTGTACAATTCCACTGCAAATGCCAATGTACTGTAGCGTTAGAATACGTGTACAATTCCACTGCAAATGCCAATGTACTGTAGCGTTAGAATACGTGTACAATTCCACTGCAAATGCCAATGTACTGTAGCGTTAGAATACGTGTACAATTCCACTGCAAATGCCAATGTACTGTAGCGTTAGAATACGTGTACAATTCCACTGCAAATGCCAATGTACTGTAGCGTTAGAATACGTGTACAATTCCACTGCAAATGCCAATGTACTGTAGCGTTAGAATACGTGTACAATTCCACTGCAAATGCCAATGTACTGTAGCGTTAGAATACGTGTACAATTCCACTGCAAATGCCAATGTACTGTAGCGTTAGAATACGTGTACAATTCCACTGCAAATGCCAATGTACTGTAGCGTTAGAATACGTGTACAATTCCACTGCAAATGCCAATGTACTGTAGCGTTAGAATACGTGTACAATTCCACTGCAAATGCCAATGTACTGTAGCGTTAGAATACGTGTACAATTCCACTGCAAATGCCAATGTACTGTAGCGTTAGAATACGTGTACAATTCCACTGCAAATGCCAATGTACTGTAGCGTTAGAATACGTGTACAATTCCACTGCAAATGCCAATGTACTGTAGCGTTAGAATACGTGTACAATTCCACTGCAAATGCCAATGTACTGTAGCGTTAGAATACGTGTACAATTCCACTGCAAATGCCAATGTACTGTAGCGTTAGAATACATGTACAATTCCACTGCAAATGCCAATGTACTGTAGCGTTAGAATACATGTACAATTCCACTGCAAATGCCAATGTACTGTAGCGTTAGAATACATGTACAATTCCACTGCAAATGCCAATGTACTGTAGCGTTAGAATACATGTACAATTCCACTGCAAATGCCAATGTACTGTAGCGTTAGAATACATGTACAATTCCACTGCAAATGCCAATGTACTGTAGCGTTAGAATACATGTACAATTCCACTGCAAATGCCAATGTACTGTAGCGTTAGAATACATGTACAATTCCACTGCAAATGCCAATGTACTGTAGCGTTAGAATATATGTACAATTCCACTGCAAATGCCAATGCAAATGCCAATGTACTGTAGCATTAGAATACATGTACAATTCCACTGCAAATGCCAATGTACTGTAGGCTTACCGGTTGTAATTGTGTATTTAAATGAAGTGTTACTACTGTTTTAGACTGTTTGGCAACAAAGTTGATGATTACAACAATGCTTAATTCTAGTAGTGTAACTTAGTTTAAGCTAAAACATATCTTTAATCACTCTTTGCCTCTATCAATACGTATTGTAATATATTGCAATACTTTTTTTTCTGTATTGTTTCAACTCTAGTCTCTATGTACATCATTGATTACAGTGCGACTGATCTCCCTTTAAATTTTTATATATTGGATCGATTTACTTTAATTATGATGGTTAAAGTTATAGATTATTTGAATCTTTACCCCTGTTGGATTAAACCGTTAAACATGTATGTGGTGTTTTCTTTTAAATGACACAATGTGCATAAAGTGTCCCATTCTAATGACCTCTTCACTTTATAGTAAATTCATACGCCATTGATGTGTGTATACATAGGCTGGCACAATATGTAAAGTAATGGGACTTTAAACCGAGGTCTCGTGTCGGTGCTTTACACCGTGTACGTAAAAGAACCAGAGGAGACTGTGAGAATGGGTATCTGTCTGTATCATTGCACTATCCTCCAAAATCTAAAATGACTAATCTCTTCAGGAGGCGTCGCTCATATGGGCAACCGGTAGCGACGATAAATAAACGTAAAACACACACTTAAAGTGAATCAAAAGCATAAGAAAGGTGAGAAATGCATCTTCAGACCTCGGATGGGATTTCCTGATCTGCAACTCTTGGGAGGTGCTATATTCAATTTGTCTCTATGAAGACACTAACCAACCTGTGATGTTGATGTCTCATAATTTTGCATTATAGCTATCGGTGAATTAATGGAGGAAAATATCAAACTGCCAATGTTACTTTCAAATGAGTTTTCCTGTAGATATTCTAATGTGAATACATTTACTTAGTTTATACAAATTTACTTTAGCTCGATTGCAAAACAAGTTCTTATAACTTATATTAATCACTCTTGAGACCTCATTCCTGATGGAATCCATTGCCACGAGAGAGAGAAGAGGTAATGTGGAATTCAAATGTCTTACCTAAGGGCTCCATTTACATATATATATTGACTTCATATATATATTGAATCTGGTATGTGGCACTATCATCCAGCAACAACCATGATTAGCCTTAGGACAGCCATATTGATTTCTTGGCATATTTAGGGTTAAATAATTATCTCAATGGATTCCTTGTACCTGAAATCATACAAAATGATGTCTCATTTATGTTCTTACCACATTTTGTACCAAAGGTATGACCCAAAATGAATTTGTCACTTTTCAGTGGCGGCCATTTTGGATTTGTCACGTTTATGGGTTAATTCGTTGAAAATACAGTCGGGCAAACCCCCTAGATCGATTTAGAACATATAAATACATCTAAAAATGTTGTTTGCCAGCTGTAAACATGAAATAACTCCACCATTAACAATTTCTGAAATTTGGTCTAGTCTACAAGTCTATGTGGTTGTTTTGATTAAATAAACGTTTTATATGTACAGTGTTGTTTTATTTTTATTTTGCAGTCAAACATACCGAAGCCTTCAAGAATTCATTAAACAGAGTCCGGGCAGTTATTATCCGAAAAAAACATCAAGAATTGTGAGTTCGAGATAACTAAATAGCGGTCCATGATGCAATTACTTTGTGATAATCAAGATGTAAATCCTTATTTTGGACCGTATATTATTTTTCTGCTATTAAAACTAATTCGCTAGATTTGACTCATGCACATCGCTTCTTTTGTATGCCACTCCGCACCTTTGGAGTACACATATAAATAAATATTAAAATGTACTCTCTCATTTTGGACAAAATTTGAATGAAACTCTTATTAATTAATTTATTCCTACCAGTAAAGGTTATACATAGCAAGGAGTGTACTTATTCCTACCAGTAAAGGTTATACATACCAAGGAGTGTACTTATTCCTACCAGTAAAGGTTATACATAGCAAGGAGTGTACTTATTCCTACCAGTAAAGGCTATACATAGCAAGGAGTGTACTTATTCCTACCAGTAAAGGTTATACATACCAAGGAGTGTACTTATTCCTACCAGTAAAGGTTATACATAGCAAGGAGTGTACTTATTCCTACCAGTAAAGGTTATACATAGCAAGGAGTGTACTTATTCCTACCAGTAAAGGCTATACATAGCAAGGAGTGTACTTATTCCTACCAGTAAAGGCTATACATAGCATGGAGTGTACTTATTCCTACCAGTAAAGGTTATACATAGCA
>CM026399.1:50295941-50332329 GCA_014843695.1 Archivesica marissinica | reverse complement strand
TTCCTACCAGTAAAGGCTATACATAGCAAGGAGTGTACTTATTCCTACCAGTAAAGGCTATACATAGCAAGGAGTGTACTTATTCCTACCAGTCAAGGTTATACATAGCAAGGAGTGTACTTATTCCTACCAGTAAAGGCTATACATAGCAAGGAGTGTACTTATTCCTACCAGTAAAGGCTATACATAGCAAGGAGTGTACTTATTCCTACCAGTAAGGTTATACATAGCACGGAGTGTACTTATTCTACCAGTAAGGCTATATAACATAGCAAGGAGTGTACTTATTCCTACCAGTAAAGGATTTACATAGCAAGGAGTGTACTTATTCCTACCAGTAAAGGTATACATAGCAAGGAGTGTACTTATTCCTACCAGTAAAGGATATACATAGCAAGGAGTGTACTTATTCCTACCAGTAAAGGTTATACATAGCAAGGAGTGTACTTATTCCTACCAGTAAAGGTTATACATAGCAAGGAGTGTACTTATTCCTACCAGTAAAGGCTATACATAGCAAGGAGTGTTTTATTCCCTACAAGTAAGCTATACATAGGGGTTTTTCTACTATTTAAGGCTATACATAGCAGGAGTGTACTTATTCCTACCAGTAAAGGCTATACATAGCACGGAGTGTACTTATTCCTACCAGTAAAGGTTATACATAGCAAGGAGTGTACTTATTCCTACCAGTAAAGGCTATACATAGCACGGAGTGTACTTATTCCTACCAGTAAAGGCTATACATAGCAAGGAGTGTACTTATTCCTACCAGTAAAGGTTATACATAGCAAGGAGTGTACTTATTCCTACCAGTAAAGGATATATATAGCACGGAGTGTACTTATTCCTACTAGTAAAGGTTATACATAGCAAGGAGTGTACTTATTCCTACCAGTAAAGGTTATACATAGCACGGAGTACTTATTCCTACCAGTAAAGGCTATACATAGCAAGGAGTGTACTATTCCTACCAGTAAAGGTATACATAGCAAGGAGTGTACTTATTCCTACCAGTAAAGGTTATACATAGCAAGGAGTGTACTTATTCCTACCAGTAAAGGCTATACATAGCACGGAGTGTACTTATTCCTACCAGTAAAGGCTATACATAGCAAGGAGTGTACTTATTCCTACCAGTAAAGGTTATACATAGCAAGGAGTGTACTTATTCCTACCAGTAAAGGCTATACATAGCACGGCGTGTACTTATTCCTACTAGTAAAGGCTATACATAGCAAGGAGTGTACTTATTCCTACCAGTAAAGGTTATATAGCAAGGAGTGTACTTATTCTACCAGTAAAGGCTATACATAGCAAGGAGTGTACTTATTCCTACCAGTAAAGGCTATACATAGCACGGAGTGTACTTATTCCTACCAGTAAAGGTTATACATAGCAAGGAGTGTACTTATTCCTACCAGTAAAGGTTATACATAGCAAGGAGTGTACTTATTCCTACCAGTAAAGGCTATACATAGCACGGAGTGTACTTATTCCTACCAGTAAAGGCTATACATAGCAAGGAGTGTACTTATTCCTACCAGTAAAGGCTATACATAGCAAGGAGTGTACTTATTCCTACCAGTAAACGCTATACATAGCAAGGAGTGTACTTATTCCTACCAGTAAAGGCTATACATAGCAAGGAGTGTACTTATTCCTACCAGTAAAGGATATATATAGCACGGAGTGTACTTATTCCTACCAGTAAAGGTTATACATAGCAAGGAGTGTACTTATTCCTACCAGTAAAGGCTATACATAGCACGGAGTGTACTTATTCCTACCAGTAAAGGTTATACATAGCAAGGAGTGTACTTATTCCTACCAGTAAAGGATATACATAGCAAGGAGTGTACTTATTCCTACCAGTAAAGGCTATACATAGCAAGGAGTGTACTTATTCCTACCAGTAAATGCTATACATAGCAAGGAGTGTACTTATTCCTACCAGTAAAGGCTATACATAGCACGGAGTGTACTTAGTCCTACCAGTAAAGGTTATACATAGCAAGGAGTGTACTTATTCCTACCAGTAAAGGTTATACATAGCAAGGAGTGTACTTATTCCTACCAGTAAAGGCTATACATAGCAAGGAGTGTACTTATTCCTACCAGTAAAGGCTATACATAGCAAGGAGTGTACTTATTCCTACCAGTAAAGGTTATACATAGCAAGGAGTGTACTTATTCCTACCAGTAAAGGCTATACATAGCACGGAGTGTACTTATTCCTACCAGTAAAGGCTATACATAGCAAGGAGTGTACTTATTCCTACCAGTAAAGGTTATACATAGCAATGAGTGTACTTATTCCTACCAGTAAAGGTTATACATAGCAAGGAGCGTACTTATTCCTACCAGTAAAGGTTATACATAGCAAGGAGTGTACTTATTCCTACCAGTAAAGGTTATACATAGCAAGGAGTGTACTTATTCCTACCAGTAAAGGTTATACATAGCAAGAAGTGTACTTATTCCTACCAGTAAAGGCTATACATAGCAAGGAGTGTACTTATTCCTACCAGTAAAGGCTATACATAGCACGGAGTGTACTTATTCCTACCAGTAAAGGTTATACATAGCAAGGAGTGTACTTATTCCTACCAGTAAAGGTTATACATAGCAAGGAGTGTACTTATTCCTACCAGTAAAGGCTATACATAGCACGGAGTGTACTTATACCTACCAGTAAAGGTTATACTTAGCAAGGAGTGTACTTATTCCTACCAGTAAAGGCTATGCATAGCAAGGAGTGTACTTATTCCTACCAGTAAACGCTATACATAGCAAGGAGTGTACTTATTCCTACCAGTAAAGGCTATACATAGCAAGGAGTGTACTTATTCCTACCAGTAAAGGATATACATAGCAAGGAGTGTACTTATTCCTACCAGTAAAGGCTATACATAGCACGGAGTGTACTTATTCCTACCAGTAAAGGTATACATAGCAAGGAGTGTACTATTCCTACCAGTAAAGGCTATACATAGCACGGAGTGTACTTATTCCTACCAGTAAAGGCTATACATAGCAAGGAGTGTACTTATTCCTACCAGTAAAGGCTATACATAGCAAGGAGTGTACTTATTCCTACCAGTAAAGGCTATACATAGCAAGGAGTGTACTTATTCCTACCAGTAAAGGATATATATAGCACGGAGTGTACTTATTCCTACCAGTAAAGGCTATACATAGCACGGAGTGTACTTATTCCTACCAGTAAAGGTTATACATAGCAAGGAGTGTACTTATTCCTACCAGTAAAGGCTATACATAGCAAGGAGTGTACTTATTCCTACCAGTAAAGGCTATACATAGCAAGGAGTGTACTTATTCCTACCAGTAAAGGCTATACATAGCACGGCGTGTACTTATTCCTACCAGTAAAGGCTATATGTAGCAGGGGGTGTACTTATTCCTACCAGTAAAGGCTATACATAGCACGGCGTGTACTTATTCCTACCAATAAAGGCTATACATAGCACGGAGTGTACTTATTCCTACCAGTAAAGGCTATACATAGCAATGAGTGTACTTATTCCTACCAGTAAAGGCTATACATAGCACGGATTGTACTTATTCCTACCAGTAAAGTAAAGGCTATACATAGCACGGAGTGTACTTATTCCTACCAGTAAAGGCTATACATAGCAAGGAGTGTACTTATTCCTACCAGTAAAGGCTATACATAGCAAGGAGTGTACTTATTCCTACCAGTAAAGGCTATACATAGCAGGGAGTGTACTTATTCCTACCAGTAAAGGCTATATGTAGCAGGGAGTGTACTTATTCCTACCAGTAAAGGCTATACATAGCAGGGAGTGTACTTATTCCTACCAGTAAAGGCTATACATAGCAAGGAGTGTACTTATTCCTACCAGTAAAGGCTATACATAGCATGGAGTGTATTTATTCCTACCAGTAAAGGCTATACATAGCAGGGGGTGTACTTATTCCTACCGGTAATGGCTATATGTAGCAGGGGGTGTACTTATTCCTACTGATAATGGCTATATGTAGCAGGGAGTGTACTTATTCCTACCGGTAATGGCTATACATAGCATGGAGTGTATTTATTCCTATCTGTAATTGTTATACGTAGCAGGTAGTGTACTTATTCCTATCTGTAATGGCTATACGTAGCAGGGAGTGTACTTATTCCTACCGGTAATGGCTATACGTAGCATGGAGTGTATTTATTCCTACCGGTAATGGCTATACGTAGCAGGGAGTGTATTTATTCCTATCTGTAATGGCTATACGTAGCAGGGAGTGTATTTATTCCTATCTGTAATGGTTATACGTAGCAGGGAGTGTATTTATTCCTATCTGTAATGGTTATACGTAGCAGGGAGTGTATTTATTCCTATCTGTAATGGCTATACATAGCACGGAGTGTATTTATTCCTATCTGTAATGGCTATACGTAGCAGGGAGTGTATTTATTCCTATCTGTAATGGCTATACATAGCACGGAGTGTATTTATTCCTATCTGTAATGGTTATACGTAGCAGGGAGTGTATTTATTCCTATCTGTAATGGCTATACATAGCAGGGAGTGTACTTATTCCTACCAGTAAAGGCTATACATAGCACGGAGTGTACTTATTCCTACCAGTAAAGGCTATACATAGCAAGGAGTGTACTTATTCCTACCAGTAAAGGCTATACATAGCATGGAGTGTACTTATTCCTACCAGTAAAGGCTATACGTAGCATGGAGTGTACTTATTCCTACCGGTAATGGCTATATGTAGCAGGGAGTGTACTTATTCCTACCAGTAAAGGCTATACGTAGCATGGAGTGTACTTATTCCTACCAGTAAAGGCTATACGTAGCATGGAGTGTATTTATTCCTACCAGTAAAGGCTATACATAGCAGGGAGTGTACTTATTCCTACCGGTAATGGCTATATGTAGCAGGGGGTGTACTTATTCCTACTGTAATGGTTATAGCAGGGAGTGTATTATTCCTACGTAATGGCTATACTAGCAGGAGTGTATTTATTCCTATCTTAAGTTATACGTAGCAGAGTGTATTATTCCTATCTGTAATGGCTATACGTAGCAGGGAGTGTACTTATTCCTACCAGTAAAGGCTATACGTAGCATGGAGTGTATTTATTCCTACCGGTAATGGCTATACGTAGCAGGGAGTGTACTTATTCCTACCAGTAAAGGCTATACGTAGCATGGAGTGTACTTATTCCTACCAGTAAAGGCTATATGTAGCATGGAGTGTACTTATTCCTACCAGTAAAGGCTATACGTAGCATGGAGTGTATTTATTCCTACCAGTAAAGGCTATACATAGCAGGGGGTTTACTTATTCCTACCGGTAATGGCTATATGTAGCAGGGGGTGTACTTATTCCTACCGATAATGGCTATATGTAGCAGGGGGTGTACTTATTCCTACTGATAATGGCTATATGTAGCAGGGAGTGTACTTATTCCTACCGGTAATGGCTATACATAGCATGGAGTGTATTTATTCCTATCTGTAATTGTTATACGTAGCAGGTAGTGTACTTATTCCTATCTGTAATGGCTATACGTAGCAGGGAGTGTACTTATTCCTACCGGTAATGGCTATACGTAGCAGGGAGTGTATTTATTCCTACCGGTAATGGCTATACATAGCAGGGAGTGTATCTATTCCTACCGGTAATGGCTATACGTAGCAGGGAGTGTATCTATTCCTACCGGTAATGGCTATACGTAGCAGGGAGTGTATTTATTCCTATCTGTAATGGTTATACGTAGCAGGGAGTGTATGTATTCCTATCTGTAATGGTTATACGTAGCAGGGAGTGTATTTATTCCTATCTGTAATGGTTATACGTAGCAGGGAGTGTATTTATTCCTATATGTAATGGCTATACATAGCACGGAGTGTATTTATTCCTATCTGTAATGGCTATACGTAGCAGGGAGTGTATTTATTCCTATCTGTAATGGCTATACATAGCACGGAGTGTATTTATTCCTATCTGTAATGGTTATACGTAGCAGGGAGTGTATTTATTCCTATCTGTAATGGCTATACATAGCAGGGAGTGTATTTATTCCTACCAGTAAAGGCTATACATAGCACGGAGTGTACTTATTCCTACCAGTAAAGGCTATACATAGCAAGGAGTGTACTTATTCCTACCAGTAAAGGCTATACATAGCACGGAGTGTACTTATTCCTACCAGTAAAGGCTATATGTAGCAGGGGGTGTACTTATTCCTACTGATAATGGCTATATGTAGCAGGGAGTGTACTTATTCCTACCAGTAATGGCTATACGTAGCATGGAGTGTATTTATTCCTATCTGTAATTGTTATACGTAGCAGGTAGTGTACTTATTCCTATCTGTAATGGCTATACGTAGCAGGGAGTGTACTTATTCCTACCGGTAATGGCTATACGTAGCATGGAGTGTATTTATTCCTACCGGTAATGGCTATACGTAGCAGGGAGTGTATTTATTCCTATCTGTAATGGCTATACGTAGCAGGGAGTGTATTTATTCCTATCTGTAATGGTTATACGTAGCAGGGAGTGTATTTATTCCTATCTGTAATGGCTATACATAGCACGGAGTGTATTTATTCCTATCTGTAATGGCTATACATAGCACGGAGTGTATTTATTCCTATCTGTAATGGCTATACATAGCACGGAGTGTATTTATTCCTATCTGTAAGTGTTATACGTAGCACGGAGTGTATTTATTCCTATCTGTAATGGTTATACGTAGCAGGGAGTGTATTTATTCCTATCTGTAATGGCTATACATAGCAGGGAGTGTATTTATTCCTACCAGTAAAGGCTATACATAGCACGGCGTGTACTTATTCCTACCAATAAAGGCTATACATAGCAATGAGTGTACTTATTCCTACCAGTAAAGGCTATACATAGCACGGATTGTACTTATTCCTACCAGTAAAGGCTATACATAGCTCGGAGTGTACTTATTCCTACCAGTAAAGGCTATACATAGCAAGGAGTGTACTTATTCCTACCAGTAAAGGCTATACATAGCAAGGAGTGTACTTATTCCTACCAGTAAAGGCTATATGTAGCAGGGGGTGTACTTATTCCTACCAGTAAAGGCTATACATAGCACGGAGTGTACTTATTCCTACCAGTAACGGCTATACATAGCACAGAGTGTACTTATTCCTACCAGTAAAGGCTATATGTAGCAGGGGGTGTACTTATTCCTACCAGTAAAGGCTATACATAGCACGGCGTGTACTTATTCCTACCAATAAAGGCTATACATAGCACGGAGTGTACTTATTCCTACCAGTAAAGGCTATACATAGCAATGAGTGTACTTATTCCTACCAGTAAAGGCTATACATAGCACGGATTGTACTTATTCCTACCAGTAAAGGCTATACATAGCTCGGAGTGTACTTATTCCTACCAGTAAAGGCTATACATAGCAAGGAGTGTATTTATTCCTACCAGTAAAGCTATACGTAGCATGGAGTGTATTTATTCCTACTGGTAATGGCTATATGTAGCAGGGGGTGTACTTATTCCTACCAGTAAAGGCTATACGTAGCATGGAGTGTACTTATTCCTACCAGTAAAGGCTATATGTAGCATGGAGTGTACTTATTCCTACCAGTAAAGGCTATACGTAGCATGGAGTGTATTTATTCCTACCAGTAAAGGCTATACATAGCAGGGGGTTTACTTATTCCTACCGGTAATGGCTATATGTAGCAGGGGGTGTACTTATTCCTACCGATAATGGCTATATGTAGCAGGGGGTGTACTTATTCCTACTGATAATGGCTATATGTAGCAGGGAGTGTACTTATTCCTACCGGTAATGGCTATACATAGCATGGAGTGTATTTATTCCTATCTGTAATTGTTATACGTAGCAGGTAGTGTACTTATTCCTATCTGTAATGGCTATACGTAGCAGGGAGTGTACTTATTCCTACCGGTAATGGCTATACGTAGCATGGAGTGTATTTATTCCTACCGGTAATGGCTATACATAGCAGGGAGTGTATTTATTCCTATCTGTAATGGTTATACGTAGCAGGGAGTGTATGTATTCCTATCTGTAATGGTTATACGTAGCAGGGAGTGTATTTATTCCTATCTGTAATGGTTATACGTAGCAGGGAGTGTATTTATTCCTATATGTAATGGCTATACATAGCACGGAGTGTATTTATTCCTATCTGTAATGGCTATACGTAGCAGGGAGTGTATTTATTCCTATCTGTAATGGCTATACATAGCACGGAGTGTATTTATTCCTATCTGTAATGGTTATACGTAGCAGGGAGTGTATTTATTCCTATCTGTAATGGCTATACATAGCAGGGAGTGTATTTATTCCTACCAGTAAAGGCTATACATAGCACGGAGTGTACTTATTCCTACCAGTAAAGGCTATACATAGCAAGGAGTGTACTTATTCCTACCAGTAAAGGCTATACATAGCACGGAGTGTACTTATTCCTACCAGTAAAGGCTATATGTAGCAGGGGGTGTACTTATTCCTACTGATAATGGCTATATGTAGCAGGGAGTGTACTTATTCCTACCAGTAATGGCTATACGTAGCATGGAGTGTATTTATTCCTATCTGTAATTGTTATACGTAGCAGGTAGTGTACTTATTCCTATCTGTAATGGCTATACGTAGCAGGGAGTGTACTTATTCCTACCGGTAATGGCTATACGTAGCATGGAGTGTATTTATTCCTACCGGTAATGGCTATACGTAGCAGGGAGTGTATTTATTCCTATATGTAATGGCTATACATAGCACGGAGTGTATTTATTCCTATCTGTAATGGCTATACATAGCACGGAGTGTATTTATTCCTATATGTAATGGCTATACATAGCACGGAGTGTATTTATTCCTATCTGTAAGTGTTATACGTAGCACGGAGTGTATTTATTCCTATCTGTAATGGTTATACGTAGCAGGGAGTGTATTTATTCCTATCTGTAATGGCTATACATAGCAGGGAGTGTATTTATTCCTACCAGTAAAGGCTATACATAGCACGGCGTGTACTTATTCCTACCAATAAAGGCTATACATAGCAATGAGTGTACTTATTCCTACCAGTAAAGGCTATACATAGCACGGATTGTACTTATTCCTACCAGTAAAGGCTATACATAGCTCGGAGTGTACTTATTCCTACCAGTAAAGGCTATACATAGCAAGGAGTGTACTTATTCCTACCAGTAAAGGCTATACATAGCAAGGAGTGTACTTATTCCTACCAGTAAAGGCTATATGTAGCATGGAGTGTACTTATTCCTACCAGTAAAGGCTATACGTAGCATGGAGTGTATTTATTCCTACCAGTAAAGGCTATACATAGCAGGGGGTGTACTTATTCCTACCGGTAATGGCTATATGTAGCAGGGGGTGTACTTATTCCTACCGATAATGGCTATATGTAGCAGGGGGTGTACTTATTCCTACTGATAATGGCTATATGTAGCAGGGAGTGTACTTATTCCTACCGGTAATGGCTATACGTAGCATGGAGTGTATTTATTCCTATCTGTAATTGTTATACGTAGCAGGTAGTGTACTTATTCCTATCTGTAATGGCTATACGTAGCAGGGAGTGTACTTATTCCTACCGGTAATGGCTATACGTAGCATGGAGTGTATTTATTCCTACCGGTAATGGCTATACATAGCAGGGAGTGTATTTATTCCTACCGGTAATGGCTATACATAGCAGGGAGTGTATCTATTCCTACCGGTAATGGCTATACGTAGCAGGGAGTGTATTTATTCCTATCTGTAATGGTTATACGTAGCAGGGAGTGTATGTATTCCTATCTGTAATGGTTATACGTAGCAGGGAGTGTATTTATTCCTATATGTAATGGCTATACATAGCACGGAGTGTATTTATTCCTATCTGTAATGGCTATACATAGCACGGAGTGTATTTATTCCTATCTGTAAGTGTTATACGTAGCACGGAGTGTATTTATTCCTATCTGTAATGGTTATACGTAGCAGGGAGTGTATTTATTCCTATCTGTAATGGCTATACATAGCAGGGAGTGTATTTATTCCTACCAGTAAAGGCTATACATAGCACGGCGTGTACTTATTCCTACCAATAAAGGCTATACATAGCAATGAGTGTACTTATTCCTACCAGTAAAGGCTATACATAGCACGGATTGTACTTATTCCTACCAGTAAAGGCTATACATAGCTCGGAGTGTACTTATTCCTACCAGTAAAGGCTATACATAGCAAGGAGTGTACTTATTCCTACCAGTAAAGGCTATACATAGCAAGGAGTGTACTTATTCCTACCAGTAAAGGCTATATGTAGCATGGAGTGTACTTATTCCTACCAGTAAAGGCTATACGTAGCATGGAGTGTATTTATTCCTACCAGTAAAGGCTATACATAGCAGGGGGTGTACTTATTCCTACCGGTAATGGCTATATGTAGCAGGGGGTGTACTTATTCCTACCGATAATGGCTATATGTAGCAGGGGGTGTACTTATTCCTACTGATAATGGCTATATGTAGCAGGGAGTGTACTTATTCCTACCGGTAATGGCTATACGTAGCATGGAGTGTATTTATTCCTATCTGTAATTGTGATACGTAGCAGGTAGTGTACTTATTCCTATCTGTAATGGCTATACGTAGCAGGGAGTGTACTTATTCCTACCGGTAATGGCTATACGTAGCATGGAGTGTATTTATTCCTACCGGTAATGGCTATACATAGCAGGGAGTGTACTTATTCCTACCGGTAATGGCTATACATAGCAGGGAGTGTATCTATTCCTACCGGTAATGGCTATACGTAGCAGGGAGTGTATTTATTCCTATCTGTAATGGTTATACGTAGCAGGGAGTGTATGTATTCCTATCTGTAATGGTTATACGTAGCAGGGAGTGTATTTATTCCTATATGTAATGGCTATACATAGCACGGAGTGTATTTATTCCTATCTGTAATGGCTATACATAGCACGGAGTGTATTTATTCCTATCTGTAATGGTTATACGTAGCAGGGAGTGTATTTATTCCTATCTGTAATGGCTATACATAGCAGGGAGTGTATTTATTCCTATCTGTAATGGCTATACGTAGCAGGGAGTGTATTTATTCCTATCTGTAATGGCTATACGTAGCAGGGAGTGTATTTATTCCTATCTGTAATGGCTATACGTAGCAGGGAGTGTATTTATTCCTATCTGTAATGGTTATGCGTAGCAGGGAGTGTATTGATTCCTATCTGTATTGGCTATACGTAGCATGGAGTGTATTGATTCCTATCTGTAATGGCTATACGTAGCATGGAGTGTATTTATTCCTACCGGTAATGGCTATACGTAGCAGGGAGTGTATTTATTCCTATCTGTAATGGTTATACGTAGCAGGGAGTGTATTTATTCCTACCGGTAATGGCTATGCATAGCAGGGAGTGTATTTATTCCTATCTGTAATGGTTATACGTAGCAGGGAGTGTATTTATTCCTACCGGTAATTGCTATTGTTTTAACATGATATTAATAGAGAAGGTATAGTCGCATCTAATGTTTTACATACAAACAATAACTGTGTACTCGTTTGATGAAAATGAGGCCTTTAAAGGGTCATTTTTCCTGTTTTAGAGAAATATAGTAGTTTTTCCTTTTTGTTCCCAGTGATGGAAAAGTAAATAAACTTAGTTCTGTTGGTAGAATAGTATCAGTACTTGAAACCTTTGTGTGTATACATGTCATCTGAGGCCCTGTTAACAGCCATTGTAAGATTCGATTAATTTGGCAAATTGCATATTTTCAATAATAACTATAATTACAATTAAACAAATATAAGTGAATAGGTTGTACACTATATCTGAATTGTACAACACACTATGAATAAAATACCTATCTTAGCACATGCCTAATATAATGAGGCCATTCAAAGGGTAATATTTATAATAGTGATGGCGGAACCTTGTCAATAACAATTGTCAAATACAATAACAAAACAAACGTTTCCTAGCATCATTTCCTAGCTCATATGGCATGTTCTGGAGTACATCAAATCTCTCGAACACTGCTGTGACTTCATCAGGAACGTTGTGCTGAAAATAATCTCTTGAAAAATGCATAGATTTCCATATGTTGAATACCGTGCTCATACCAACACCATTTAATGTAGAGACCGTTTCACAGCCGGATATATCATGGAAGAGTAAGAGTCCCCAAGAGGCATCTTAACCAAGATTGTCAGATATTTCGTGTCAAGGTATAGAGCAGAAATTATTGGCATGACATAAATAAGGCAACCCACATACAGCAAGTAGAAGCTGTAAGTAAACTCAGTACAGCAATGGCCAACATCACGTCAGTATCAATAGTCTGGATAAGTACTCAACTTGTATTAAAAGAATTCGCTGCTTCTTCATGGTTACAAGGTTGAAGGTCAGTCACATCAAAGTCAATCTCTGTGTTAGATTTCAGGACAGTTTTACCAGCAATGATAGTGTAGCTCGAAATTCATTGTGATAGGTACTTATATAATGCAAGCCAACCACTCCAATCTAACCAATCTCCAATAACCTTCAAGAAGGACACCTATCAACACCGTGTCATTTCCAGGTCCATACCCAGTACTATGTGGGCCATAACCATTGTATCCTCTTGGTCAATGTGAGGAGTGGTTGATATTGTGATCTGGTCAGGGTTCTTAACTTCAGTGACATGTTTGATAAGAGGCATTCCATGCTTTACCTAAGCCGCAGTGAACACATGGGAATAGTGCTTTTATGGCTGGTGCTATTGTGTCAATTGAGAGGTGTTGTGCAAATAATGCTGACCATGAAAAAACATTCGTTTTAACCTACCGTTGTCTTTCCAAGATTGTCGGCACCATCCTATAACCATTTGGTCACTAAGAACTAATTCACGTTGTATAGTTGGAGGAGGCTCACAGTCATACACGACAGCCGGTTGTGGAGTGTTGGCCTTCAATGCTACAGGAGGAACATCTTTGTACTTCTCTGGTAGATATTTTGTGACTGATCGGCCTTGAGATGAGTTATATTTATACATTGCGCCTCAGACCGAGTTTAATCTATTGCGCAACCGTTGTAAATAACCAAACTGGTTTGATTTGGTACGGGACAGATTAGCTGTATGATTATATATTTATAACGTAAATATCTACACCGAGAGCTTATTAAACATATTATAGTATACAATTACTTGTATCGTCTGCTGTCATAGTCTATAGAAGTACGTTTAACCCTTTCCTTCATAGAGATTTAGGTTAATATAATATTATATCTCCATACAAACGATAGCCATTTAGCTATCATGCAGTGGATAAGTAGTCGCCATATCTATCCCACCTCCCTAGATATTACTGGGACTACATGAGATTCTGGCCTTTATTATGAACATTGGTTTGGTTACTACATTGTCAATGTATGTCGTATCGGTAATGGTGTCAAGAGGTGCTTCTATGAGGGAAAGGGTTAAAATATAAACTCTATTGACTAGATAAAGTTGTGTCGGCTGTTAACCCTCTTATATGGTAAAAAGAACAATTTAACATAGATGTAGAATAATATATCGCATGTAGAATAATATATCGCAATTAATAAACAACTGATTAACTTGAATAGTTGATTTTAACTCTATACAATGTCACTCAAACTAAACGACGAATTGAAACTGTAATAACATAAAAATTAATACATTGTAATCGCTAGCAGACGACTTTAATTGATTTTTACCCAATGACCCAGGTGTCGTTATACACTACATAATGATAAAATAGCGTTACGCACTACCGGCGGGTTTCTATTGACCGAGATTGCTGTACCATGAAATGCATCCTTTGATGTTACTGAATGTGGTTGTGATCCATGCTCCTGAGATTTGGTGGGCATACAATGCTAGTAGTTTCATATTCACTTAAGACAGTTTACTATGTATGTGGTAACCTGTATAACCCTGTTATAAGACACCAACACGCCTTTGTAATTTATTATTATCCACAAGTCATCACTTGCACATTTATAAGTTTAACCCTCTGTTTATGCAATAAACTCAGCAACAATGATAGCCTTTTTCGAGTATTCATCAGATTTATAGTAAAAGAAACAACTACCATGAAATGTTGTATCAAAACTCTTTCTAAGCTTCCTTGTTTCTATCGGTTCCATACACATTTGCACGTACCCTGTACAACTCGATGTCGAAAATTTCTCAAACCCAACAGTATGTCCTGATGTGGATTCCTAAAACATAGAATTCATTATTAATTGTACAGTAAAACCCATATAATAAGACCACCTATGGGACTTCCAAAAAGTGGTCTTATTAGCGGGGTGGTCTCTTTATCGAGTTTGGTCAAGAAGACCAAATTATGATACGGACTGTTGCTGTGTAAAAACCATCCTGGTTTAGAAGAATGATTCTAGTATCTTACTCTTCATGTAAGTCCAGAAGCACTTGGAATCATTCTTTAAGTCCTGATTGACTGTGTCCTTGATGGAATTGTTGTGGGCTCTGCGCATTTCTCGTTGAGTTTCAGTTCTCAGTGACTTGCAACGTACCCAGTCCTTGTTCTTGTTGCTGACCTTGGCTTTCCCGTAGGCTATGGTCTTGCGTCGACTAGGGTGGCAAGTGTTTGTAGAGACCCATGGGTGGGCGAAGCGTGTGGAGCTGAGCTTTGATGGAACATGCTTCTCGATAATAGTGAGGATACCAGACTTGAAGGCTGTCCACATGGCATCTAGAGATATAATGATCGGTGTACAATGCTCGTTAAAAGTTGTTCAAATGGTGACCACAGGATAAAAAATGTGCGTAGCCCGGGAGGTCAATAAATAATAATTAGGGGAGTACTATTATTTTGAGAATATGGTCGTGTCTTATATCAAATTAAAGGTATCGTCGAGGCAATCACTGTAATGCAATGTTTATCAAAATCATATGATTTTGTCATCCAAGAAGGCCGTCGAAAGGTCAAACGGTCAACATTTTATGAGATATTTCAAACGGCTTCTTCTCATGACCTATAAAACAATGTTCAAGAAACGGTACGTGTGCTTAGGTGAACCATTGCCAAATATGCAAAAATAAAATTCCTCTGAAATCAAAGATGGCCGCCTTTAAAAATATCACAAATTCTTAAAAAACATTCTCTTATGACAAATTTTAGTTGGAATGATCGATGAAAAATGCTCTTTCAGCGTTGTTCAAATGCTGACAAATATTATTTTTGAGCGAATATGGATATGCCGATTTTATAACAAATCGATGGTATCGACGGGGCTATCGATCTGATGTAATTGTTATTAACATCAGAAGATGTTGTCATCCAAGATGGCTGCCGAAAGGTCATATCTATATATCTATCTTCCTTTAATGTCGAACCCCTCGCGGGGACGTAGACATGTTGCGCGTCAAAAACCGCAAAGAAGTTAAAAGTATGAGTAGTAAGTTAAAAGCATAATTTAAGAAAGTAGTGAAAATAAGTTCTGGTAAAAGTTTAAAAGCAGCTGCGCAGAACAACATGGGACTGGCATGAGCAATATGGCAACATGCCGTATTGAATTGCTCTATGGTAGGGAGATGGACAATGTCAGGAGGGAGATGGTTCCAATGGTAGACTGTTCTTGGAAAAAAGGAAAACTTGTAGTAATCTGTAGTTGCTGTAATTAACCTATAGCTTAAGGAATGGCGAACAGGACGGGAGAGGGGAACTAGTAATTTCCAATGGGAATAACAACAAGATCATTATGAATTTTATACATAAGGGATAACCTATTGTCAATACGCCGTTGATCTAGTCTGCGTAGATTTAGGGAATGTAGCATGTCTGTAACACTAGAGGTACAATAGAAGTCAGCCTTTATCCAACTGGCTGCTCTTCGCTGGACACCTTCAATTTGGTATATCAATGTTTGGGTATGGGGCGACCAGATCTCGGAGCCATATTCAAGCTGGGGTCTCACTAGTGTCTGGTAAGCCATGGACTTAAGGGTTTCGGATTTGACCTGGCGGTTTCTACGTAGAAATCCTAATGTTTGGTTTGCTTTCTTAGTTGACCTTTTTATGTGAGTGTCCCACGACAGGTTATTTGAGATATCCACGCCAAGGTATTTGGATGAGGTGACCCACCCAAGTAGGACTCCATGGAGTTTAAATTGACTGGGAATAGGATGTTTCCTTCTGGTGACGTGGATAACTTGACATTTGGAGGGGTTAAATTCCATGTCCCACTCCAACTCCCACTCTTCTAAGATCGTATTGGAGTGTGACCGATTCATTTGCAGATGTCAGTGATATATATACTGCAGTATCATCTGCAAAGATACGGAATTTGGAACTGATATTTTGTCGTTTATGTAGTATATGATAAGCAGGGGTTCAAGTACGGATCCCTGTGGGACTCCAGAGGGCACCGGAATGGCCTCTGCACTAATACCATAATCATAAGACCATTCTTTCAAAAAGATCGTTCATTTATTATAGATTTCAAAATACAGTCAAACCTGTCTATAAAGGACACCCTCGGGAATGTCAAAAATTGGCCTTTGTTGGCAGGTTGCCTCTCAATAGAGGGTTAAAATGGATTGAAAATGGCTCGACGGGAGATAAAAATGGTAGTCTTTAGAGACAGGATTTTCATATGCGACCTTTATTCGGAGATAGCCTTTAGCACAGGTTTGACTGTACATACTGTCATATATCAAAGTAAATATATCAAAGTAAAGGTATCCTTATCCAATTCCTAGAATCCTAGTTATATCTATATATGTATACATTTTTATTTATATTTCCATATATTATTGTCATGGGTAAATGTTTAAAATTGCATCTGTAATTGTGAAGCACAATAGAATTTAATTTTTGCCATATATAAATGCTATGTATTTATATTTGTATTTATCGACGAAACGATCACTCTGGTGCAATTGTTATCAAAAATCAGATGTCGAATAAGCGATGGCCACCATATAAAAATAACACAAATCCTTCAAACATCTCGCAAACCACCAGTCGGATTTTGGTAACATTTGGTAGGAATGATCGATGTTCAATACTCTTTCAAAGTAGTTAAAATGATGACCCCTGTGTAAAAACGAAGCAGGTGTGCGATACATGGCTATCGTGGCCCTGTTGTTGTTTTAAGATTTAGGAAACGTGCAGCATCTTAATCAAATATTGTGGTAGATTCGAAGTTTCGAACACCCACTCTAGGCATTTGTCCGATGATCGTATAGCCTTTGTAAATCGTTGTATTAACCCAGGTTGTGTGTCTTTGTTGTTGCGTACACAGCAATAAGTATATACGTATAATATATGTATATACAACTTATCCCTTCTATATATAATAACTATAAAAGGTATACAAGTGCACGATTACTCGCACTAAATAAAGCTGTTCGATTCCTCTGGCAGGTGGATTACTCTACTGCGTCTGCCCCAAGAACGAATGGTGTAGTTTTGTTTATGGTCACCTCCGCCGAGGCATGTGGGCGACTGCTTTCTCTTAGATAATTAAATTGATATGTCGCTTCTGTAAACATCCGGAATAGGCATCCTCTATCGCTGTACAGGGTCACATATCCTGTGTTGGTGTTCTCTTTCGAAAGGTTCTTTTTAGGACCACGCACGTCACTGGTTGTCATGTCACAGTAGCATGTCGCTTCCAGGTCTGCACATGATCTGCACGCGTTGTTCTTCTTGACGACTGGATCATGTTGGATAAAGGCTGTGAGCACTCTCAAGACGGTCCAGCGGACGCGCCGCACACATGTACAGAGTGCGACACGCTGAAGGTACATACGTCCTCGGCTGCTGCTACGAGATGTCCCCCGAAAGCCACGTGCACACCTTGAGGATTTCAGCTGGAAAAAGTTCGAAAGCACCTAATAGTAGCATGGGCTTGTGTATGACGATTGGTTAATCTAAACCACCAGTTTGCTATTAGTAGGAAACCACGGAAATCAGACTGGGTTACCCCGAACAGAGCTCGGCTGTTCCCATTAATGCACATACAGACGATAGCTGATAATGTTTGTACATATAATTAAGTAAAACAAGGAAAACTTAAATATGTTTTTGTTTTTTTCGTTGTGAATTATGGAATAGAATTGAGTAAAGTAGAATACAGTGAACATATAAATTCCTTGTTTCAATCAATTACACAATGAAACACTCAGGTTGGTTTACATTCAACCAATCATGCTTAACTGTCATCCTAGCGGGTACGTAGAAATAATAGAAAACAACGAAGCACCGAAACGTATTTAATATTATTTCATGTGGAATTTATGTATACTTTAAGGCGTTTGGAGTTCGTACGAATCACTGACCTGATATATCGTCAAAATCCCTGATATCGGCCCTCGACTGTTTTCGGCTTTTGTTTATTCACGTGAGTTGTGTTTACTTCCGGCACGAGGATGGCGTTATTGCTCTAAAACAGATGCTTTGGTACTTATGGTGTTTACATATTACTTATCAAAGAGCAAACTGTGCGTGAAGCAGATACATATTCACATTTTATTTAAAAGTATGCAAGTGTTGGTGTTTTCATTAATCCCATTTATGTGTAGCCTAAAATCCCTTAAACAGAGGTAAACATAAAGATGTGTTTGTTTTTGTAAAATGAGAAATTTCATCGTCTGCTCAGGAAGGTCACGTGATAGTTATGCGACAATGTGATAAAGCGCATTTTACAGGTCAATTCAAATATACTCTTACAGCTTTTTAACACTTTTTCTTCAAAAATACTATTGTCCAAGATATTTACTATTTATGCTAATTCAGTTTCATCCAATTTGTTTCAAATCCAATATGGCGTCTCTATTCACCAAGTTCACTGACAAATGCATGTCAGGCTGTTAGAGACATGGTTTGTCAGTAAAATCGGCAGCAAGACAGTATGGTGTGCCATTCTCCATCAACCAAAATATGTACTGTAAAGGAAAATACATCAATCTCAACACGCACATTTATGTTCTCATGAAAAACACTAGAGACGTGTCGCAGCTCCAGTGGTAAGCAATACAAGCCTTTTTGGGCAAAAGCGCCTTTCTGATAGAGGCCTATAAAGACACGACTTCGAAACCATACAGGTATTTGGTCTTGGACTTTTCCCTGGGAACGGAGGAGCGTTATGGCGTGTTTGTAGGAGAAGACACCATCGTGTATCAACCAGCATGAAGGAAATGGTATTGCTGCCTTACGAACGATATCAGCGTTTGTTGACGGAATCCATGCGTATAAATCCACGAAGAACTCTTAGCGGGATATTTGCCTGACATCTAGCAGGGAAGACGTCTCCGGCACAACGGAAAGCACTACGATGAGTAGCAGGCGATAGGGCAATGGCTGCATTGGAATGCCTGGTACAACGTTTTCCAAAGTCCATGCAAAACAGAGTGCGAAGTTTGTTGGAATATATTCAACCTCATGTCACCTGGAATGAAAAAGGAGAAGTCACTATACAGGATCGAAACATACCAGGGTCAAATATCATCAATCTCTTCAATGTTCATCTGAAATACTATAAAAGAGTTTTTTCAAGTCGGGAAAAGCGCATTTCGAATGTTGTTAGCTGAACTCAATATACCGAAGAGTTTGCTGTCGCCCTCTGCGATACAACAGATCAGAAGAAGGGACGAGCTCCCACCACCCCGGGTATTCCGGTCAAACGAACGGACGTAACGACACCCGAAGAACGGAAAGAGAGACAGAAAGTCAAATGGCTTCGCCTACCAAATACGAAGAGTACTTAGCCAGCATTTACTACGATATCACGCACGCTGGGACCTACGGAGGAGTGGAGAAACTCTACCGCGCTGTGAGAAAGGATGGCGAATTTGTCCTGGGTAGAAGGAAGATTCGTAATTGGCTGGTGAAGCATGAAGATTACGCCGTGCATCGTGAAACGCGATCGAAATTTAAATGTAGACGCATGGTAGCTCCTTTTGTCGATTACCAATGTGAAATGGACACGGCCAATATGGCGTACTACAAGAGACACAACGAGGGGTACGCTTAGTTTGTATTAGCGATCGACATCTTATCGAAGTTTGTGTGGCCGGTCCCATTGCGGACTACCACGCGTATGGAAATGGTGCGAGCCTTGACACGAATATTCGCATCGGGACGTAAACTAACGCACCTACGTACCGATCAGGGAACGGAGTTTGTCAATGTTAATGTCAAACCCTTCCTCAAGAAAGAAGGAGAGGATTTATTCGTGACTCACAACGTGGTGAAGGCGTCGTATGCCGAGAGAGCGATCAAATCCCGTGTGATGAGATACATGACCCATCAACAAACCAAACGTTGGGTAGACATCCTGCCAGAAATTACCGAGAGCTACAATGCGACGTATCACTGATCTATCAAAAGAACACCGTGGAGCGGTAATGCCGCAAACTCGGTGAACTTGTGGAAGCAGCAGTACATCAGAAAGCCAAAAGCATCAGCGAGGAGGCCGCATGCATCGCGTACTGGGGACTTTAAATATAAAGTGGGAGATCTGGTGATTGTGTCTTTTATGTGGCGAGCCTTTCAGCGAGAATACGACGTACGTTGGTCTCGGAGGACTTTACGTGATCAACAGTCGTTTTATGAGTGACAATATCCCGCAGAACCAGTTGAAAGATTACGCCTGTGAGGTCGTCAGTGGCACGTGTTATCAAAATCAACTGAAAAAGGCGTACGAACAAGACAGCTAATTGGTGGATAAAGTGCTCAGATCTAGAAAACGAGGGGGGGGGACGCAGCAGCAGTACGACGCCTGGGTCAATGAAGAAGATGTCAGTTCTTTAAAAAAAAGACAGGTTCCTCATAGACCATGGCACAGACGGTTGAGAATAATCTAGCTTTATTTCGAATTTTGGCGGACACGTCCGACGCTCAGCGACTGGTGATTGTGAAAACGTTAAGCCCGAGTCAAATACGGGGCTTGTTAGAGACTGTTTACAATGTATTGAGTGGAACTTGTCCCATCAATGATAAGGTGAAGAAGACACTGTATCACCAGAGAAGGATCATACATCACATGGTATCCACAGAACTTACTCGTCAGCAACATCACCGCCTGTTAGTCAAACACAGAGCGGTCTTGTCTCTTCTGCTCAAACCCGTTGTAGAGATTTTAGAGTAAATGGGAAAGAAGCGACTCACTTCTTTTGAGTAAAAGAGTGAACTCATCGGAAGATGGATCGGTATCTTTACGTGCACAGCGACTAGAGTAATACATATTTCGATGACAACACCACCACAGGATTCAGAGTACAGCTGAAATTCCACTTGTATTTACCTGACCTGGGGAACGTGGCTTTAGTGGAATTTCATGTAACGGAAAAGTCAAAGTCGAGCGTCAAAGCGGACCATGGTCTTTACAGTTACGCGGACCTATGTAAAGAAAGAATCATTTACGGGGAAGAGCGCCTTTGTTGGGACGGTTTGAAAAGCAAAGGCAAGTGGGATTATATCCCGCACCCTCCCTTCTACGTACCAGTGAACTGAGAGACTGCGATCTATATAAAGGGAGAGCGCGACGAAGACGCTATACATTTAGGCAAACCCGTGCAGTTGACACTTCATTTCAAGCATTATCCATTTTGGTAAGACAATGAGACTGTACTTACCAAATCCGCAGTTGTGGGTGGATTATTTTAACGGCTTGTGTAAATTGTCTTCGAATCAATGGGTGGTGGAAGGAGACGTTGTATCATTACGGTAAAGCAACCGAGAAAGACAGAGGATCAACGCATTTCTATCAAAGCTGTGTTGAAGCATGAAGATAACGCCGTGCATCGTGGAAAGCGATCGAAATTTAAACGTAAACGCATGGTGGCTCCTTTTGTCGATCATCCAGAGTCTAATCATTATCTACATAACGTTTCCACATAGTGTACATCCAGAATCTACATAACGTATCCCCAAATTGTGCATCCAGAGTCTAATCATTGTCTACATAACGTATCCCCAAACTGTGCATCCAGAGTCTACATAACGTATCCCAAAACTGTGCATCCAGAGTCTAATCATTGTCTACATAACGTATCCCCAAACTGTGCTTCCAGAGTCTAATCATTGTCTACATAACGTATCCCAAAACTGTGCATCCAAAGTCTAATCATTGTCTACATAACGTATCCCCAAACTGTGCTTCCAGAGTCTAATCATTGTCTACATAACGTTTCCACAAAGTGTACATTCAGAATCTGCATAACGTATCCCCAAACTCTGCATCCAGAGTCTAATCATTGTCTACATAACGTATCTACAAACTGTGCATCCAGAGTCTACATTACGTATCCCCAAACTGTGCTTCCAGAGTCTAATCATTGTCTACATAACGTTTCCACAAAGTGTACATCCAGAATCTAATCATTATCTACATAACGTATCTCCAAACTGTGCATCCAGATTCTAATCAGTGTCTACATAACGTATCTACAAACTGTGCATCCAGAGTCTAATCATTGTCTACATAACGTATCCACAAAGTGTGCATCCAGAGTCTAATCATTATCTACATAACGTATCCCCAAACTGTGCATCCAGAGTCTAATCATTGTCTACATAACGTATCCACAAAGTGTGCATCCAGAGTCTAATCATTGTCTACATAACGTATCCCCAAACTGTGCATCCAGAGTCTAATCATTGTCTACATAACGTATCCCCAAACTGTGCATCCAGAGTCTAATCATTGTCTACATAACGTATCCCCAAACTGTGCATCCAGAGTCTAATCATTGTCTACATAACGTATCCCCAAACTGTGCATCCAGAGTCTAATCATTGTCTACATAACGTATCTCCAAACTGTGCATCCAGAGTCTAATCATTGTCTACATAACGTATCCCCAAACTGTGCATCCAGAGTCTAATCATTGTCTACATAACGTATCCCCAAACTGTGCATCCAGAGTCTAATCATTGTCTACATAACGTATCCCCAAACTGTGCATCCAGAGTCTAATCATTATCTACATAACGTATCCCCAAACTGTGCATCCAGAGTCTAATCATTGTCTACATAACGTATCCCCAAACTGTGCATCCAGAGTCTAATCATTGTCTACATAACGTATCCCCAAACTGTGTAGCCAGAGTCTAATAATTATCTACATAACGTGTCCCCAAACTGTGCATCCAGAGTCTAATCATTGTCTACATAACGTGTCCCCAAACTGTGCATCCATAGTCTAATCATTATCTACATAGCGTATCTACAAACTGTGCATCCATAGTCTAATCATTGTCTACATAGCGTATCCACAAAGTGTACTTCCAGAGTCTACATAACGTATCCCTAAACTGTGCATCCAGAGTCTAATCATTGTCTACATAGCGTATCCACAAAGTGTACTTCCAGAGTCTACATAACGTATCCCTAAACTGTGCATCCAGAGTCTAATCATTTTTAACATAACGTATCTCGAAACTGTGCATCCAGAATCTACATTTCCTATCCCCAAACTGTACACCCATGGTCTAATAATTGTCTACATAACGTATCCCCAAACTGTGCATCCAGAGTCTAATCATTGTCTACATAACGTATCCCCAAACTGTGTAGCCATAGTCTAATAATTATCTACATAACGTGTCCCCAAACTGTGCATCCAGAGTCTAATCATTGTCTACATAACGTATCCCCAAACTGTGCATCCAGAGTCTAATCATTGTCTACATAACGTATCCCCAAACTATGTAGCCAGAGTCTAATAATTATCTACATAACGTGTCCCAAACTGTGCATCCATAGTCTAATCAGTGTCTACATAACATATCCACAACGTGTACATCCATAATCTACATAACGTATCCCCAAACTGAGCATCCATAGTCTAATCATTGTCTACATAACGTATCCACAAAGTGTACATCCAGAGTCTACATAGCGTATCCCCAAGCTGTGCATCCATAGTCTAATCATTGTCTACATAACGTATCCACAAACTGTGCATCCAGATTCTAATCAGTGTCTACATAACGTATCTACAAACTGTGCATCCAGAGTCTAATCATTGTCTACATAACGTATCCATAAAGTGTGCATCCAGAGTCTAATCATTATCTACATAACGTATCCCCAAACTGTGTCCAATCTAATCATTCTACATAACGTATCCCAAACTGTGACCAAGTCTAATCATTGTCTACATAACGTATCCCCAAAATGTGCATCCAGAGTCTAATCATTGTCTACATAACGTATCCCCAAAGTGTGCATCCAGAGTCTAATCATTGTCTACATAACGTATCCCCAAACTGTGCATCCAGAGTCTAATCATTGTCTACATAACGTATCCCCAAACTGTGCATCCAGAGTCTAATCATTGTCTACATAACGTATCCCCAAACTGTGCATCCAGAGTCTAATCATTGTCTACATAACGTATCTACAAACTGTGCATCCAGAGTCTAATCAGTGTCTACATAGCGTATCCACAAAGTGTACTTCCAGAGTCTACATAACGTATCCCTAAACTGTGCATCCAGAGTCTAATCATTTTTAACATAACGTATCTCGAAACTGTGCATCCAGAGTCTACATTTCCTATCCCCAAACTGTACACCCATGGTCTAATAATTGTCTACATAACGTATCCCCAAACTGTGCATCCAGAGTCTAATCATTGTCTACATAACGTATCCCCAAACTGTGCATCCAGAGTCTAATCATTGTCTACATAACGTATCCCCAAACTGTGCATCCAGAGTCTAATCATTGTCTACATAACGTATCCCCAAACTGTGTAGCCAGAGTCTAATAATTATCTACATAACGTGTCCCCAAACTGTGCATCCAGAGTCTAATCATTGTCTACATAACGTATCCCCAAACTGTGCATCCAGAGTCTAATCATTGTCTACATAACGTATCCACAAAGTGTGCATCCAGAGTCTAATCATTGTCTACATAACGTATCCCCAAACTGTGCATCCAGAGTCTAATCATTGTCTACATAACGTATCCCCAAACTGTGCATCCAGAGTCTAATCATTGCCTACATAACGTATCCCCAAAATGTGCATCCAGAGTCTAATCATTGTCTACATAACGTATCCCCAAAATGTGCATCCAGAGTCTAATCATTGTCTACATAACGTATCCCCAAACTGTGCATCCAGAGTCTAATCATTGTCTACATAACGTATCCCCAAACTGTGCATCCAGAGTCTAATCATTGTCTACATAACGTATCCCCAAACTGTGCATCCAGAGTCTAATCATTGTCTACATAGCGTATCCACAAAGTGTACTTCCAGAGTCTACATAACGTATCCCTAAACTGTGCATCCAGAGTCTAATCATTTTTAACATAACGTATCTCGAAACTGTGCATCCAGAATCTACATTTCCTATCCCCAAACTGTACACCCATGGTCTAATAATTGTCTACATAACGTATCCCCAAACTGTGCATCCAGAGTCTAATCATTGTCTACATAACGTATCCCCAAACTGTGTAGCCATAGTCTAATAATTATCTACATAACGTGTCCCCAAACTGTGCATCCAGAGTCTAATCATTGTCTACATAACGTATCCCCAAACTGTGCATCCAGAGTCTAATCATTGTCTACATAACGTATCCACAAACTGTGCATCCAGAGTCTACATTACGTATCCCCAAACTGTGCATCCAGAGTCTAATCATTGTCTACATAACGTATCCACAAAGTGTACATCCAGAGTCTAATCATTATCTACATAACGTATCTCCAAACTGTGCATCCAGAGTCTAATCATTGTCTACATAACGTATCCACAAACTGTGCATCCAGAGTCTAATCATTGTCTACATAACGTATCCCCAAACTGTGCATCCAGAGTCTAATCAGTGTCTACATAGCGTATCCACAAAGTGTACTTCCAGAGTCTACATAACGTATCCCTAAACTGTGCATCCAGAGTCTAATCATTTTTAACATAACGTATCTCGAAACTGTGCATCCAGAGTCTACATTTCCTATCCCCAAACTGTACACCCATGGTCTAATAATTGTCTACATAACGTATCCCCAAACTGTGCATCCAGAGTCTAATCATTGTCTACATAACGTATCCCCAAACTGTGCATCCAGAGTCTAATCATTGTCTACATAACGTATCCCCAAACTGTGCATCCAGAGTCTAATCATTGTCTACATAACGTATCCCCAAACTGTGTATCCAGAGTCTAATCATTGTCTACATAACGTATCCCCAAACTGTGCATCCAGAGTCTAATCATTGTCTACATAACGTATCCCCAAACTGTGCATCCAGAGTCTAATCATTGTCTACATAACGTATCCACAAACTGTGCATCCAGAGTCTAATCATTGTCTACATAACGTATCCCCAAACTGTGCATCCAGAGTCTAATCATTGTCTACATAGCGTATCCACAAAGTGTACTTCCAGAGTCTACATAACGTATCCCTAAACTGTGCATCCAGAGTCTAATCATTTTTAACATAACGTATCTCGAAACTGTGCATCCAGATCTACATTTCCTATCCCCAAACTGTACACCCATGGTCTAATAATTGTCTACATAACGTATCCACAAACTGTGCATCCAGAGTCTAATCATTGTCTACATAACGTATCCCCAAACTGTGCATCCAGAGTCTAATCATTGTCTACATAACGTATCCCCAAACTGTGCATCCAGAGTCTAATAATTATCTACATAACGTATCCCCAAACTGTGCATCCAGAGTCTAATCATTGTCTACATAACGTATCCCCAAACTGTGCATCCATAGTCTAATCATTGTCTACATAACGTATCCCCAAACTGTGCATCCAGAGTCTAATCATTGTCTACATAGCGTATCCCAAAGTGTACTTCCAGAGTCTACATAACGTATCCCTAAACTGTGCATCCAGAGTCTAATCATTTTTAACATAACGTATCTCGAAACTGTGCATCCAGAATCTACATTTCCTATCCCCAAACTGTACACCCATGGTCTAATAATTGTCTACATAACGTATCCCCAAACTGTGCATCCAGAGTCTAATCATTGTCTACATAACGTATCCCCAAACTGTGTAGCCATAGTCTAATAATTATCTACATAACGTGTCCCCAAACTGTGCATCCAGAGTCTAATCATTGTCTACATAACGTATCCCCAAACTGTGCATCCAGAGTCTAATCATTGTCTACATAACGTATCCCCAAACTGTGTAGCCAGAGTCTAATAATTATCTACATAACGTGTCCCCAAACTGTGCATCCAGAGTCTAATCATTGTCTACATAACGTGTCCCCAAACTGTGCATCCATAGTCTAATCATTATCTACATAGCGTATCTACAAACTGTGCATCCATAGTCTAATCATTGTCTACATAGCGTATCCACAAAGTGTACTTCCAGAGTCTACATAACGTATCCCTAAACTGTGCATCCAGAGTCTAATCATTTTTAACATAACGTATCTCGAAACTGTGCATCCAGAATCTACATTTCCTATCCCCAAACTGTACACCCATGGTCTAATAATTGTCTACATAACGTATCCCCAAACTGTGCATCCAGAGTCTAATCATTGTCTACATAACGTATCCCCAAACTGTGTAGCCATAGTCTAATAATTATCTACATAACGTGTCCCCAAACTGTGCATCCAGAGTCTAATCATTATCTACATAGCGTATCTACAAACTGTGCATCTATAGTCTAATCATTGTCTACATAGCGTATCCACAAAGTGTACTTCCAGAGTCTACATAACGTATCCCTAAACTGTGCATCCAGAGTCTAATCATTTTTAACATAACGAATCTCGAAACTGTGCATCCAGAATCTACATTTCCTATCCCCAAACTGTACACCCATGGTCTAATCATTGTCTACATAACGTATCCCCAAACTGTGCATCCAGAGTCTAATCATTGTCTACATAGCGTATCCCCAAACTGTGCATCCAGAGTCTAATCATTGTCTACATAGCGTATCCACAAAGTGTACTTCCAGAGTCTACATAACGTATCCCTAAACTGTGCATCCAGAGTCTAATCATTTTTAACATAACGTATCTCGAAACTGTGCATCCAGAATCTACATTTCCTATCCCCAAACTGTACACCCATGGTCTAATAATTGTCTACATAACGTATCCCCAAACTGTGCATCCAGAGTCTAATCATTGTCTACATAACGTATCCCCAAACTGTGACCAGATCTACATAACGTTCCCCAAACTGTGCACCGTCTACATAACGTATCCCCAAACTGTGCATCCAGAGTCTAATCATTGTCTACATAACGTATCCCCAAACTGTGTAGCCATAGTCTAATAATTATCTACATAACGTGTCCCCAAACTGTGCATCCAGAGTCTAATCATTGTCTACATAACGTATCCCCAAACTGTGCATCCAGAGTCTAATCATTGTCTACATAACGTATCCCCAAACTATGTAGCCAGAGTCTAATAATTATCTACATAACGTGTCCCAAACTGTGCATCCATAGTCTAATCAGTGTCTACATAACATATCCACAACGTGTACATCCATAATCTACATAACGTATCCCCAAACTGAGCATCCATAGTCTAATCATTGTCTACATAACGTATCCACAAAGTGTACATCCAGAGTCTACATAGCGTATCCCCAAGCTGTGCATCCATAGTCTAATCATTGTCTACATAACGTATCCCCAAACTGTGCATCCAGAGTCTAATCATTGTCTACATAACGTATCCACAAACTGTGCATCCAGAGTCTAATCATTATCTACATAACGTATCCTCAAACTGTGCATCCAGAGTCTAATCATTGTCTACATAGCGTATCCACAAAGTGTACTTCCAGAGTCTACATAACGTATCCCTAAACTGTGCATCCAGAGTCTAATCATTTTTAACATAACGTATCTCGAAACTGTGCATCCAGAATCTACATTTCCTATCCCCAAACTGTACACCCATGGTCTAATAATTGTCTACATAACGTATCCCCAAACTGTGCATCCAGAGTCTAATCATTGTCTACATAACGTATCCCCAAACTGTGTAGCCATAGTCTAATAATTATCTACATAACGTGTCCCCAAACTGTGCATCCAGAGTCTAATCATTGTCTACATAACGTATCCCCAAACTGTGCATCCAGAGTCTAATCATTGTCTACATAACGTATCCCCAAACTGTGTAGCCAGAGTCTAATAATTATCTACATAACGTGTCCCCAAACTGTGCATCCAGAGTCTAATCATTGTCTAAATAACGTGTCCCCAAACTGTGCATCCATAGTCTAATCATTATCTACATAGCGTATCTACAAACTGTGCATCCATAGTCTAATCATTGTCTACATAGCGTATCCACAAAGTGTACTTCCAGAGTCTACATAACGTATCCCTAAACTGTGCATCCAGAGTCTAATCATTGTCTACATAGCGTATCCACAAAGTGTACTTCCAGAGTCTACATAACGTATCCCTAAACTGTGCATCCAGAGTCTAATCATTTTTAACATAACGTATCTCGAAACTGTGCATCCAGAATCTACATTTCCTATCCCCAAACTGTACACCCATGGTCTAATAATTGTCTACATAACGTATCCCCAAACTGTGCATCCAGAGTCTAATCATTGTCTACATAACGTATCCCCAAACTGTGTAGCCATAGTCTAATAATTATCTACATAACGTGTCCCCAAACTGTGCATCCAGAGTCTAATCATTGTCTACATAACGTATCCCCAAATTGTGCATCCAGAGTCTAATCATTGTCTACATAACGTATCCCCAAACTGTGTAGCCAGAGTCTAATAATTATCTACATAACGTGTCCCCAAACTGTGCATCCAGAGTCTAATCATTGTCTACATAACGTGTCCCCAAACTGTGCATCCATAGTCTAATCATTATCTACATAGCGTATCTACAAACTGTGCATCCATAGTCTAATCATTGTCTACATAGCGTATCCACAAAGTGTACTTCCAGAGTCTACATAACGTATCCCTAAACTGTGCATCCAGAGTCTAATCATTTTTAACATAACGTATCTCGAAACTGTGCATCCAGAATCTACATTTCCTATCCCCAAACTGTACACCCATGGTCTAATAATTGTCTACATAACGTATCCCCAAACTGTGCATCCAGAGTCTAATCATTGTCTACATAACGTATCCCCAAACTGTGTAGCCATAGTCTAATAATTATCTACATAACGTGTCCCCAAACTGTGCATCCAGAGTCTAATCATTGTCTACATAACGTATCCCCAAACTGTGCATCCAGTCTAATCATTGTCTACATAACGTATCCCCAAACTATGTAGCCAGAGTCTAATAATTATCTACATAACGTGTCCCCAAACTGTGCATCCAGAGTCTAATCATTATCTACATAGCGTATCTACAAACTGTGCATCCATAGTCTAATCATTATCTACATAGCGTATCTACAAACTGTGCATCCAGAGTATAATCATTGTCTACATAACGTATCCCCAAACTGTGCATCCAGAGTCTAATCATTGTCTACATAACGTATCTACAAACTGTGCATCCAGAGTCTACATTACGTATCCACAAACTGTGCATCCATAGTCTAATCATTGTCTACATAGCGTATCCACAAAGTGTACTTCCAGAGTCTACATAACGTATCCCTAAACTGTGCATCCAGAGTCTAATCAATTTTAACATAACGTATCTCGAAACTGTGCATCCAGAATCTACATTTCCTATCCCCAAACTGTACACCCATGGTCTAATAATTGTCTACATAACGTATCCCCAAACTGTGCATCCAGAGTCTAATCATTGTCTACATAACGTATCCCCAAACTGTGTAGCCATAGTCTAATAATTATCTACATAACGTGTCCCCAAACTGTGCATCCATAGTCTAATCATTGTCTACATAACGTATCCCCAAATTGTGCATCCAGAGTCTAATCATTGTCTACATAACGTATCCCCAAACTGTGTAGCCAGAGTCTAATAATTATCTACATACCGTATCCCCAAACTGTGCATCCAGAGTCTAATCATTGTCTACATAACGTGTCCCCAAACTGTGCATCCATAGTCTAATCATTATCTACATAGCGTATCTACAAACTGTGCATCCATAGTCTAATCATTGTCTACATAGCGTATCCACAAAGTGTACTTCCAGAGTCTACATAACGTATCCCTAAACTGTGCATCCAGAGTCTAATCATTTTTAACATAACGTATCTCGAAACTGTGCATCCAGAATCTACATTTCCTATCCCCAAACTGTACACCCATGGTCTAATAATTGTCTACATAACGTATCCCCAAACTGTGCATCCAGAGTCTAATCATTGTCTACATAACGTATCCCCAAACTGTGTAGCCATAGTCTAATAATTATCTACATAACGTGTCCCCAAACTGTGCATCCAGAGTCTAATCATTGTCTACATAACGTATCCCCAAACTGTGCATCCAGTCTAATCATTGTCTACATAACGTATCCCCAAACTATGTAGCCAGAGTCTAATAATTATCTACATAACGTGTCCCCAAACTGTGCATCCAGAGTCTAATCATTATCTACATAGCGTATCTACAAACTGTGCATCCATAGTCTAATCATTATCTACATAGCGTATCTACAAACTGTGCATCCAGAGTATAATCATTGTCTACATAACGTATCCCCAAACTGTGCATCCAGAGTCTAATCATTGTCTACATAACGTATCTACAAACTGTGCATCCAGAGTCTACATTACGTATCCACAAACTGTGCATCCATAGTCTAATCAGTGTCTACATAACATATCCACAACGTGTACATCCAGAATCTACATAACGTATCCCCAAACTGAGCATCCATAGTCTAATCATTGTCTACATAACGTATCCACAAAGTGTACATCCAGAGTCTACATAGCGTATCCCCAAGCTGTGCATCCATAGTCTAATCATTGTCTACATAACGTATCCACAAACTGTGTATCCAGAGTCTAATCAGTATCTACATAACGTATCCTCAAACTGTGCATCCAGAGTATAATCATTGTCTACATAACGTATCCCCAAAATGTGCATCCAGAGTCTAATCATTGTCTACTTAACGTATCTCCAAACTGTGCTTCCAGAGTCTAATCATTGTCTACATAACGTTTCCACAAAGTGTACATCCAGATTCTGCATAACGTATCCCCAAACTGTGCATCCAGAGTATAATCATTGTCTACATAGCGTATCCCCAAACTGTGCATCCAGAGTCTAATCATTGTCTACATAACGTATCCACAGAGTGTACATCCAGAGTCTACACAGCGTATCCACAAGCTGTGCATCCAGAGTCTAATCAGTGTCCACATAACATATCCACAACGTGTACATCCAGAATCTACATTACGTACCCCAAACTATGCATCCAGTGTATAATCATTGTCTACATAACGTATCCCCATAGTGTGCATCCAGAGTCTACATTACGTACCCCACACTATGCATCCAGTGTATAATCATTTTCTACATAACGTATCTCCAAACTGTGCATCCAGAGTCTAATCATTGTCTACATAGCGTATCCACAAAGTGTATTTCCAGAGTCTACATAACGTATCCCTAAACTGTGCATCCATTGTCTAATCATTTTTAACATAATGTATCTCGAAACTGTGCATCCAGAATCTACATTTCCTATCCCCAAACTGTACACCTATGGTCTAATAATTGTCTACATAACGTATCCCCAAACTGTGCATCCAGAGTCTAATCATTGTCTACATAACGTATCCCCAAACTGTGTAGCCATAGTCTAATAATTATCTACATAACGTGTCCCCAAACTGTGCATCCAGAGTCTAATCATTGTCTACATAACGTATCTCCAAACTGTGCATCCAGAGTCTAATCATTGTCTACATAACGTATCTACAAACTGTGCATCCAGAGTCTACATTACGTATCCACAATCTGTGCATCCATAGTCTAATCAGTGTCTACATAACATATCCACAACGTGTACATCCATAATCTACATAACGTATCCCCAAACTGAGCATCCATAGTCTAATCATTGTCTACATAACGTATCCACAAAGTGTACATCCAGAGTCTACATAGCGTATCCCCAACCTGTGCATCCAGAGTCTAATCAGTATCTACATAACGTATCCTCAAACTGTGCATCCAGAGTATAATCATTGTCTACATAACGTATCCCCAAATTGTGCATCCAGAGTCTAATCATTGTCTACTTAACGTATCTCCAAACTGTGCTTCCAGAGTCTAATCATTGTCTACATAACGTTTCCACAAAGTGTACATCCAGAATCTGCATAACGTATCCCCAAACTGAGCATCCATAGTCTAATCATTGTCTACATAACGTATCCACAGAGTGTACATCCAGAGTCTACACTGCGTATCCCCAAGCTGTGCATCCAGAGTCTAATCAGTGTCTACATAACGTATCCCCATACTGTGCATCCAGAGTGTACATTACGTACCCCAAACTATGCATCCAGTGTATAATCATTTTCTACATAACGTATCTCCAAACTGTGCATCCAGAGTCTAATCATTGTCTACATAGCGTATCCACAAAGTGTACTTCCAGAGTCTACATAACGTATCCCTAAACTGTGCATCCATTGTCTAATCATTTTTAACGTAATGTATCTCGAAACTGTGCATCCAGAATCTACATTTCCTATCCCCAAACTGTACACCTATGGTCTAATAATTGTCTACATAACGTATCCCCAAACTGTGCATCCAGAGTCTACATAGCGTATCCCCAACCTGTGCATCCAGAGTCTAATCAGTATCTACATAACGTATCCTCAAACTGTGCATCCAGAGTATAATCATTGTCTACATAACGTATCCCCAAAATGTGCATCCAGAGTCTAATCATTGTCTACTTAACGTATCTCCAAACTGTGCTTCCAGAGTCTAATCATTGTCTACATAACGTTTCCACAAAGTGTACATCCAGAATCTGCATAACGTATCCCCAAACTCTGCATCCAGAGTATAATCATTGTCTACATAGCGTATCCCCAAACTGTGCATCCATAGTCTAATCATTGTCTACATAACGTATCCACAGAGTGTACATCCAGAGTCTACACAGCGTATCCCCAAGCTGTGCATCCAGAGTCTAATCAGTGTCTACATAACGTATCCCCATAGTGTGCATCCAGAGTCTACATTACGTACCCCAAACTGAGCATCCAGAGTCTAATCATTGTCTACATAACGTATCCCCATACTGTGCATCCAGAGTGTACATTACGTACCCCAAACTATGCATCCAGTGTATAATCATTTTCTACATAACGTATCTCCAAACTGTGCATCCAGAGTCTAATCATTGTCTACATAGCGTATCCACAAAGTGTACTTCCAGAGTCTACATAACGTATCCCTAAACTGTGCATCCAGAGTCTAATCATTTTTAACATAACGTATCTCGAAACTGTGCATCCAGAATCTACATTTCCTATCCCCAAACTGTACACCCATGGTCTAATAATTGTCTACATAACGTATCCACAAAGTGTACATCCAGATTCTAATCATTATCTACATAACGTATCCCCACACTGTGCATCCAGAGTCTAATCATTATCTACATAACCTATCTACAAACTGTACATCCAGAGTCTAATTATTGTCTACATAACGTATCCCCAAACTGTGCATCCAGAGTCTAATCATTGTCTACATAACGTATCCCCAAACTGTGCATCCAGAGTCTAATCAATATCTACATAACGTATCCCCAACTGTGCATCCAGAGTCTAATCATTATCTACATAACGTATCCCCAAACTGTGTAGCCAGAGTCTAATCATTATCTACATAACGTGTCCCCAAACTGTGCATCCATAGTCTAATCATTGTCTACATAACGTATCCCCAAACTGTGCATCCAGAGTCTAATCATTGTCTACATAACGTATCCCCAAACTGTGCATCCAGAGTCTAATCATTGTCTACATAACGTATCCCCAAACTGTGCATCCAGAGTCTAATCAATATCTACATAACGTATCCCCAACTGTGCATCCAGAGTCTAATCATTATCTACATAACGTATCCCCAAACTGTGTAGCCAGAGTCTAATCATTATCTACATAACGTGTCCCCAAACTGTGCATCCATAGTCTAATCATTGTCTACATAACGTATCCCCAAACTGTGCATCCAGAGTCTAATCATTGTCTACATAACGTATCCCCAAACTGTGCATCCAGAGTCTACATAACGTATCCCCAAACTGAGCATCCAGAGTCTAATCATTGTCTACATAACGTATCCACAAAGTGTACATCCAGAGTGTAATTTCTAATAACGTATCCCCAAACTGTGCATCCAGAGTCTAATCATTGTCTACATAACGTATCCCCAAAATGTGCATCCATAGTCTAATCATTGTCTACTTAACGTATCCCCAAACTGTGCATCCAGAGTATAATCATTGTCTACATAGCGTATCCACAAAGTGTACTTCCAGAGTCTACATAACGTATCCCTAAAGTGTGCATCCAGAGTCTAATCATTTTTAACATAACGTATCTCGAAACTGTGCATCCAGAGTCTACATTTCCTATCCCAAAACTATACACCCATGGTCTAATAATTGTCTACATAACGTATCCACAAAGTGTACTTCCAGAGTCTACATAACGTATCCCCAAACTGTGCATCCAGAGTCTAATCATTATCTACATAGCGTATCTACAAACTGTGCATCCATAGTCCAATCATTGTCTACATAACGTATCCCCAAACTGTGCATCCAGAGTATAATCATTGTCTACATAGCGTATCCACAAAGTGTACTTCCAGAGTCTACATAACGTATCCCTAAACTGTGCATCCAGAGTCTAATCATTTTTAACATAACGTATCTCGAATCTGTGCATCCAGAGTCTACATTTCCTATCCCAAAACTGTACACCCATGGTCTAATAATTGTCTACATAACGTATCCACAAAGTGTACTTCCAGAGTCTACATAACGTGTCCCCAAACTGTGCATCCAGAGTCTAATCATTGTCTACATAACGTATCTACAAACTGTGCATCCATAGTCTAATCATTGTCTACATAGCGTATATACAAACTGTGCATCCAGAGTCTAATCATTGTCTACTTAACGTATCTACAAACTGTGCATCCAGAGTCTAATCATTGTCTACATTACGTATCCCCAAACTGTGTATCCATAGTATAATTATTATCTATATAACGTGTCTACAAACTGTGCATCCAGAGTCTAATCATTGTCTACATAACGTATCCCCAAATTGTGTATCCAGAGTCTAATTATTGTCTACATTACGTATCCCCAAACTGTGTATCCAGAGTCTAA
>CM026399.1:50273394-50293203 GCA_014843695.1 Archivesica marissinica | reverse complement strand
CATATCCAAACACACTAAGCCCATATCCAAACCCATTGAGCCCATATCCAAACCCATTAAGCCCATATTCAAACCCATTAAGCCCATATCCAAACACACTAAGCCCATATCCAAACCCATTAAGCCCATATCCAAACCCATTGAGCCCATATCCAAACACACTAAACCCATATCCAAACCCATTAAGCCCATATCCAAACCCATTGAGCCCATATCCAAACACACTATGCCCATATCCAAACACACTAAGCCCATATCCAAACCCATTAAGCTCATATCCAAACACATTAAGCCCATATCCAAACACACTATGCCCATATCCAAACACACTAAGCCCATATCCAAACCTATTAAGCCCATATCCAAACACACTAAGCCCATATCCAAACACACTAAGCCCATATCCAAACCCATTGAGCACATATCCAAACCTATTGAGCCATATCCAAACACACTAAGCCCATATCCAAACCTATTGAGCCCATATCCAAACCCATTGAGCCCATATCCAAACACACTATGCCCATATCCAAACACACTATGCCCATATCCAAACACACTAAGCCCATATCCAAACCCATTAAGCCCATATCCGAACACATTAAGCCCATATCCAAACCCATTAAGCCCATATCTAAACACACTAAGCCCATATCCAAACACACTAAACCCATATCCAAACACACTAAGCCCATATCCAAACCCATTAAGCCCATATCCAACACACTATGCCCATATCCAAACACACTAAGCCCATATCCAAACCCATTAAGCCCATATCCGAACTTAAGCCCATATCCAACCCATTAAGCCCATATCCTAAACACACTAAGCCCATATCCAAACACACTAAGCCCATATCCAAACCCATTAAGCCCATATCCAAACACACTAAGCCCATATCCAAACCCATTGCCCATATCCAAACCCATTAAGCCCATATCCAAACCCATTAAGCCCATATCCAAACACACTAAGCCCATATCCAAACCCATTAAGCCCATATCCAAACCCATTGAGCCCATATCCAAACACACTAAACCCATATCCAAACCCATTAAACCCATATCCAAACCCATTGAGCCCATATCCAAACCCATTAAGCCCATATCCAAACCCATTAAGCCCATATCCAAACCCATTAAGCCCATATCCAAACCCATTGAGCCCATATCCAAACACACTAAACCCATATCCAAACCCATTAAACCCATATCCAAACCCATTGAGCCCATATCCAAACCCATTAAGCCCATATCCAAACACACTAAGCCCATATCCAAACCCATTGAGCCCATATCCAAACCCATTGAGCCATATCCAAACACACTAAGCCCATATCCAAACCCATTAAGCCCATATCCAAACCCATTGAGCCCATATCCAAACCCATTGAGCCCATATCCAAACCCATTAAGCCCATATCCAAACCCATTGAGCCCATATCCAAACCCATTAAGCCCATATCCAAACACACTAAGCCCATATCCAAACCCATTAAGCCCATATCCAAACACACTAAGCCCATATCAAACCACTAAACCCATATCCAAACCATTAAACCCATATCCAAACCCTAACCCATATCCAAACACACTAAGCCCATATCCAAACCCATTAAGCCCATATCCAAACCCATTAAGCCCATATCCAAACACACTAAGCCCATATCCAAACCCATTAAGCCCATATCCAAACCCATTAAGCCCATATCCAAACACACTAAGCCCATATCCAAACACACTAAGCCCATATCCAAACCCATTAAGCCCATATCCAAACACATTAAGCCCATATCCAAACACACTAAGCCCATATCCAAACACACTAAGCCCATATCCAAACCCATTAAGCCCATATCCAAACCCATTAAGCCCATATCCAAACACACTAAGCCCATATCCAAACACACTAAGCCCATATCCAAACCCATTAAGCCCATATCCAAACACATTAAGCCCATATCCAAACCCATTAAGCCCATATCCAAACACACTAAGCCCATATCCAAACACACTAAGCCCATATCCAAACCCATTAAGCCCATATCCAAACACACTAAGCCCATATCCAAACCCATTAAGCCCATATCCAAACACACTAAACCCATATCCAAACCCATTAAGCCCATATCCAAACCCATTAAGCCCATATCCAAACCCATTAAGCCCATATCCAAACCCATTAAGCCCATATCCAAACCCATTAAGCCCATATCCAAACACACTAAGCCCATATCCAAACCCATTAAGCCCATATCCAAACCCATTGAGCCCATATCCAAACACACTAAACCCATATCCAAACCCATTAAACCCATATCCAAACCCATTGAGCCCATATCCAAACACACTAAGCCCATATCCAAACACACTAAGCCCATATCCAACCCATTAAGCCCATATCCAAACCATTAAGCCCATATCCAAACACACTAAGCCCATATCCAACACCATAAGCCCATATCCAAACCTATTAGCCCATATCCAAACCCATTAGCCATATCCAAACACACTAAGCCCATATCCAAACCCATTGAGCCCATATCCAAACCATTAAGCCCATATCCAAACACACTAAGCCCATATCCAAACCCATTGAGCCCATATCCAAACCCATTGAGCCCATATCCAAACACACTATGCCCATATCCAAACACACTAAGCCCATATCCAAACCCATTAAGCCCATATCCAAACACATTAAGCCCATATCCAAACCCATTAAGCCCATATCTAAACACACTAAGCCCATATCCAAACACACTAAACCCATATCCAAACACACTAAGCCCATATCCAAACCCATTAAGCCCATATCCAAACACACTAAGCCCATATCCAAACACACTAAGCCCATATCCAAACCCATTAAGCCCATATCCAAACCCATTAAGCCCATATCCAAACCCATTAAGCCCATATCCAAACACACTAAGCCCATATCCAAACACACTAAGCCCATATCCAAACCCATTAAGCCCATATCCAAACCCACTAAGCCCATATCCAAACCCATTAAGCCCATATCCAAACCCATTAAGCCCATATCCAAACCCATATCCAAACACACTAAGCCCATATCTAAACCCATTAAGCCCATATCCAAACCCATTGAGCCCATATCCAAACACTAAGCCCATATCCAAACCCATTAAGCCCATATCCAAACCCATTAAGCCCATATCCAAACCCATTGAGCCCATATCCAAACACACTAAGCCCATATCCAAACACATTGAGCCCATATCCAAACACACTAAGCCCATATCCAAACACACTAAGCCCATATCCAAACCCATTAAGCCCATATCCAAACCCATTAAGCCCATATCCAAACCCATTAAGCCCATATCCAAACCCATATCCAAACACACTAAGCCCATATCCAAACACACTAAACCCATATCCAAACACACTAAACCCATATCCAAACACACTAAACCCATATCCAAACACACTAAACCCATATCCAAACACACTAAACCCATATCCAAACACACTAAACCCATATCCAAACACACTAAACCCATATCCAAACACACTAAACCCATATCCAAACACACTAAGCCCATATCCAAACACACTAAGCCCATATCCAAACGCATTAAGCCCATATCCAAACCCATTAAGCCCATATCCAAACCCATTAAGCCCATATCCAAACCCATATCCAAACACACTAAGCCCATATCTAAACCCATTAAGCCCATATCCAAACACACTAAACCCATATCCAAACCCATATCCAAACACACTAAACCCATATCCAAACACACTAAACCCATATCCAAACAAACTAAACCCATATCCAAACACACTAAACCCATATCCAAACACACTATACCCATATCCAAACACACTAAGCCCATATCCAAACACACTATTCCCATATCCAAACACACTAAGCCCATATCCAAACACACTATTCCCATATCCAAACACACTAAGCCCATATCCAAACACACTAAGCCCATATCCAAACACACTAAGCCCATATCCAAACACACTAAACCCATATCCAAACACACTAAACCCATATCCAAACACACTAAGCCCATATCCAAACACACTAAGCCCATATCCAAACACACTAAGCCCATATCCAAACACACTAAGGCCATATCCAAACACACTAAACCCATATCCAAACACACTAAACCCATATCCAAACACACTAAACCCATATCCAAACACACTAAACCCATATCCAAACACACTATACCCATATCCAAACCCATTAAGCCCATATCCAAACCCATTGAGCCCATATCCAAACACACTAAACCCATATCCAAACCCATTAAACCCATATCCAAACCCATTAAGCCCATATCTAAACCCATTAAGCCCATATCCAAACACACTAAACCCATATCCAAACCCATATCCAAACACACTAAACCCATATCCAAACACACTAAACCCATATCCAAACAAACTAAACCCATATCCAAACACACTAAACCCATATCCAAACACACTATACCCATATCCAAACACACTAAGCCCATATCCAAACACACTATTCCCATATCCAAACACACTAAGCCCATATCCAAACACACTATTCCCATATCCAAACACACTAAGCCCATATCCAAACACACTAAGCCCATATCCAAACACACTAAGCCCATATCCAAACACACTAAACCCATATCCAAACACACTAAACCCATATCCAAACACACTAAGCCCATATCCAAACACACTAAGCCCATATCCAAACACACTAAGCCCATATCCAAACACACTAAGCCCATATCCAAACACACTAAACCCATATCCAAACACATTAAGCCCATATCCAAACCCATTAAGCCCATATCCAAACACACTAAGCCCATATCCAAACACACTAAGCCCATATCCAAACCCATTAAGCCCATATCCAAACACACTAAGCCCATATCCAAACACACTAAGCCCATATCCAAACACACTAAGCCCATATCCAAACCCATTGAGCCCATATCCAAACCCATTAAGCCCATATCTAAACACACTAAGCCCATATCCAAACCCATTGAGCCCATATCCAAACACATTAAGCCCATATCCAAACCCATTAAGCCCATATCTAAACACACTAAGCCCATATCCAAACACACTAAGCCCATATCCAAACCCATTAAGACCATATCCAAACACACTAAGCCCATATCCAAACACACTAAGCCCATATCCAAACACACTAAGCCCATATCCAAACCCATTGAGCCCATATCCAAACCCATTAAGCCCATATCTAAACACACTAAGCCCATATCCAAACCCATTGAGCCCATATCCAAACACATTAAGCCCATATCCAAACCCATTAAGCCCATATCTAAACACACTAAGCCCATATCCAAACACACTAAGCCCATATCCAAACCCATTAAGACCATATCCAAACACACTAAGCCCATATCCAAACCCATTGAGCCCATATCCAAACCCATTAAGCCCATATTCAAACCCATTAAGCCCATATCCAAACACACTAAGCCCATATCCAAACCCATTAAGCCCATATCCAAACCCATTGAGCCCATATCCAAACACACTAAACCCATATCCAAACCCATTAAGCCCATATCCAAACCCATTGAGCCCATATCCAAACACACTATGCCCATATCCAAACACACTAAGCCCATATCCAAACCCATTAAGCTCATATCCAAACACATTAAGCCCATATCCAAACACACTATGCCCATATCCAAACACACTAAGCCCATATCCAAACCTATTAAGCCCATATCCAAACACACTAAGCCCATATCCAAACACACTAAGCCCATATCCAAACACACTAAGCCCATATCCAAACACACTAAGCCCATATCCAAACCCATTAAGCCCATATCCAAACCCATTAAGCCCATATCCAAACACACTATGCCCATATCCAAACACACTAAGCCCATATCCAAACCCATTAAGCCCATATCCAAACACATTAAGCCCATATCCAAACCCATTAAGCCCATATCTAAACACACTAAGCCCATATCCAAACACACTAAACCCATATCCAAACACACTAAGCCCATATCCAAACCCATTAAGCCCATATCCAAACACACTAAGCCCATATCCAAACACACTAAGCCCATATCCAAACCCATTAAGCCCATATCCGAACACATTAAGCCCATATCCAAACCCATTAAGCCCATATCTAAACACACTAAGCCCATATCCAAACACACTAAGCCCATATCCAAACCCATTAAGCCCATATCCAAACACACTAAGCCCATATCCAAACCCATTGAGCCCATATCCAAACCCATTAAGCCCATATCCAAACCCATTAAGCCCATATCCAAACACACTAAGCCCATATCCAAACCCATTAAGCCCATATCCAAACCCATTGAGCCCATATCCAAACACACTAAACCCATATCCAAACCCATTAAACCCATATCCAAACCCATTAAGCCCATATCCAAACCCATTGAGCCCATATCCAAACCCATTGAGCCCATATCCAAACCCATTAAGCCCATATCCAAACCCATTAAGCCCATATCCAAACCCATTGAGCCCATATCCAAACACACTAAACCCATATCCAAACCCATATCCAAACCCATTGAGCCCATATCCAAACCCATTAAGCCCATATCCAAACACACTAAGCCCATATCCAAACCCATTGAGCCCATATCCAAACCCATTGAGCCATATCCAAACACACTATGCCCATATCCAAACCCATTAGGCCCATATCCAAACCCATTGAGCCCATATCCAAACCCATTGAGCCCATATCCAAACCCATTGAGCCCATATCCAAACCCATTAAGCCCATATCCAAACACACTAAGCCCATATCCAAACACACTAAGCCCATATCCAAACACACTAAACCCATATCCAAACACACTAAACCCATATCCAAACGCACTATACCCATATCCAAACACACTAAGCCCATATCCAAACACACTAAGCCCATATCCAAACACACTAAGCCCATATCCAAACCCATTAAGCCCATATCCAAACACACTATGCCCATATCCAAACCCATTAAGCCCATATCCAAACCCATTAAGCCCATATCCAAACCCATTAAGCCCATATCCAAACCCATTAAGCCCATATCCAAACACACTAAGCCCATATCCAAACACACTAAGCCCATATCCAAACCCATTAAGCCCATATCCAAACACACTAAGCCCATATCCAAACACACTAAGCCCATATCCAAACCCATTAAGCCCATATCCAAACCCATTGAGCCCATATCCAAACACACTAAGCCCATATCCAAACCCATTAGGCCCATATCCAAACCCATTAAGCCCATATCCAAACCCATTAAGCCCATATCCAAACCCATTAAGCCCATATCCAAACCCATATCCAAACACACTAAGCCCATATCTAAACCCATTAAGCCCATATCCAAACCCATTGAGCCCATATCCAAACACACTAAGCCCATATCTAAACCCATTAAGCCCATATCCAAACCCATTAAGCCCATATCCAAACCCATATCCAAACACACTAAGCCCATATCTAAACCCATTAAGCCCATATCTAAACCCATTAAGCCCATATCCAAACCCATTAAGCCCATATCCAAACCCATTGAGCCCATATCCAAACACACTAAACCCATATCCAAACACACTAAGCCCATATCCAAACCAATTGAGCCATATCCAAACCCATTGAGCCATATCCAAACACACTAAACCCATTAAGCCCATATCCAAACCCATTAAGCCCATATCCAAACCCATATCCAAACACACTAAGCCCATATCCAAACACACTAAACCCATATCCAAACACACTAAGCCCATATCCAAACACACTAAGCCCATATCCAAACACACTAAACCCATATCCAAACACACTAAGCCCATATCCAAACACACTAAACCCATATCCAAACACACTAAACCCATATCCAAACACACTAAGCCCATATCCAAACACACTAAACCCATATCCAAACACACTAAACCCATATCCAAACACACTAAGCCCATATCCAAACACACTAAACCCATATCCAAACACACTAAACCCATATCCAAACACACTAAGCCCATATCCAAACACACTAAACCCATATCCAAACACACTAAACCCATATCCAAACACACTAAGCCCATATCCAAACACACTAAACCCATATCCAAACACACTAAACCCATATCCAAACACACTAAGCCCATATCTAAACCTATTGATACATATCTTACCTTTGATGACTACAGTTTCGGGCTCAGCCGTTGGACTCAAGTTCTTCATGCTAGTTGTAGGATGCAACTTGCCCTTGTATACTGCACCATAGTGACCCTGCAATGCATGGAAGTGACATAAAGTGCACCTGTAATAGTTTATCCAGATGTTCTGGATGCACAACCTTTAGCAGGACTGTAAATCATTTCAGGGTTCCCTCTGTCTGAATTTTTGTGTCGTCAATTGAAACAAACTGGAGCAAATTTGAAAAACTTGGGAGCCAACTAAGAGCCATATAGTTCACAGATAAATATTTAAAGCTATTTTGACAAAATATGTTGTAGCAAGCAAACAACAACATTTAAAACAAAATAAAAGAAAGAAAAAAGTTACGGACGGATCTGTAGTCCAGTGGTAACACGCTGGACTGGTAACCCAGGGATCGCAGGTTCAATCCCCCGTCTGACCCTAATAAATCAGATGGGACATTAAACAGAGGTCTTGTGTCGGTGCTTTACACCGTGCACGTAAAAGAACCAGAGGGGACTCTGGAATGGGTCTCTGTCTGTATCATTGCACTATCCTCCAAAATCTAAAATGACTAATCTCTTCAGGAGGCGTCGCTCATATGGGCAACCGGTAGCGACTATAAATAAACGTAAAACACACACAAAAAGTTGCGCTAATTCCCAAAATTTAGTGCCAGTATTTGTTTTTTGTCGCAATTGGCGCCAGACCAGAGTTTCAAGGGTATTTACATGTTGACCACCATCATTTACATGTTGACCACCATCATCTACATGTTGACAACCATCATTTACATGTTGACCACCATCATCTACATGTTGACCACCATCATTTACATGTTGACCACCATCATCTACATGTTGACCACCATCATTTACATGTTGACCACCATCATTTACATGTTGACCACCATCATTTACATGTTGACCACCATCATTTACATGTTGACCACCATCATCTACATGTTGACCACCATCATTTACATGTTGACCACCATCATCTACATGTTGACCACCATCATTTACATGTTGACCACCATCATTTACATGTTGACCACCATCATCTACATGTTGACCACCATCATTTACATGTTGACCACCATCATTTACATGTTGACCACCATCATCTACATGTTGACCACCATCATCTACATGTTGACCACCATCATCTACATGTTGACCACCATCATCTACATGTTGACCACCATCATCTACATGTTGACCACCATCATTTACATGTTGACCACCATCATTTACATGTTGACAACCATCATCTACATGTTGACAACCATCATCTACATGTTGACAACCATCAATTACATGTTGACAACCATCATCTACATGTTGACCACCATCATTTACATGTTGACCACCATCATTTACATGTTGACAACCATCATTTACATGTTGACAACCATCATCTACATGTTGACAACCATCATCTACATGTTGACCACCATCATTTACATGTTGACCACCATCATCTACATGTTGACAACCATCATCTACATGTTGACCACCATCATTTACATGTTGACCACCATCATCTACATGTTGACCACCATCATCTACATGTTGACAACCATCATCTACATGTTGACCACCATCATCTACATGTTGACCACCATCATCTACATGTTGACAACCATCATCTACATGTTGACCACCATCATCTACATGTTGACCACCATCATCTACATGTTGACAACCATCATCTACATGTTGACCACCATCATTTACATGTTGACCACCATCATCTTCATGTTGACCACCATCATTTACATGTTGACCACCATCATTTACATGTTGACCACCATCATTTACATGTTGACCACCATCATCTACATGTTGACCACCATCATCTACATGTTGACCACCATCATTTACATGTTGACCACCATCATCTACATGTTGACCACCATCATTTACATGTTGACCACCATCATTTACATGTTGACCACCATCATTTACATGTTGACCACCATCATCTACATGTTGACCACCATCATTACATGTTGACCACCATCATTACATGTTGACCACCATCATTACATGTTGACCACCATCATTACATGTTGACCACCATCATCTACATGTTGACCACCATCATTTACATGTTGACCACCATCATTTACATGTTGACCACCATCATCTACATGTTGACCACCATCATCTACATGTTGACCACCATCATCTACATGTTGACCACCATCATCTACATGTTGACCACCATCATCTACATGTTGACCACCATCATTTACATGTTGACCACCATCATTTACATGTTGACAACCATCATCTACATGTTGACAACCATCATCTACATGTTGACAACCATCAATTACATGTTGACAACCATCATCTACATGTTGACCACCATCATTTACATGTTGACCACCATCATTTACATGTTGACAACCATCATCTACATGTTGACAACCATCATCTACATGTTGACCACCATCATTTACATGTTGACCACCATCATCTACATGTTGACAACCATCATCTACATGTTGACCACCATCATTTACATGTTGACCACCATCATCTACATGTTGACCACCATCATCTACATGTTGACAACCATCATCTACATGTTGACCACCATCATCTACATGTTGACCACCATCATCTACATGTTGACAACCATCATCTACATGTTGACAACCATCATCTACATGTTGACCACCATCATTTACATGTTGACCACCATCATCTTCATGTTGACCACCATCATTTACATGTTGACCACCATCATTTACATGTTGACCACCATCATTTACATGTTGACCACCATCATCTACATGTTGACCACCATCATTTACATGTTGACCACCATCATTTACATGTTGACCACCATCATTTACATGTTGACCACCATCATCTACATGTTGACCACCATCATTTACATGTTGACCACCATCATCTACATGTTGACCACCATCATTTACATGTTGACCACCATCATTTACATGTTGACCACCATCATTTACATGTTGACCACCATCATTTACATGTTGACCACCATCATCTACATGTTGACCACCATCATCTACATGTTGACCACCATCATTTACATGTTGACCACCATCATTTACATGTTGACCACCATCATTTACATGTTGACCCTTACCTAAAATGATGTTAAATTGTTACAGATGACTGATAAATCTTATAGAATGTGCAGCACACACTCGACTAAATAAATATTTTTTCTTAGAAAAACAGATTCGTCAATTCAATTCAACCTTGACCCACTGAACTCATTTAGAAACTAGTTTACCTAATAGTTTATAAGTTAACGAGTTGACATGGTATTTATCACTAACCTTGCCCAGTTCAGACTTAAAATCAGTCTCCAGTCTATATTCCTCAATTCTGTGAGGCAAGAGTGCACTTTGCGGCAGTTCAGGCATGGGTCTGGTTGTCATATGTCCAGCTGCACCTCTGGGGCCAATCATTGGGGCTTTGGCGAGCTCGTTTAGGTGAGCGGGTCGCTGTGCCACCTCTGCTGGCTGATGTCCAGGCATTATTCCAGTTGCTTGCTCAGCTCCACCGTGCCGCATTGCCTTGTTTCCAACTTGGTTTAGTGGAGCTGCTATGTTTCTTGAACCATCTGCAAATGATAAGAAAATTAAATCAACACAAGTTCGAATTTTGTATTCAAGTCTTTGTTAGGTCACAATGGATACAACATTCTTCATTTCCCTACAGTTTTCTATTGTCTGGCTTGCATAGCTTTAAAGCGACACTACATCGGTGAATAGGTAAATTTCTACAGAAAGGATTTTCCTATTATACTGTACAATTGTTTTCCGAATATTTACCTCAAAAGCTGAGTCTTTCAACTAATAAACAACCATCGTATACGATGTTTGTTGATATAACAAAATAATGTAAATAGGGTCAACATCCATGCGTAATGTAATGTGTGTATCCTGAATAGCACGATTTATGGTACAGATTTACCATTATATCTCACCCTTTGTGCATATGCATATTTATTTTTTAGTTACGTTATGTTATATTTCGGGTTTTACGCCTGCATCTGCACCATTTTGGGCTATATCGCCGGCGGGCAGTTTACCTAACAACACCTTTCCTGGGCAGGCTCCAGCTGTTAACTTTTTTTTTTTTTTTAGACTAATACAATTTAAAATATCTCTAAACGACAATAGCACGTGCTTGGTATAGACTCCAATAATAAATAAACATCAATTCAGGAGAGTAGCTGACCGTTATTAGCCTGGGAACAGGCGTCGATATATTTTGCCTGGTCAGTGAAATAAATATAATATATTATAACACCGAGACTATTAATTGAGCCGTATTGAGTTTCTGATCATATCAATGCCTGGGGAAAATTGGGGGATTGTCCATGTAATTATTGACTCGCATTAATCCTATTAATAGGCCTATTAGCATGTGACTTAATTAATGACGTACTTGAATCGAAAGCGAGGCACTGCAATGTTGATAAAACTTTTATAATTGGCCGCCATTGTTTACGGGTCAACGGAACCATAAATAGTTGTTCTTGTTCCCATCATGTCACATACTACAGTGTTCTTGTTCCCCTCATGTTACATACTACAGTGTTCTTGTTCCCCTCATGTTACATACTACAGTGTTCTTGTTCCCCTCATGTTACATACTACAGTGTTCTTGTTCACATGTTACATACTACAGTGTTCTTGTTCCCATCATGTTACATACTACAGTGTTCTTGTTCCCTCATGTTACATACTACAGTGTTCTTGTTCCCATCATGTTACATACTACAGTGTTCTTGTTCCCATCATGTCACATACTACAGTGTTCATGTCCCCATCATGTTACATACTACAGTGTTCTTGTTCCCATCATGTTACATACTACAGTGTTCTTGTTCCATCATGTTACATACTACAGTGTTCTTGTTCCCTCATGTTACATACTACAGTGTTCTTGTTCCCATCATGTCACATACTACAGTGTTCATGTACCCATCATGTTACATACTACAGTGTTCTTGTTCCCATCATGTTACATACTACAGTGTTCTTGTTCCCATCATGTTACATACTACAGTGTTCTTGTTCCCTCATGTTACATACTACAGTGTTCATGTCCCCATCATGTTACATACTACAGTGTTCTTGTTCCCTCATGTTACATACTACAGTGTTCTTGTTCCCCTCATGTTACATACTACAGTGTTCATGTTCCCATCATGTTACATACTACAGTGTTCTTGTTCCCATCATGTTACATACTACAGTGTTCTTGTTCCCATCATGTTACATACTACAGTGTTCTTGTTCCCTCATGTTACATACTACAGTGTTCTTGTTCCATCATGTTACATACTACAGTGTTCTTGTTCCCATCATGTTACATACTACAGTGTTCTTGTTCCATCATGTTACATACTACAGTGTTCTTGTTACCATCATGTTACATACTACAGTGTTCTTGTTCCATCATGTTACATACTACAGTGTTCTTGTTCCCTCATGTTACATACTACAGTGTTCTTGTTCCCTCATGTTACATACTACAGTGTTCTTGTTCCCATCATGTTACATACTACAGTGTTCTTGTTCCCTCATGTTACATACTACAGTGTTCATGTCCCCATCATGTTACATACTACAGTGTTCTTGTTCCCTCATGTTACATACTACAGTGTTCTTGTTCCCCTCATGTTACATACTACAGTGTTCATGTTCCCATCATGTTACATACTACAGTGTTCTTGTTCCCATCATGTTACATACTACAGTGTTCTTGTTCCCATCATGTTACATACTACAGTGTTCTTGTTCCCTCATGTTACATACTACAGTGTTCTTGTTCCATCATGTTACATACTACAGTGTTCTTGTTCCCATCATGTTACATACTACAGTGTTCTTGTTCCCATCATGTTACATACTACAGTGTTCTTGTTCCCATCATGTTACATACTACAGTGTTCTTGTTCCATCATGTTACATACTACAGTGTTCTTGTTCCCTCATGTTACATACTACAGTGTTCTTGTTCCCTCATGTTACATACTACAGTGTTCTTGTTCCCATCATGTTACATACTACAGTGTTCTTGTTCCCTCATGTTACATACTAGTGTTCATGTCCCATCATGTTACATACTACAGTGTTCTTGTTCCTCATGTTACATACTACAGTGTTCTTGTTCCCTCATGTTACATACTACAGTGTTCATGTTCCCATCATGTTACATACTACAGTGTTCTTGTCCCATCATGTTACATACTACAGTGTTCTTGTTCCCATCATGTTACATACTACAGTGTTCTTGTTCCTCATGTTACATACTACAGTGTTCTTGTTCCATCATGTTACATACTACAGTGTTCTTGTTCCCATCATGTTACATACTACAGTGTTCTTGTTCCATCATGTTACATACTACAGTGTTCTTGTTCCCATCATGTTACATACTACAGTGTTCTTGTTCCATCATGTTACATACTACAGTGTTCTTGTTCCCTCATGTTACATACTACAGTGTTCTTGTTCCCTCATGTTACATACTACAGTGTTCTTGTTCCCATCATGTTACATACTACAGTGTTATTGTTCCCTCATGTTACATACTACAGTGTTCTTGTTCCCCTCATGTTACATACTACAGTGTTCATGTCCCCATCATGTTACATACTACAGTGTTCATGTCCCCATCATGTTACATACTACAGTGTTCTTGTTCCCTCATGTTACATACTACAGTGTTCTTGTTCCCCTCATGTTACATACTACAGTGTTCTTGTTCCCTCATGTTACATACTACAGTGTTCTTGTTCCCTCATGTTACATACTACAGTGTTCTTGTTCCCCTTCATGTTACAAACTACAGTGTTCTTGTTCCCTCATGTTACATACTACAGTGTTCTTGTTCCCATCATGTTACATACTACATTGTTCTTGTTCCCCTCATGTTACATACTACAGTGTTCTTGTTCCCATCATGTTACATACTACAGTGTTCTTGTTCCCTCATGTTACATACTACAGTATTCTTGTTCCCCTCATGTTACATACTACAGTGTTCTTGTTCCCTCATGTTACATACTACAGTGTTCTTGTTCCCTCATGTTACATACTACAGTGTTCTTGTTCCCTCATGTTACATACTACAGTGTTCTTGTTCCCCTCATGTTACATACTACAGTGTTCTTGTCCCCATCATGTTACATACTACAGTGTTCTTGTTCCCCTCATGTTACATACTACAGTGTTCTTGTTCCCTCATGTTACATACTACAGTGTTCTTGTTCCCATCATGTTACATACTACAGTGTTCTTGTTCCCCTCGTGTTACATACTACAGTGTTCTTGTTCCCCTCATGTTACATACTACAGTGTTCTTGTTCCCCTCATGTTACATACTACAGTGTTCTTGTTCCCCTCATGTTACATACTACAGTGTTCTTGTTCCCTCGTGTTACATACTACAGTGTTCTTGTTCCCTCATGTTACATACTACAGTGTTCTTGTTCCCCTCATGTTACATACTACAGTGTTCTTGTTCCCCTCATGTTACATACTACAGTGTTCTTGTTCCCCTCATGTTATATACTACAGTGTTCTTGTTCCCATCATGTTACATACTACAGTGTTCTTGTTCCCTCATGTTACATACTACAGTGTTCTTGTTCCCTCATGTTACATACTACAGTGTTCTTGTTCCCTCATGTTACATACTAGTGTTCTTGTTCCCTCATGTTACATACTACAGTTTTCTTGTTCCCTCATGTTACATACTACAGTGTTCTTGTTCCCCTTATGTTACATACTACAGTGTTCTTGTTACCATCATGTTACATACTACAGTGTTCTTGTTCCCATCATGTTACATACTACAGTGTTCTTGTTCCCATCATGTCACATACTACAGTGTTCATGTCCCCATCATGTTACATACTACAGTGTTCTTGTTCCCATCATGTTACATACTACAGTGTTCTTGTTCCATCATGTTACATACTACAGTGTTCTTGTTCCCTCATGTTACATACTACAGTGTTCTTGTTCCCATCATGTCACATACTACAGTGTTCATGTACCCATCATGTTACATACTACAGTGTTCTTGTTCCCATCATGTTACATACTACAGTGTTCTTGTTCCCCTCGTGTTACATACTACAGTGTTCTTGTTCCCCTCATGTTACATACTACAGTGTTCTTGTTCCCCTCATGTTACATACTACAGTGTTCTTGTTCCCCTCATGTTACATACTACAGTGTTCTTGTTCCCTCGTGTTACATACTACAGTGTTCTTGTTCCCTCATGTTACATACTACAGTGTTCTTGTTCCCCTCATGTTACATACTACAGTGTTCTTGTTCCCCTCATGTTACATACTACAGTGTTCTTGTTCCCCTCATGTTATATACTACAGTGTTCTTGTTCCCATCATGTTACATACTACAGTGTTCTTGTTCCCTCATGTTACATACTACAGTGTTCTTGTTCCCTCATGTTACATACTACAGTGTTCTTGTTCCCTCATGTTACATACTAGTGTTCTTGTTCCCTCATGTTACATACTACAGTTTTCTTGTTCCCTCATGTTACATACTACAGTGTTCTTGTTCCCCTTATGTTACATACTACAGTGTTCTTGTTACCATCATGTTACATACTACAGTGTTCTTGTTCCCATCATGTTACATACTACAGTGTTCTTGTTCCCATCATGTTACATACTACAGTGTTCTTGTTCCCTCATGTTACATACTACAGTGTTCTTGTTCCCCTCATGTTACATACTACAGTGTTCTTGTTCCCTCATGTTACATACTACAGTGTTCTTGTTCCCTCATGTTACATACTAGTGTTCTTGTTCCCCTTCATGTTACAACTACAGTGTTCTTGTTCCCTCATGTTACATACTACAGTGTTCTTGTTCCCATCATGTTACATACTACATTGTTCTTGTTCCCATCATGTTACATACTACAGTGTTCTTGTTCCCTCATGTTACATACTACAGTGTTCTTGTTCCCTCATGTTACATACTACAGTGTTCTTGTTCCCTCATGTTACATACTACAGTGTTCTTGTTCCCCTCATGTTACATACTACAGTGTTCTTGTCCCCTCATGTTACATACTACAGTGTTCTTGTTCCCCTCATGTTACATACTACAGTGTTCTTGTTCCCTCATGTTACATACTACAGTGTTCTTGTTCCCCTCATGTTACATACTACAGTGTTCTTGTTCCCTCATGTTACATACTACAGTGTTCTTGTTCCCTCATGTTACATACTACAGTGTTCTTGTTCCCCTCATGTTACATACTACAGTGTTCTTGTTCCCATCATGTTACATACTACAGTGTTCTTGTCCCCTCATGTTACATACTACAGTGTTCTTGTTCCCTCATGTTACATACTACAGTGTTCTTGTTCCCCTCATGTTACATACTACAGTGTTCTTGTTCCCCTCATGTTACATACTACAGTGTTCTTGTTCCCCTCATGTTACATACTACAGTGTTCTTGTTCCCCTCATGTTACATACTACAGTGTTCTTGTTCCCTCATGTTACATACTACAGTGTTCTTGTTCCCTCATGTTACATACTACAGTGTTCTTGTTCCCTCATGTTACATACTACAGTGTTCTTGTTCCCCTCATGTTACATACTACAGTGTTCTTGTTCCCTCATGTTACATACTACAGTGTTCTTGTTCCCTCATGTTACATACTACAGTGTTCTTGTTCCCTCATGTTACATACTACAGTGTTCTTGTTCCCTCATGTTACATACTACAGTGTTCTTGTTCCCTCATGTTACATACTAGTGTTCTTGTTCCCTCATGTTACATACTACAGTGTTCTTGTTCCCTCATGTTACATACTACAGTGTTCTTGTTCCCCTATGTTACATACTACAGTGTTCTTGTTCCCCTCATGTTACATACTACAGTGTTCTTGTTTCCCTCATGTTACATACTACAGTGTTCTTGTTCCCCTCATGTTACATACTACAGTGTTCTTGTCCCCATCATGTTACATACTACAGTGTTCTTGTTACCATCATGTTACATACTACAGTGTTCTTGTTCCCCTTATGTTACATACTACAGTGTTCTTGTTCCCATCATGTTACATACTACAGTGTTCTTGTTCCCATCATGTTACATACTACAGTGTTCTTGTTCCCTCATGTTACATACTACAGTGTTCTTGTTCCCATCATGTTACATACTACAGTGTTCTTGTTCCCATCATGTTACATACTACAGTGTTCTTGTTCCCTCATGTTACATACTACAGTGTTCTTGTTCCCCTTATGTTACATACTAATGTTAAATACTATTATTATCATCTGTTATCAATCATAACATACATCCCTTCACAATACGGCCATATTATCACCTGTTATCAGACAGGAGAGATCTGGAACCGATACTGCATCACAGTTTATGAACCCGGAGGATGCTGGTCTGCTCCCCACAGTTGATGGCAACAAGACAGGATAGTTGGCTGTCGACGAGAACGTATCTAAATATGGTATTATGTTGTACTTGTGGTACGTACCCTCTGAAATATTCAAGTTATAGCTCAGTAAAATACACCGTCTGTGGTATCCTCTGGGTATGGGTTCTACTTTGGCTGTCAGATTAGCACAATGGTTAGCACCTTTGCTTCTCACAAATGCAACCCGGGTTCAATTCTCGGACTAGAAAGTAAGTGAGATGGTACGGAGATCGCCAGATCGGACAGGCAGGTTTTCTCCGGGTACTCTGGTGTCCCCCAATACGAAGGACCACATTTATGCTTTCATCCACGCCAATGAGAGTGATTAATATAAGTTGTTAAAGCTTGTTTCGCAATCGTTTAAACTTTTTACTTTACAACACAGAAAATCATGTACCATTACATTGGATAATCTAATTCTTATATTTTTGTTTTGTTTGTTTCTGGGGTTTAACCCTTTCCTTCATAGAGATTTAGGTTAATATACTATTATATCTCCATACAAAGGACAGCCATTTAACCCTTTCCTTCATAGAGATTTAGGTTAATATACTATTATATCTCCATACAAACGACAGCCATTTAACCCTTTCCTTAAACTATCATGCAGTAGATAAGTAGTCGGCAATATCTATCCCACCTCTATAGATATTACTGGGACTACATGAGATTCTGGCCTTTATTATGAACATTTGTTTCACTACTACATTGTCAATTTATGTCATATTGGTAATGGCGTCAAGGGGTGCTGCTATGAGGTAAAGGGTTAAACTCGCAATCTTACAGGGTTTCTAAAATATTTCACAATGACACACGGTCACATAATTCGACACAATGAATATAGAAACATAATACCTCCATTAATATACATAATATCTCCATTAATATACATAATACCTCCATTAATATACATAATACCTCCATTAATATACATAATACCTCCATTAATATACATAATACCTCCATTAATATACATAATACCTCCATTAATATACATAATACCTCCATTAATATACATAATACCTCCATTAATATACATAATACCTCCATTAATATACTTAATACCTCCATTAATA
>CM026399.1:50248669-50272394 GCA_014843695.1 Archivesica marissinica | reverse complement strand
TAATATCTCCATTAATATACATAATACCTCCATTAATATACATAATATCTCCATTAATATACATAATATCTCCATTAATATACATAATACCTCCATTAATATACATAATACCTCCATTAATATACTTAATACCTCCATTAATATACATAATACCTCCATTAATATACATAATACCTCCATTAATATACATAATACCTCCATAATATCTCCATTAATATACATAATATCTCCATTAATATACATAATATCTCCATTAATATACATAATACCTCCATTAATATACATAATACCTCCATTAATATACATAATACCTCCATTAATATACTTAATACCTCCATTAATATACATAATATATCCATTAATATACATAATACCTCATTAATATACATAATACCTCCATTAATATACATAATACCTCCATTAATATACATAATACCTCCATAATATCTCCATTAATATACATAATATCTCCATTAATATACATAATATCTCCATTAATATACATAATACCTCCATTAATATACATAATACCTCCATTAATATACATAATATCTCCATTAATATACATAATATCTCCATTAATATACATAATATCTCCATTAATATACATAATACCTCCATAATATCTCCATTAATATACATAATACCTCCATTAATATACATAATACCTCCATTAATATACATAATATCTCCATTAATATACATAATATCTCCATTAATATACATAATACCTCCATAATACCTCCATTAATATACATAATACCTCCATTAATATACATAATATCTCCATTAATATACATAATATCTCCATTAATATACATAATACCTCCATAATATCTCCATTAATATACATAATACCTCCATAATATCTCCATTAATATACATAATACCTCCATTAATATACATAATACCTCCATAATATCTCCATTAATATACATAATACCTCCATTAATATCTCCATTAATATACATAATACCTCCATTAATATACATAATACCTCCATTAATATACATAATACCTCCATTAATATACATAATATCTCCATTAATATACATAATACCTCCATTAATATACATAATACCTCCATTAATATACATAATACCTCCATAATACCTCCATAATACCTCCATAATACCTCCATTAATATACATAATACCTCCATTAATATACATAATACCTCCATTAATATACATAATATCTCCATTAATATACATAATACCTCCATTAATATACATAATACCTCCATAATATCTCCATTAATATACATAATATCTCCATTAATATACATAATACCTCCATTAATGTACATAATATCTCCATTAATATACATAATATCTCCATTAATGTACACACTACTTCCATTAAGATACATAATAATTGTATTTTGTATACCGTACGACTGGAGGTTTGTGCTTATATTCTTGAGGATCAATTTTGGTGAATCTCGTTCCTGGTCGTCTAGCCGCCAGCAAGATTTCATAACAGTAAAAAGCTGATCTTTGACCTGCTGTACCACATTGGCGTCATCCTTTTTGACTTGTAAAAGTTGTGGACAAGACAAGACATTCCCACTGGCGAAATACTCGACAATCTGCAAATAGTGAACAACCCATCAATAATACATATATATATATAGGATCTTATATGAAACGAGTTTTGGAAGTTTGCTCTTAAGCGAGCATTTTGGCAGTGGAAACATCGGTCACATATTAATGGTTGATGTGGAAACACCAGTCACATATTAATGGTTATAGTGGAAACACCAGTCACATATTAATGGTTGACGTGGAAACATCAGTCACATATTAATGGTTATAGTGGAAACATCAGTCACAGATTAATGGTTGACGTGGAAACATCAGTCACATATTAATGGTTATAGTGGAAACATCAGTCACAGATTAATGGTTGACGTGGAAACATCAGTCACATATTAATGGTTATAGTGGAAACATCAGTCACATATTAATGGTTATAGTGGAAACATCAGTCACATATTAATGGTTGAAGTGGAAACATCAGTCACAGATTAATGGTTATAGTGGAAACATCAGTCACATATTAATGGTTATAGTGGAAACATCAGTCACATATTAATGGTTGAAGTGGAAACATCAATCACATATTAATGGTTATAGTGGAAACATCAGTCACATATTAATGGTTATAGTGGAAACATCAGTCACATATTAATGGTTGACGTGGAAACACCAGTCACATATTAATGGTTATAGTGGAAACACCAGTCACATATTAATGGTTGACGTAGAAACATCAGTCACAGATTAATGGTTGACGTGGAAACATCAGTCACATAGTAATGGTTATAGTGGAAACATCAGTCACATATTAATGGTTATAGTGGAAACATCAGTCACAGATTAATGGTTGACGTGGAAACATCAGTCACATATTAATGGTTATAGTGTAAACATCAGTCACATATTAATGGTTGAAGTGGAAACATCAGTCACAGATTAATGGTTAAAGTGGTAACATCAGTCACATATTAATGGTTGAAGTGGAAACATCAGTCACATATTAATGGTTATAGTGGAAACATCAGTCACATATTAATGGTTGAAGTGGAAACATCAGTCACATATTAATGGTTGAAGTGGAAACATCAGTCACATATTAATGGTTGAAGTGGAAACATCAGTCACATATTAATGATTGAAGTGGAAACATCAGTCACATATTAATGGTTGACGTGGAAACATCAGTCACATATTAATGGTTATAGTGGAAACATCAGTCACATATTAATGGTTATAGTGGAAACATCGGTCACATATTAATGGTTGATGTGGAAACATCAGTCACATATTAATGGTTATAGTGGAAACACCAGTCACATATTAATGGTTATAGTGGAAACATCAGTCACATATTAATGGTTATAGTGGAAACATCAGTCACATATTAATGGTTATAGTGGAAATATCAGTCACAGATTAATGGTTGACGTGGAAACATCAGTCACATATTAATGGTTATAGTGGAAACATCAGTCACATATTAATGGTTATAGTGGAAACATCAGTCACAGATTAATGGTTGACGTGGAAACACCAGTCACATATTAATGGTTATAGTGGAAACATCAGTCACAGATTAATGGTTGACGTGGAAACACCAGTCACATATTAATGGTTATAGTGGAAACATCAGTCACATTAATGGTTGAAGTGGAAACATCAGTCACAGATTAATGGTTGAAGTGGTAACATCAGTCACATATTAATGGTTATAGTGGAAACATCAGTCACATATTAATGGTTGACGTGGAAACATCAGTCACATATTAATGGTTATAGTGGAAACATCAGTCACATATTAATGGTTATAGTGGAAACATCAGTCACATATTAATGGTTGAAGTGGAAACATCAATCACATATTAATGGTTATAGTGGAAACATCAGTCACATATTAATGGTTATAGTGGAAACATCAGTCACATATTAATGGTTATAGTGGAAACATCAGTCACATATTAATGGTTATAGTGGAAACATCAGTCACAGATTAATGGTTGACGTGGAAACACCAGTCACATATTAATGGTTATAGTGGAAACATCAGTCACAGATTAATGGTTGACGTGGAAACACCAGTCACATATTAATGGTTATAGTGGAAACATCAGTCACATATTAATGGTTGAAGTGGAAACATCAGTCACAGATTAATGGTTGAAGTGGTAACATCAGTCACATATTAATGGTTATAGTGGAAACATCAGTCACATATTAATGGTTGACGTGGAAACATCAGTCACATATTAATGGTTATAGTGGAAACATCAGTCACATATTAATGGTTATAGTGGAAACATCAGTCACATATTAATGGTTGAAGTGGAAACATCAATCACATATTAATGGTTATAGTGGAAACATCAGTCACATATTAATGGTTATAGTGGAAACATCAGTCACATATTAATGGTTATAGTGGAAACATCAGTCACATATTAATGGTTATAGTGGAAACATCAGTCACATATTAATGGTTGAAGTGGAAACATCAGTCACATATTAATGGTTATAGTGGAAACATCAGTCACATATTAATGGTTATAGTGGAAACATCAGTCACATATTAATGGTTGACGTGGAAACACCAGTCACATATTAATGGTTATAGTGGAAACACCAGTCACATATTAATGGTTATAGTGGAAACTTCAGTCACATATTAATGGTTATAGTGGAAACATCAGTCACATATTAATGGTTATAGTGGAAACATCAGTCACATATTAATGGTTGACGTGGAAACACCAGTCACATATTAATGGTTATAGTGGAAACACCAGTCACATATTAATGGTTATAGTGGAAACTTCAGTCACATATTAATGGTTATAGTGGAAACATCAGTCACATATTAATGGTTGAAATGGAAACATCAGTCACATAGTAATGGTTGAAGTGGAAACATCAGTCACATATTAATGGTTGAAGTGGAAACATCAGTCACATATTAATGGTTGAAGTGGAAATATCAGTCACATATTAATGGTTGAAGTGGAAACACCAGTCACATATTAATGGTTGAAATGGAAACATCAGTCACATAGTAATGGTTGAAGTGGAAACATCAGTCACATATTAATGGTTGAAGTGGAAACATCAGTCACATATTAATGGTTATAGTGGAAACATCAGTCACATATTAATGGTTATAGTGGAAACATCAGTCACATATTAATGGTTGAAGTGGAAACATCAATCACATATTAATGGTTATAGTGGAAACATCAGTCACATATTAATGGTTATAGTGGAAACATCAGTCACAGATTAATGGTTATAGTGGAAACATCAGTCACATATTAATGGTTATAGTGGAAAATCAGTCACATAAATGGTTGAAGTGGAAACATCATCACATATTAATGGTTATAGTGGAAACATCAGTCACATATTAATGGTTATAGTGGAAACATCAGTCACATATTAATGGTTGACGTGGAAACACCAGTCACATATTAATGGTTATAGTGGAAACACCAGTCACATATTAATGGTTATAGTGGAAACTTCAGTCACATATTAATGGTTATAGTGGAAACATCAGTCACATATTAATGGTTGAAATGGAAACATCAGTCACATAGTAATGGTTGAAGTGGAAACATCAGTCACATATTAATGGTTGAAGTGGAAACATCAGTCACATATTAATGGTTGAAGTGGAAATATCAGTCACATATTAATGGTTGAAGTGGAAACACCAGTCACATATTAATGGTTGAAATGGAAACATCAGTCACATAGTAATGGTTGAAGTGGAAACATCAGTCACATATTAATGGTTGAAGTGGAAACATCAGTCACATATTAATGGTTGAAGTGGGAACATCAGTCACAGATTAATTGGGTATTAGACAGCAAAGTAATAATTACAACTTTACATTCTTACGAGTATCTACACCTTTAGACAGCGACGTAATTGAATGTAATTGAGAATTACAGTTCCCCCTCCACCCCACACCCAAATTTAGTTCTGAAATTAATTACAATAAAAATCATTGGACTTTTTCTAAACAATTAATCATTTCAATTATTTAGAAAATTAATTAAAATTAATTATTATTATTATGTATCTTAATTAATTATAATTGTAATTGGCTCTAGACATAGAAAGAATCAATGTCAAATGTATTATCTGTAAAAGAAATATTATCGTCAATACATAGTTCCCACGGCCTGTGAAAATAGTCAAATACACTGATAAGATCTTATCTTGGCAGCCATTTTAGTGGCAAGTTTTATTAACGGCAATTCCATGATTTTACTAGTAATTCTTTAATTGCAATAACTTTATTAATTTTGGTTTCTTAATATAAAATTTGGTAAGATTTTAAAGGTATTGAAATGTAATTTTTAAATATTCATTTATTTTTTTACAATGATTTATGGATTATAAAATATACCGTATTTAGCTATGTATAGTGCGCACATTTCTTACTGAAATCCTCATCCATTTTATCTACTGCGCATTATACACCAGTACAGACATCAGGACATTTTTTTCCGGACCAAAATTGAACATATATTTCGTGAAATTCGACCCGAACGGCCCACAGTCATTCTATAATTTGTTACATTCGACAAACGTTATAAACTAGCTATTAAAACCAGTTGCCGATATTCTATATAAATAAATGAAATGAATAAGATCACAAAATTAGCATATATTGCGTTTATTTTGGCAAACTTTGAAGAATTTAATTGAAATTAGTAAATGCATAAAAAAATGGCAATTTGATAACATCACGTGGTTTTATCGTATGTAATATTTCCCGTACTTTTCGCGTACTTCGCCGCATAAAGCGACCAGCATACGTACGATATCATAGAGATAAAGAAACTTTGTAATAATAGTTTATTTGATTTAATATACCGTATGTTTTTAAATACGACATGATTAAAGACACGATGTGTTGGTTATTTTTACGGGAAATATTTACTATGTACAATGCATTGCATAAAAAAAACATTTTTTTGGCTGCAGTATTTCAATTGTTTGTAGCGATAATTAATTTCGACAAACCTTTCACAATGGGTCCCAGTTAATTAGGTAGGCTACACGTGTTGAGAAGTTTGAGTATCTGCTGACATGTTTGAGAATGTGTTGAGAACGTGTTGAGAAATTTAAGCAGGTGTGCCCGAGTGCGTTACCGTTCCTCGATTAGGTATCTCGAGTGATTAATATAAGTTGTAAAAATCACGGAGCACAATTTTTAGCGATTCTTGAGAAATGTTAAATTTTGACTTGGAAAATTGCGTTTTTCACGTGCGCAGTATACACCAGAACTCAGTTTTCCCCCCGATTTTCGTGCCAAATCGTGGATGCGCATTATACACGATAGCGCACTATACATAGCTAAATACGGTAAGAACTTAACTTGCACCTATTTTTGAAAGTCTATTATACAGGTAAATTATTATTTATTCGTTATTGATACGATATTTGTGAAATGATACAAAAAATATGTCCATTGAGAGCTTTCTAACAATGTATGAACCATGGTGATGGGATGAAAAATAAATATTTTATGAAGAAAACAAAATTACGCTACTATATATCTGATCAACTTTGCCAATCAAAATGGCAGTCACAGTAGGAATGATGACGTCACACAGGAACTATGCATAGTCCTATTTCCGTACACCACATGTTTTCGATTTTGTTTGAAAATGACGTCATCGCTGTCAATAGCAGGTACTTGGATTATAATTATGGTAAAATGAGCAAAAACAGATCAATATTCACCTCTTATGTCGATATGTAAATGTTGATGTTTTTCATAAGTCTCATTCACGTGTACCCTAAAAATCCATTACACAGGAGATATATGCAAAGATGTATGTGTTTAATTTTGTAGTGAGAGAAGTGTAATGCCTGGCTTTACAAGGTCACATGTCAATCATGTTGTAGTGAGAGAAGTGTAATGCTTGGCTTTACAAGGTCACATGTCAATCATGTTGTAGTGAGAGAGGTGTAATGCTTGGTGGCTATACAAGGTCACATGTCAATCATGTTGTAGTGAGAGAAGTGTAATGCTTGGCTTTACAAGGTCACATGTCAATCATGTTGTAGTGAGAGAGGTGTAATGCTTGGCTATACAAGGTCACATGTCAATCATGTTGTAGTGAGAGAAGTGCAATGCTTGGCTTTACAAGGTCACATGTCAATCATGTTGTTGTGAGAGAAGTGTAATGCTTGGCTTTACAAGGTCACATGTCAATCATGTTGTAGTGAGAGAAGTGTAATGCTTGGCTTTACAAGGTCACATGTCAATCATGTTGTAGTGAGAGAAGTGTAATGCTTGGCTTTACAAGGTCACATGTCAATCATGTGACAATACTAACCTTAGTACACCAACATTTACAAACATACATTGTAATTTTGTAAAAAAATATGCTGGTTTGCAAAAACACGCATCACTTTTTGCATTATAACTATGGGAGTAAAGTCAGGCTTACCTGTGCAACTGTTTTATTGTTAATGTTTGGGTCCTGTTGGAGTGGGCTGAACCCCTGGGAGAACATCTGCCACAAGGTGGTACCATACGCAAACACTTCTGTCTGGCAAGTCACAGCAGCAAGGTTATTGTGCAGCTCCGGTGCTAACCACGGTAATCTAATGGCAAAGAAATAAATGCTTAGAACATCATTTATACAGAGTGGAAATTGTGCAGCTTCGGTGGTAACCACGGTAATCTAATGGCAAAGAAATAAATGCTTAGAACATCATTTATACAGAGTGGAAATTGTGCAGCTCCGGTGGTAGTCACGGTAATCTAATGGCAAAGAAATAATTGCTTAGATCATCATTTATACAGAGTGGAAATTGTGCAGCTCCGGTGGTAGTCACGGTAATCTAATGGCAAAGAAATAAATGCTTAGAACATCATTTATACAGAGTGGAAATTGTGTCAGTCAGTGACATCATTAACAGGGCACAAAAATTACACAAAAATCTGATGACCGATGTGTCAAAATCGTTGAAAATTGTGAAATCCGATCCGATTCCTTAATGTCAGAATACAGGCAATACAATACACCTGTAATCTCATCAGAGAATCGCAGCAAGACAGATTGGCACGTTGTTTATTGTGTACAGATGTGCAGCAAGACAGATTGGCACGTTGTTTATTGTGTACAGATGTGCAGCAAGACAGATTGGCACGTTGTTTATTGTGTACAGATGTGCAGCAAGACAGATTGGCACATTGTTTATTGTGTACAGATGTGCAGCAAGAGAGATTGGCACATTGTTTATTGTGTACATATGTAAAGGAAGACAGATTGGCACGTTGTTTATTGTGTACATATGTAAAGGAAGACAGATTGGCACGTTGTTTATTGTGTACATATGTAAAGGAAGACAGATTGGCACGTTGTTTATTGTGTACAGATGTGCAGCAAGACAGATTGGCACGTTGTTTATTGTGTACATATGTAAAGGAAGACAGATTGGCACGTTGTTTATTGTGTACATATGTAAAGGAAGACAGATTGGCACGTTGTTTATTGTGTACAGATGTAAAGGAAGACAGATTGGCACGTTGTTTATTGTGTACAGATGTGCAGCAAGACAGATTGGCACGTTGTTTATTGTGTACAGATGTAAAGGAAGAGAGATTGGCACGTTGTTTATTGTGTACAGATGTGCAGCAAGACAGATTGGCACGTTGTTTATTGTGTACAGATGTAAATGAAGACAGATTGGCACGTTGTTTATTGTGTACAGATGTAAATGAAGAGAGATTGGCGCGTTGTTTATTGTGTACATATGTAAAGGAAGACAGAATGGCATGTTGTTTATTGTGTACAGATGTGCAGCAAGACAGATTGGCACGTTGTTTATTGTGTACAGATGTGCAGCAAGACAGATTGGCACGTTGTTTATTGTGTACATATGTAAAGGAAGACAGATTGGCACGTTGTTTATTGTGTACAGATGTAAAGGAAGACAGATTGGCACATTGTTTATTGTGTACAGATGTGCAGCAAGACAGATTGGCACATTGTTTATTGTGTACATATGTAAAGGAAGACAGATTGGCACGTTGTTTATTGTGTACAGATGTGCAGCAAGACAGATTGGCACGTTGTTTATTGTGTACAGATGTGCAGCAAGACAGATTGGCACGTTGTTTATTGTGTACATATGTAAAGGAAGACAGATTGGCACGTTGTTTATTGTGTACAGATGTGCAGCAAGACAGATTGGCACGTTGTTTATTGTGTACATATGTAAAGGAAGACAGAGTGGCACGTTGTTTATTGTGTACATATGTAAAGGAAGACAGATTGGCACGTTGTTTATTGTGTACAGCTGTAAAGGAAGACAGATTGGCACGTTGTTTATTGTGTACAGATGTGCAGCAAGACAGATTGACACGTTGTTTATTGTGTACAGATGTAAATGAGAGAGTGGCACGTTGTTTATTGTGTACAGATGTGCAGCAAGACAGATTGGCACGTTGTTTATTGTGTACAGATGTAAATGAAGACAGATTGGCACGTTGTTTATTGTGTACAGATGTAAATGAAGAGAGATTGGCGCGTTGTTTATTGTGTACATATGTAAAGGAAGACAGAATGGCATGTTGTTTATTGTGTACAGATGTGCAGCAAGACAGATTGGCACGTTGTTTATTGTGTACAGATGTGCAGCAAGACAGATTGACACGTTGTTTATTGTGTACATATGTAAAGGAAGACAGATTGGCACGTTGTTTATTGTGTACAGATGTAAAGGAAGACAGATTGGCACATTGTTTATTGTGTACAGATGTGCAGCAAGACAGATTGGCATGTTGTTTATTGTGTACATATGTAAAGGAAGACAGATTGGCAGGTTGTTTATTGTGTACAGATGTGCAGCAAGACAGATTGGCACATTGTTTATTGTGTACATATGTAAAGGAAGACAGATTGGCACGTTGTTTATTGTGTACAGATGTGCAGCAAGACAGATTGGCACGTTGTTTATTGTGTACAGATGTGCAGCAAGACAGATTGGCACGTTGTTTATTGTGTACATATGTAAAGGAAGACAGATTGGCACGTTGTTTATTGTGTACAGATGTGCAGCAAGACAGATTGGCACGTTGTTTATTGTGTACAGATGTAAAGGAAGACAGATTGGCACGTTATTTATTGTGTACAGATGTGCAGCAAGACAGATTGGCATGTTGTTTATTGTGTACATATGTAAAGGAAGACAGATTGGCACGTTGTTTATTGTGTACATATGTAAAGGAAGACAGATTGGCACGTTGTTTATTGTGTACAGATGTAAAGGAAGACAGATTGGCACGTTGTTTATTGTGTACAGATGTGCAGCAAGACAGATTGGCACGTTGTTTATTGTGTACAGATGTAAAGGAAGAGAGATTGGCACGTTGTTTATTGTGTACAGATGTACAGCAAGACAGATTGGCATGTTGTTTATTGTGTACATATGTAAAGGAAGACAGATTGGCACGTTGTTTATTGTGTACATATGTAAAGGAAGACAGATTGGCACGTTGTTTATTGTGTACAGATGTAAAGGAAGACAGATTGGCACGTTGTTTATTGTGTACAGATGTGCAGCAAGACAGATTGGCACGTTGTTTATTGTGTACAGATGTAAAGGAAGAGAGATTGGCACGTTGTTTATTGTGTACAGATGTAAATGAAGACAGATTGGCACGTTGTTTATTGTGTACAGATGTAAATGAAGAGAGATTGGCACGTTGTTTATTGTGTACATATGTAAATGAAGACAGATTGGCACGTTGTTTATTGTGTACAGATGTAAATGAAGAGAGATTGGCGCGTTGTTTATTGTGTACATATGTAAAGGAAGACAGAATGGCATGTTGTTTATTGTGTACAGATGTGCAGCAAGACAGATTGGCACGTTGTTTATTGTGTACAGATGTGCAGCAAGACAGATTGGCACGTTGTTTATTGTGTACATATGTAAAGGAAGACAGATTGGCACGTTGTTTATTGTGTACAGATGTGCAGCAAGACAGATTGGCACGTTGTTTATTGTGTACAGATGTAAAGGAAGACAGATTGGCACGTTATTTATTGTGTACAGATGTGCAGCAAGACAGATTGGCATGTTGTTTATTGTGTACATATGTAAAGCGAGACAGATTGGCACATTGTTTATTGTGTACAGATGTGCAGCAAGACAGATTGGCACGTTGTTTATTGTGTACAGATGTGCAGCAAGACAGATTGGCACGTTGTTTATTGTGTACAGATGTAAATGAAGACAGATTGGCACGTTGTTTATTGTGTACAGATGTAAATGAAGAGAAATTGGCGCGTTGTTTATTGTGTACATATGTAAAGGAAGACAGAATGGCATGTTGTTTATTGTGTACAGATGTGCAGCAAGACAGATTGGCACGTTGTTTATTGTGTACAGATGTAAACGAAGACAGATTGGCACGTTGTTTATTGTGTACATATGTAAAGGAAGACAGATTGGCACGTTGTTTATTGTGTACATATGTAAAGGAAGACAGATTGACACGTTGTTTATTGTATTCCATGTTGTTTGCTATTCAGCCAAGTGCTTTAGCTCCACCATACAAATAGCATAGAGCCTGCCTGATCAGATGGCATGTTCTATGCTATCTGATCTGGTGCTATGATATTTGCAAAAACGAACATACTCGTTTCCAGCGCAAAAATGGCTAAACTGCCTAATTTTATGCACGGGTTTATACACTAGGTAGCACCATGATGTAATTCCCAGTGTTCGTACAGACAAAGCACTTTTCCAGCAGTTTACACAAAATAAATTCAGATTCAACAATGGCATCGACATTTCCTTCTTCCGATACTTTTCACTCGTGGCATGCGATTTAATCCCACACACACGCACATACTCGCGATGTCGAATTCTTTTCTGTATACAATACAGTATGCTTTGTACTCGCAGCAAATCGTGCAGTTTCTGTCACGATCGTTCGGTTGCACCCAAGTTCCATAAACATATCTTGACAGAAACCATAAATAAGGTGCCAAGTTTAGCTAGTAACACAAACAACATCAACCAGTTCCCGTGTGAATTGGCAGCATATTCTGTAATTAACACTTTCAAAATACCAGACTGGAGCTGCCTAACTAGATATATATTTCATTAGTCGCAAATTGGCTCCACCTTTGTGTCAAAGTAGGCGGCCATGTTGCTGGAGGAAACTATATAGATGGTGAGCGGCACTTTGAGAGAGAGATTCATTTTGGTTCTATTACTGAAAATTGAACAATCATGTTATTGATGTTACATATTATGATGGATTTAATTTTGGACTTAACTATTTCCTTCATAGAGATTTTTTTTTTATTATACAAATTTATTTTAGCTCGATTGCGAAACAAGTTATTTCAACTTATATAAATCACTCTCGAGACCTCATTCCTGATGGAATCCATCGCCACGAGGGAGAGAGAAGAGGCAACGTGGAATTTAAATGCCTTGCCTAAGGACACAAGTGGGGCTCGAACTCCGGACCTTTCGCACCTGAAGCGAATGCGTATCCACTGCACTATCACGACTTCCACGAGATTTAGGTTAATATACTATTATATCTACATACAAATGACAACAATTTAGCTATCATGCAGTGGATAAGTAGTCGCCATATCTATCCCACCTCCATAGATATTACTGAGACTACATGCGAGTCTGGCCTTTATTATGAACATTGGTTTGGCTACTACATTGTGAATGTATGTCGTATTGGTAATGGTGTCAAGTGGTGCTTCTATGAGGGAAAGGGTTAAAGGAATGCAATGTGTGGAAATAATGATTAACTTGTCTAGATAGATACTGTGTGTGTATCCTCATTAATAAACCACTATACGATCAAAATTGTTGTATTTCAATAAGAAATAGCTCGACTACGCTACACAGTTCAGCATGTGGATATGGTCCCGGATTAAGTTATTTACTGTTTATTGAAAACTGAAAGGAACAGTTGGCATTGATTAACGTCTGATGACATATACAGACTGTTAGGGGGGTTTTTTCAGACAATATTTTCCACCGAATATCGATTATCATTTTATGTTATGTTATATTTCGGGTTTTACGCCTGCATCAGCACCATTTCGGGCTATATCGCCGGCGGGCAGTTTACTTAACAACACCTTTCCTGGGCAGGCTCCATCGGTTAACCAGTACTTGGGTGCACCAACCTCCGTAAGTAACTGCCAACTTTTTCATATAAATGAGACACAGCCTGAACGGGGCTCGAACCCGTGACCATCAGTGATGATAGGTTACAGTGGTATACAAGTCAGCGACCTTAACCACTCGACCACGGAGGCGGACCGATTATCATTTTACTATTCCATACTCTTCCATCCTTAATTTTTACACTTGCCTTTTCCTGTTTATAGGATGGTCAAGGGGTAGCTTGTTGTAGAGACTGACCAGTCCAGGATCAGTAATTTGCACGACCACTGCTCTGCTGTCATAATACATCACAGCTATATTATCACAGTGAACGTTGCCGTGGTAATAATGTTTTTCTTCCTGAAATAAACATATCGGTTTTGTGTGTTTTTTGGGGCTTTAATGTTATGTTATGTTATATTTCGGGTTTTACGCCTGCATCAGCACCATTTTGGGCTATATCGCCGGCGGGCAGTTTACCTAACAACACCTTTCCTGAGCAGGCTCCAGCGGTTAACCAGTACTTGGGTGCACCAACCTCCGTAAGAAACTGCCAACTTTTTCATATAAATGAGACACGACCTGAGCGGGGCTCGAACCCGTGACCATCAGTGATCAAGTCAGCGACCTTAACCACTCGACCACGGAGGCGGACTTTTTTTGGGGCTTTAAGTATATTGTATGAAATAAAAGATATTTGAAAAAAATTTACGAATGGGTAGCAATGTTGCTACGCATTATTTTATTATAATTTGTATAATTATGTTCAATTAGTACAGTGTTTTTTGCGATAAAACAAACTCGAAACCGAAAGTAGGACTTTCTGAGTCGGTCGATCACGCACTTGTTTACAATCGGATGCATCGTCCGCACTTGTTTACATTCGGAATGCATCATCCCCATTTGTCCCACGTTGTCTTTATTAATTAAGTTTTTTAGGGACAAGGGACTAGATAGATAGATAGATAGATAGATAGATAGATAGATAGATAGATAGATAGATAGATAGATAGATAGATAGATAGATAGATAGATAGATAGATAGATAGATAGATAGATAGATAGATAGATAGATAGATAGATAGATAGATAGATAGATAGATAGATAGATAGATAGATAGATAGATAGATAGATAGATAGATAGATAGATAGATAGATAGATAGATAGATAGATAGATAGATAGCTCTGCGTGTTTACATTTTGTGTGTTGATAAACAATTTGCGTATACGACGGTGTATATTTATTGGATTAAATAAAGTAAATACATTGTGATAGTTCCGGGATTACCAGGGTATATACGTATTAAAACATACCTAATACTTACCATGTAAACAAGAGCCGAGGCCAGTTGCATATTGGCTTCTACTAGATGAAACATTGACAACATTGGTAGACCTGGTGCCCGAGCCTGGAGGAAATGCCGTAGACTACCATAGCTGCTTCCTTTCATCAACATACAAACATTCAATGACAGAGACTCTCCCAAAAAACCAACGAAATACTGTGGGTCACGTAAGCACATCAGTTTCGCAAAACCCTCACGAAATGCCTACAAGTAATACAAAAACTATGAAGTTCATGAGGTATGAAGAATTGCAAAATATAAGAACAAGATCCTATGTTATAGGTTAATGTCTATTTGAAGTAAACTGTTAATGTTTGGTGAATAACTATGTCAGTAAAGGGATGATTCATTTTGACCGAGTTTAGCTTAATTACAATACAATGTTTGCATCACATGATCAGATAAAATAGCGTCCGTAGTTGGACATGCTGTCGGATTAGCACAGTGTTTAGCACGCTAACTTCTCACCAATGCAACCTGGATTCGATTCTCGTACCAGGAAGTATGTGAGATGGTACGATGGTATGATGGTCGCCAGATCGGACAGGTGTGTTTTCTCCAGGTACTCCAGTTTCCTCCCACACGAATGACCATATTTACGCTTTCATCCGCGCAAACGAGGGTGATTAATATAAGTTGTTAAAACTTGTTTCACAATCTGTGTAAAATAAGTTTAAACTTAATGTCTATTTTTAAAGTTGTTAAATTATTTTAATTATTTTTAAAATATAGTATGAAATCACCACAAGTGTAAGATCATTTATATATACATATTTATTATCTAGAATTTATGAAACTTGTCAGACACAAACATTTTTAACGTATAAGTGAAGTATTTGTACTGGTCACCTATACGTTCAGTAGTTTCGTTGAGTTTGAATATATACTGTATCTTGGAATACCTAGGTCATGAATTAACGTTAGCTCCTCCGATGATAGCGACAAGTTGTTGAGGAATATGGTGGCTGTTTGACAATGCTGAAGGTGTGTCGTTTTATCGATCGCTGATTGGCTTATCGGATTACCGCTGGCTGGGTTGATTGACAGCTCGCGTCATGTCAATTGTTTGATGTGAATAAAAGTAAATAATTCAAACAAATATCTTTGTCTAACTTGCACCATACACGCATCTATCTCAATTGTGTATTGGAACAATGTAAGCTGATGAGCAGTGGTCATGGTCAAGAAACAAGCGCGTGACGACACGAGAGGCTACAGTCCATATATATAAAACATAAGAGATAACTAATATCAATATGCATGCTCTACCATGATATCACCAATACTTGAGTTGAAAGAGTGAAGTGTTCTTCTAGTTGTGAGAAAGGCTATGCCATCTTATTCATGCTACGAACAGCAAGGGAAGCCCTAGCTCACTGGAAGGTATGGGGGAACCCCTTGCTCACTGGAAGGTAAGGGAAGCCCTTGCTCACTGGAAGGTATGGGAAGCCCTTGCTCACTGGAAGGTATGGGAAGCCCTTGCTCACTGGAAGGTATGGGACGCCCTTGCTCACTGGAAGGTATGGGAAGCCCTTGCTCACTGGAAGGTATGGGAAGCCCTTGCTCACTGGAAGGTATGGGACGCCCTTGCTCACTGGAAGGTATGGGAAGCCCTTGCTCACTGGGAGGTATGGGAAGCCCTTGCTCACTGGAAGGTATGGGACGCCCTTGCTCACTGGAAGGTATGGGAAGCCCTTGCTCACTGGAAGGTATGGGAAGCCCTTGCTCACTGGAAGGTATGGGAAGCCCTTGCTCACTGGATGGTATGGGAAGCCCTTGCTCACTGGATGGTATGGGAAGCCCTTGCTCACTGGAAGGTAAGCCCTTGCTCACTGGAAGGTATGGGAAGCCCTTGCTCACTGGAAGGTATGGGAAGCACTTGCTCACTGGAAGGTAAGGGAAGCCCTTGCTCACTGGAAGGTAAGGGAATCCCTTGCTCACTGGAAGGTAAGGGAAGCCCTTGCTCACTGGAAGGTATCGGAATCCCTTGCTCACTGGATGGTAAGGGAAGCCCTAGCTCACTGGAAGGTAAGGGAATCCCTTGCTCACTGGAAGGTAAGAGAATCCCTTGCTCACTGGAAGGTAAGGGAATCCCTTGCTCACTGGAAGGTAAGGGAAGCCCTTGCTCACTGGAAGGTATCAGAAGCCCTTGCTCACTGGAAGGTAAGGGAAGCCCTTGCTCACTGGAAGGTATCGGAAGCCCTTGCTCACTGGATGGTAAGGGAAGCCCTTGCTCACTGGAAGGTAAGCCCTTGCTCACTGGAAGGTAAGGTACGCCCTTGCTCACTGGAAGGTATGGGAAGCCCTTGCTCACTGGATGGTAAGGGAACCTCTTGCTCACTGGAAGGTAAGCCCTTGCTCACTGGAAGGTAAGCCCTTGCTCACTGGAAGGTAAGGGAAGCCCTAGCTCACTGGAAGGTAAGGTAAGCCCTTGCTCACTGGAAGGTATGGGAAGCCCTAGCTCACTGGATGGTAAGGGAACCCCTTGCTCACTGGATGGTAAGGGAACCCCTTGCTCACTGGAAGGTAAGCCCTTGCTCACTGGAAGGTATGGGAAGCCCTTGCTCACTGGAAGGTAAGGGAAGCCCTAGCTCACTGGAAGGTAAGGTAAGCCCTTGCTCACTGGAAGGTATGGGAAGCCCTAGCTCACTGGATGGTAAGGGAAGCCCTTGCTCACTGGATGGTAAGGGAATCCCTTGCTCACTGGATGGTAAAGGAAGCCCTTGCTCACTGGAAGGTAAGGGAATCCCTTGCTCATTGGATGGTAAGGGTAGCCCTTGCTCACTGGATGGTAAGGGAATCCCTTGCTCACTGGGAGGTAAGGGTAGCCCTTGTTCACTGGATGGTAAGGGAAGCCCTTGCTCACTGGATGGTAAGGGTAGCCCTTGCTCACTGGAAGGTAAGGGAAGCCCTTGCTCACTGGATGGTAAGGGTAGCCCTTGCTCACTGGATGGTAAGGGAAGCCCTTGCTCACTGGAAGGTAAGGGAAGTCCTTGCTCACTGGATGGTAAGGGTAGCCCTTGCTCACTGGATGGTAAGGGAATCCCTTGCTCACTGGAAGGTAAGGGTAGCCCTTGCTTACTGGAACGTAAAGGAAGCCCTTGCAGGCAACAACATACCTCTTGAATCAACCGGAACAGACTATCATCAATTTCTTCCACTCGCAACTGTTTAATAATAACCTGATCCTGATCACACAGTAAACCATGGCTGACCTTTGTAAAGTGACCTTGTCCTGAAAATAAAAGTAAACCATGGCTGACCTTTGTAAAGTGACCTTGCCCTGAAAATAAAAGTAAACCATGGCTGACCTTATTAAAATGACCTTGACCTGAAAATAAAAGGAAACCATGGCTGACCTTTGTAAAGTGACCTTGATATGAAAATAAAAGTAAACCATGGCTGACCTTTGTAAAGTGACCTTGTCCTGAAAATTGATGGACCAGACATGAAGAATATTGAAATGTGATGGACCAGACATGAAGAATATTGAAATGTGATGGACCAGATATGAAGAATAGTGAAAAGTGATGGACCAGACATGAAGAATAGTGATAGACCAGACATGAAGAATAGTGAAGTGATGGACCAGATATGAAGAATAGGGAAATGTGATGGACCAGACATGAAGAATAGTGAAAAGTGATGGACCAGACATGAAGAATAGTGAAAATTGATGGACCAGACATGAAGAATAGTGAAAATTGATGGACCAGATATGAAGAATAGTGAAAATTGATGGACCAGATATGACGAATAGTGAAGTGATGGACCAGACATGAAGAATAGTGAAAAGTGATGGACCAGACATGAAGAATAGTGAAAAGTGATGGACCAGACATGAAGAATAGTGAAAATTGATGGACCATATATGAAGAATAGTAAAAATTGATGGACCAGACATGAAGAATAGTGAAAATTGATGGACCAGATATGAAGAATAGTGAAAATTGATGGACCAGATATGAAGAATAGTGAAAAGTGATGGACCAGATATGAAGAATAGTGAAAATTGATGGACCAGACATGAAGAATATTGAAATGTGATGGACCAGACATGAAGAATATTGAAATGTGATGGACCAGATATGAAGAATAGTGAAAAGTGATGGACCAGATATGAAGAATAGTGAAAAGTGATGGACCAGACATGAAGAATAGTGATGGACCAGACATGAAGAATAGTGATAAGTGATGGACCAGACATGAAGAATAGTGAACAGTGATGGACCAGACATGAAGAATAGTGAACAGTGATGGACCAGACATGAAGAATAGTGATAGACCAGACATGAAGAATAGTGAACAGTGATTGACTAGACATGAAGAATAGTGAAAATTGGTGGACCAGATATGAAGAATAGCCACTCAACCTCTGAATTGCGGCCGTGACATTGGACGAACAGGGTTGGAACATGGGTTCTGCACAGTGTCTCAATGAGGCGAACTTTTGTCACAAGTTTAATAAAAATCAGTGTAGGCCCTTAGAAGATATGGACGGGACACGAAACGGACAGACGGACAGACAGACACGAGTGACTCCTATAAAAACTCCCATACACTTAATATCTGGAGGTATACCAATTAAGCTGAGCTACCTACCTATTAATGAGAGCACCTTAACATCTAACTCGGTGTAGACCTTGGGCTGGTTCTCAAGCCATCTCCTCTTCTGGCGCTCATCTTCATCTTCATCATACAGCATTGCTGGATCCTGGCCCATCAGCAGATTTTGTAGCACATCGCAGCCTGGATACGGAGTGAAGTTACAGTGAATGGTTGCCAACAAGAGATCTTTGCAACATCCCTGCTGTGAAGTTATTTCAAAACCAACTGCCCAGTTTAAATGAAATGGAGCAGTCACAAAATATTGCACCCATTTCTGACCATTGACACGCTACTAATATCAAGGTCAAGTGAATATGTATAACTTATGTGTGTTTTACATTTATTTATCGTCGCTACCGGTTACCCATATGAGCGACGCCTCATGAAGAGATTAGTCATTTTAGATTTTTGGAGGATAGTGCAATGATACAGAGAGAGACCCATTCCAGAGTCTCCTCTGGTTCTTTTACGTGCACGGTGTAAAGCACCGACACTAGACCTCAGTTTAATGTCCCATCTGAAAGACTGTTCATTTTATTAGGGTCAGACGGGGGATCAAACCTGGATTACCAGTCCAGCGTGTTACCACTGGACTACAGATCCGTCTGTACGTATGTATATCTTCTTTCCCCTGATATATTACAAGTTTTATAAAGCTCAACAAGCGTAGTAACTTGTTGAATTGTAATACTTTCACCGAAACTTTGTTATATTTATGTTATATTTCGGGTGTTACGCCTGCATCAGCACCATTTCGGGCTATATCGCCGGCGGATAGTTTACCTAACAACACCTTTCCTGGGCAGGCTCCAGCGGTTAACCAGTACTTGGGTGCACCAACCTCCGTAAGAAACTGCCAACTCTTTCATATAAATGAGACACGGCCTGAGCGGGGCTCGAACCCGTGACCATCAGTGATGATAGGTTACAGTGGTATACAAGTCAGCGACCTTAACCACTCGACCACGGAGGCGGACCCGAAACGTTATACAACAATACAAGTGCGCATTATACAGAGAAACTGACGGTAACCACGGAGATGACCTAGAGTATGTGACTGAGGTGGGACGCACATAATTTACGTAGAAAGTCATTCTAAATCTTGGGGCTATTTGGAATCCTACCATAACATTTTGATTACAACATTGACAGAGACTGACATTCTACAAGCTTTGACTACAGTGTCTGATTTATAGCCCTACATTCCCACACCCTATGACCTTGAACTATCATTGTACCATTAACATACATACATTTCCACACCCTATAACCCTGAACTATCATTGTACCATTAACATACATACATTTCCACACCCTATAACCCTGAACTATCATTGTACCATTAACATACTTACATTCCCACACCCTATAACCTTGAACTATCATTGTACCATTAACATACCTACATTCCCACACCCTATAACCTTGAACTATCATTGTACCATTAACATACATACATTCCCACACCCTATAACCTTGAACTATCATTGTACCATTAACATACTTACATTCCCACACCCTATAACCTTGAACTATCATTGTATCATTAATAGATTTACATTCCCACACCCTATGACCTAGAACTATCATTGTATCATTAACATACTTACATTCCCACACCCAATAACCTTGAACTATAATTGTCTCATTAACATAATTAATTCCCTCAATAACCTTGAACTATCATTCCATTAACATACTTACAACCCACACCCTATAACCTTGAACTATCATTGTACCATTAACATACCACATTCCCACACCCTATAACCTTGAACTATCATTGTACCATTAACATACTTACAATCCCACACCCTATAACCTTGAACTATCATTGTCTCGTTTATTTATTTATTTATTTAATGGATATCTTGACGATATCTTATTTACCGACGCCTCAACCTAATAAGGTCATGTGGCGTCGAAAACATTTGTAAAAATAAAAATTGTTTAAAAACGTGATCTATGTTAAAAGGTTACATTTTAAATAATATATATACTCGATAATCACAATAAGTTGCATTATAATCTATTTATAAGGTGAGTTTCTTTTAAAAAACCTAATATTGTACTTGGCAGTACTGAATCGAATAATTCTTGTATACTATTTGTATTAAAGTATGCATTCCTTGTAAAGATGAGGTCGGCACAGTGGAGCAAAAAGTGCTTCACTGTGAATATCTCATCACAAGGAATACATATGGGTTGTTCTTCTGCATTTAAAATATAAGAATGTGTAATCCAAGTGTGTCCAATACGACACCGAGTCAAACGAACTTGTTCTTTTCGGTTTAGTTTTGTACGATATGTACTTGAAAATATGGGTTTAATTTCATGTAACTTATTTCCAACTTGTTTGTCCCAATTTATTTGACATTTACTATCGACATATTTCCTAATATTGGATTTTAAATCCGTATGCGGTATTTTAGAGTTTGTTATTGGCAAGTCTAAAGCAGACTTTGCTAGAAAATCAGCTTCATCATTTCCTCGTATGTTTATATGACTGGGAATCCAACAAAAAACAACAGTTTTTGAGGAGCTAATAGATATGTATCTTTTAAAGATTTGTTGAATTAGGGGGTTGGAATGGTTTGGTTGTTTGAGAGATGTTAAAACCGACAAAGAGTCGGAAAATATAATAAATTTGTCGTTTTCGTTAACAGTTATAAGGGAAAGAGCTAGGTCGATAGCTTGTGTTTCTGCAGAGAAAATTGAACTGTCATCAGGTAATCTTACAGTACTTGATTTAGTATGGGTAACTGCTGCACATGCAACCTTTTCAAGTCTTTTTGAGCCATCTGTGTAGATGGATATATAATCTTTATATTTAGATTTTATTTCTAAAAATTTTGTTTTAAAAATATCTGGACTAGTTTCACTTTTCTTATTCTCATACAAATGAAGATCTAAAATAATGTTTGGGGTAGTCAAAGTCCACGGTTCTTTATTTAACAACTTGTTTTCTTGTATAATTGTTGTATCTATTTTTGCTTCTACTAATAATGGTTTAATACGGAGACCTAGTGGTTTTATGGCGGATGGAGAGTTTCCGTAAACTATTTTGTTTTTAGGCTCGAAAACGCAATTGAATGCAGGATTTTTGGGATTTGCAGCTAGTTTGGTTGTATATTGTAACGAGAGTTTCTCTCTCCGTATGTATAAAGAGGGTTCATTTGTTTCAGCATATAAGCTTTCTACGGGAGATGTGCGAAAAGCTCCTAGAGCCAGTCGTAGACCTTGATGATGTATTGTATCTAACTTTTTCAAGTAGGATTTTCTCGCCGATCCATACACAATGGATCCGTAATCCAGTTTGGAACGGATAAGTGATCTGTATAGATTTATAAGAACTGGACAATCGCTTCCCCAATTTGTATTGGAGAGCACCTTCAAAATATTTAGAGCTTTTAGACATTTCGTCCGTAGATAATTTATATGAGGTATGAATGTTAATTTTTTGTCAAATATAAGTCCTAGGAATTTTACTTCTTCTACTACAGGAATTTGTGAACCGTAAATTTTTAAATTTGGATCTGGATGTAATCCTCTCAATTGACAGAAATGTACGCATTGAGTTTTAATTTTAGAGAATTTGAAACCATTTTTGTTTGCCCAATCTTCAAGTTTATTTAGACATTGTTGGAGTTTTTGTTCAATGGTTTCCATATTTTTAGATTTGTAGAACATTACAAAATCATCTACATATAAGGAGCAATCTGTTTCGTTTAAACATTTCACAATGCTATTTATTTTAATATTAAAAAGTGTTGGGGATAAAATACTACCTTGAGGCACCCCTTGCTCTTGTTTGTATGTATCGGAGAGCGTTGAGCCAATTCTTACTTTAAAATTTCTATTTGATAAAAAATTGGCAATAAAATTTGGCAAGTGGCCTTTCAGACCAAAATCGTGTAAATCTTTGAGAATACCATATTTCCATGTGGTATCATATGCCTTTTCTAAATCGAAAAAAACTGCTACCAAATGTTCTTTTTTGATGAAGGCATTACGAATATAAGTTTCTAGTCTTACTAGATGATCAGTTGTACA